>CAWUFW010015308.1:0-367577 GCA_963921515.1 Calotriton arnoldi | reverse complement strand
GAGTTAGTCCAACCCCTTTCTTAGGTATAAGTAAGGAACCCCTGGCAACAGGACTTTAGATATCCCTGGACTGAAACTCTGCAACTGAATCCTGGAACTTCGACGCTCTACTAAAGACTAGAGGACTGAAGCAATCTCCCTTGGGGTCAAGGAGTGACTCCCCTGCTTGGCAGGCACCAATGAAGCATTTGACCGGTCTGCATCTCCGAAGCTCCCACCGGACTCCGAAGTAATTGCAGCCCAGGAAGAGGATTTCCAGACTTCTCAGAGTCCGACCCGAGTCCCCAGCAAAGCTGAGACCCGCAGCCCTCACGAGTGACGTGGAACCGGAACTCCTGTGCACATTTGCTAGTGCATTGACTTCTCGACGTCTCTTGAAGTTCTGCTTTGGGTTACTTGTAGCCCAAGCCCCAAGCACCATTTGCACCGAACATTGTGGGCCTACACTCCACGAGTGTTCCGTGGGCTTGCTTCTTTCATTTCCGCTTGAGGCTCCTTTGCGATCCCTGGTCCCTCAACTGGTGGGTCCCTGTGAAGGCAACTCTGATTTTCCTTGTGCTTCCCTGGTTGCTCCAGACGTGCCCTGACTCCCCAGCGTGTGGTGAGTCCCTCAGACCTTGCTGGTCTGCACCGAAGCATCTTTCTCCTTTCTGCGTGGGTTGCTGTTGCCTAGGCTTGTTGTATTCAATCTGGACACCAATGCTGCAGCACTCGACATCCTTTGTGGGACCGCTCGAATCCAGCTCCTGGTCATCGTCGACACCTCCTGGTCCTCGTGGCTGAAGAGTCAAGCTTCCCTCCTGCTCCTGAAGCACCCGACATCGGTGGGCATTCGTCTATCGTGCCCCTGGTCACTGGCAAGTGACCCAGACTCTGTCCCCTCTGCTTTCAGGTTCTTCTCATCTTTGATCCAGGCTTGGATCTCTTCGGACACTTTTCCTCTTCACGGCATCAGCACTTTCTTGTCTCCTGCCATTGAAAACGACGACGCGACCCGACACCATTTGACACCTATGCACCCAGCTTCCCTGGGTGAGGTAACTCGAGTACTCCGGTGCTCCTGTGGGTGTTGGCCCTAGAACCATCTAAGTCCAAAAGGGTTTGCTGCTTGTCCACTCCTAAGTGTCCTTAAACTTTAAAATTCCAACCGCGACGTTCCCCATAGAAGATAACGGGCGCTCGCGGCTGTGTTCTCACACTGCTTGCGTCCCCCGTGGGTCCCCTGTGTCACTGCCTTGGGTGGTTCCTTGGAGTCCCAACGATTCTACAGGCTCTAGGCCTTGGGTCTAGTAAAGTCGTGGTTCTTATACCACTATTTTGATATATGGTTTGGTTCGCCCCTAGGGCCATTCGTATATTGTGCTGATTTACTGTGCTATTTGCTGTGTAACATATGTTCTTTTACCTCTAGCCTCATAAAGAGACTAGTAGGGTGTGTTTTAGAATAAATACATATATTTTATATATATACCTTGTGTGGTCTGCTTTCATTTGGTCATCCAAGAGATTATAGACTGGTAAAACAAGCTGCTTTACATTCCTTCAAGACTTAGCCTGAAGGCTGCTCTCCATAGCTACCACTAGGATAGCTTTCAATAAAGGTTGTCTTTAACCTATCATCAATAAGGGGTTGTTTGGACTGGTGCAAGGTGCCCACTATCACTAGTGGACATCATATACCAGGCCAACTTCTCACACTCCTCACGTCAAATACTAATATCATTACATGCCTACTATGTCACCCTTTATTTACGGGACCCACAGATTAGCCTCAAACCGATCCTAAGAGAGTTCATCAAATTTGGTTCCCTCTCTGAGATAGGGATCAACTGGAGAAAATCGCAGATTTTCCCGCTCACGCCCAGCACTGTTCAGTTCCCATTGAAATTGTGTGAAATGGAAATAAAATATCTAGGCGTGATAATAACAAGAAATAAAGAAGAAACGCTTCGCACAAACTATGGCACTGCTATTGAAACCATCACTAACTGGGTGTCTCGATAGATCACGATACCATTCTCATTGGCTGGCAGAGTGGCCTTGATGAAAATGGTCCTATTACCTAAATTATTGCATCTATTCATTAATATAGCCTATAACCCAGGATGCCCCTTCTTCGACACCCTCCTATCATTACTCATCAGACTAGCATGGGGTGAGAAACAACCCCGAGTGGGATAGCGGACCATGACGCAAGCATTCCTCAGTGGGGGTTTTGAAGCCCCAGATATGGAGCTATATTTTCTGGCTGCTCAAGCCCACTACACAATATATTGGCTCCATCCGCCACCCTTTATGCCACACCTGGCCATCGAGCAGGAATATATGACTCCTATGCCCACGAACTCCTTTCTGGGAACGCGCGCCCCTGGAGTAGCCTATCACACAGTAACCTGCACTAACGAAGCCTGGGAGCGCCTAGCTTAATTAGTGGGCAAACCGACACTGTACTCCTCACTTGTGCCTCTCCCGTACCTCTCATGTGCGCAAGTCACACATGAGGCTGTATGCCACGAGATGCTCCGTAGGAGAGACCTAATCTGCTAGGGCGACCTTTACCGGGGGGTGCGTTCGGGGAAAGGCAGGAGTTATGGACTGGGGATAATGTCACTCCATTGGAGATATTTCTTTATATAAGACTGAAACACAAACTTAGGGCCAATGTCCCGGGATTCCCTCAGGAACCCCCAACTCTATAAACACTACACACCCTGTTCAAAATGGCTGGACCGGAGCACACGGTTTCTAGCATATACTGGGCCGCACTGCTTGAGAGGACACAGCCGAAACACGGGGTCAGGGAGGCGTGGTATCATGACCTGGAGCTGCCCTTGACGGACGGGCAGTGGACATATTGCTGCACCCAGACGGAAGCTATTACAACAAGCAGTCGCTTACTGAATCATACACTTCAAATACTTGCATCAAACTTTCTATACACCCACGTGGCTCTACAAATACAAATTGAGAACTGACGACCTATGTGAGAGATGTCATCAAGCGGGGCGGGCTTCTTACACCTTGCATGGCAGTGTTGCGAAGTTCATGGGTATTGGCGTGAGGTGATCGCTGCTCTGTCCCAAATGATAGACACCCCTCTTGCCGTGTCCCCCCTACTGGCGCTTCTGGGCTACACGGCTGAAATACAAACATCATACAGAAAATTTGTAGCAATGGGTCTGTTGCCGGCCAAATGGAGGGTGGCGTGCAGATGGGGCAGAGGGCGGGCCCACAAATTTAAGGAATTGCTAGCAGAACTTATTTATTGTAAGAATCAGTTAATGAACTATGCGGAACTCCTGCCAGCCTCGTCTCACCCAAGAGACATCTGGGAGTCCCTGATGGATTATCTGAGGGAACACTCGACCTGAACCTGTGTACTTTGGGTTTGCGTGCACGAACTGGACTTTCAGCTGGGGGCCCTGTGGGTGGGCAGGAACTCACGATAAGTGTATTTCATTTGTCTGCCTATGTCTCATTATGAACAAACTGGAAATGTGGAATCGTTTCACAATGTTGTGTCCATATCATAGTGAAGGTCTGTGCTTAATTAACAAACGCCTGTTAAAATGCTATTGTGATCCGCTGTAGATACTACATTGCAGAATTACCTCTAGCAGTAGGTATGCTTATCGTCCGTGCTGTGCATTTATACGTTGCATCGATGTATGTTATGTTTCTATGTAAGTTGAAAAACCCAACAAACACATTTTTTTTTTTAATGGATTGGCATGACTTAATAGGCCACAAATTTCTCAGACAATGCTCGGGAGTGTTTACAAAGACATTCACTTTCACATCAGGAAAGTAATTAAGAATTTAAAAAATAGATGAGAGGCTAGGATCCTGGTCAAAAAGCATAACGGCAAACTGAGGGCCCATGTGATAAAATAGAGAGAGAGAAACAAGGGGAAATGACACAAGAAGGACAAAACAAAACTCAGATCTTCCTCGGAGGGTGAAAAAGCTTCATTATAAATTGGATTTTACATAAATGTAGTAGTTTTATAATGATTACATTCTGGCAAAATGTACTTGAACAGACTGTAGTATCTTGTGAGTTAATAGTGACGGAACCCTTTTGGGTCCTGATTGTCTCCCTAGAAACGTGAAGTAAGTGTTAGAGCGTAATGCATTGATTGCTGTTTCAGTATGGTGAGTTGCAGTTGCATGTACACGTACACAAATAAAGTCTCCCTGCGTAGCATAGTCATTGGCGAGTAACTGAGCTGGGAAGACACTGCAAAGACCATATTTCATGATTTCTACTTCTCTTACTATGCTGGATTTGTCCTACATGCCACAAATTCTCAAGTTTTTTTAGGCTTCAAAGAGAACTAACCAGTACTCAATTTTTTTACCACTAGCCTCAGATGTCTGCTTCTACCAAACCTAAGCATTATAAACCATTCTCGTTCACACTAATCATGTACATGTAAAATATTTCTGACATGCTTTCCTGTATCTAATCATGTAATAAACCTCTCACACTGTGCCAGTTAGTGATTTCCAAGGGCATCACTTTCACATGGGTAATACAAGAGTTAGAAAAATAAGCAAAGGCTCTGAATTAATGGGTTAACCCTGGCCACAATATATCACGTATAAGTATCCTTGCCACTGTTCCTTAGCGGGTTTATTGACACCCATCCATCACATTCATCACCAGGTAGGTGACACTGCTAATAACAGGGGCTGGGTGCACAAGTCTGGGACAAGTTCCATGATGTAACCTGTGTCACTTTATTTACTAGCATATGCATTGAGGGTCGACAACACCATAACCATGACACTAAGGGGCCCATTAAGATACGGCTCGGATGGCGAGCCGCATCGTAATGGGCCAGTTGGATTCCTTTCCGACCGCCTCATTTTGATGGAGGCGGTCGGAATGGAATCAGACCGGTCATTCCAGCTGGCTTCCGACTGGCTTGGAGAAGCCGTCTGCCAGTAGGAATGCGGTCTGCAATCTCAAGGGTGGCTCTTTTCGCCCTTGAGATTATGATCATGGTTTCCGACATGGTTTCCATGCCGGTCTGTCTGAGATGGAAACCATGTTGTAAAGCGTGTTCGAGGGCCCCAGCAGGGATGAACTACACCTCCCATTTTAATATGGGAGCATGCATTACGGCTGGTTTACGGCCAGAATGCATGTTCCTAAAGTAAAATATAGGAATGCGACAGAACAGTGTTCGGTCGCATCCTAATGGGGCGGTCGGGCTGACGACCGGGTGTCAGTCGGTCCCATGACTGAGTCAGTGTCGGGCAGAAGTGATAACACCCAACATTTTCATGAGCCCCTATATCTTTTTGGAGTTTGGTGGGTGGCCGTCAAAAACGATGTCCGCTGTTCACAATGCTTTTTGTAACTTCATAGGACCCATTGTGACAGCTGTTCCTCTGAAGGTACAGAGAAGAGATCATTGCTGGGCTGGAGGTTAACTCTAAATCTGGTGTGCTGTAGTCCATCATAGTGGCGTATGTAATTTCTTCCACCACCCTGACTGACAGACTACCGCCTATCAATTTATACATTGGGCCCTTAAAGCTCAAAGATCTTTCACTAGTCCTGTTCTGACATTATGCGACATTTTAGATACATTTGTTCTGAAATGAAAGACACAGACATCAAATGAATAAAATGTAACCTTTTTAGACTGGATACAACCAATATTCTCTCTGCTCACTGACTAATACTTCATTCTAGGTGTAAACCCTGAACTTTGAAGAGCTTGTAATGTGCTCTTGCTTTAAGTATTGGAGCTTCTCTCTTCCTTGTTGTTTTGCAGAAGAGTTTAAAGTTGCTATGCACTGGTGTGTGTAGGCAGTATTTAGGACAGCCTATATTAAACTTTCACAAACTCTGAGATTGTTGGCAACTCTGACAATCCTACAGTTGCAAAGCAGGGTGAGAGAATGTAGTGCAGATAAGAACCACATAGAGTACCTGTAAGAAAATGAATTAATACTTTTGAGTAGGTAATGG
Source organism: Calotriton arnoldi (assembly GCA_963921515.1). Lineage (NCBI taxonomy): Eukaryota > Metazoa > Chordata > Amphibia > Caudata > Salamandridae > Calotriton > Calotriton arnoldi. The sequence goes on along the minus strand of CAWUFW010015308.1, from coordinate 361,591 downwards.
GTCAGCAAAGTAATAAAGTCACAAACATTTTTGGTCCAAGCTAAGGTTTCAGTAATTTAAACCTAAACTAATCCCCTGGTAGATATAGCACAAAGCAAACACTGTCAAATTAGAGAAAATGTGTAAAGCATTCAAAAATACCAAAACACTTAAAAGTTTAAAACACAACACAATAATAATCCAACTCCAGTCTACAAAAATAGATTAAAATTGAATAAACAGATTGACTTCAAAACAATGAAAAACCAGTAAGAGGAACCTGAAGTATTATTTTTTCACAAGAAAGTGTGTCAAGAATATTTCACTGTTCATGGGGGACCTGGAGCTAGGTGCAATTTGAGGCAAACCAAGATGGAATGCAGTCAGATACACCAAACAGGTTCATTCAGGTTGAAGATTTTACCTTAGGACTTAGAAATGGAAGTGGAGATCCTTGAGCGCGGCAATGTTGAAGGCTGTACCAGAAGAAGTTTTCTGGAAGCCAGATAGTTTTTAGGCAAATGTCTTGCTGAAGCTGTTGGTTTTGGAGGGGGTGGGAGATGTCCGAATTTTGTGTCAAGTAAGTACTTTTGTTAGGCGAGTCAAGATTTATACGTTTGGACTTAGGGCCTGGTTATGAGTTTTGTGGTGTGAGAGCGGGCCGCCACACCACGCCACTGCCCCCTCCCACACTGCTGGCCAACCACCAGATTAAGAGTTATCTTGTAGTCTGGCAGGCGTCCTTTGGCGTTCCCACGGTGGTGCCTATTAAAAAGGCCTCACAATGGGAACGCCAAAGTCAGTTCCTGCACGGCATGGACTATAAAGTCCATGCCGTGCAGGAAAGGAGGTGCATGCAGAAAGTGCCCCCCTGCATGCATCCCATGGCCCTGGGGGAACAGGGGGCCTTGTAATGCACCCTTTTATGGGGGACTCACCGCCGTGAAAACGTTGGATGTTAGGAAATAGTAATATGATTGTCGGTGCTGTAGAGGTACTTCCAGCTTTTTGTGGTCCTCAGGCCACCGATCCACCGCCAGGGATCGCGGATCTCTGGTGGTTGTGACGGTCCTATGGCGGTCTGACTGCCATCCATGTAATACGGTAGTCCAACCACTGGTGTGGCAGTTCCTGCACTGCCACCGTGGGTTTGACGGTCCATCTCACCACCAAACTCATAATCAGGCACCAAGTTCTCAGAGGTCAGTATCCTCCATCTGACAAGGCTAAAGGTTCTATCTGATGATGAGTTCCACCAGCCTGGATACCTTCTCATAGAGGACCAGCTGAAACAGATTAGCCGCTGCAGAGAAGCTCCTTGCACGAGAAACCTTTTTCTTCAACCCACTGAACCTGCACTCTTGTGGGATTGGCTCAGATGGTTGGTCTCAGTTCTCCTATGACTGGCAGTTCAAAACCATTCTATGTCCCAACTTTTCAGAGATTGCAGCAGAGGTCTAGTTAGACACACCCAAGTGTCCCACGACCTCAGGGACAGCACTTAGAAGTTTAGGCTCAGACTTACTAACATTTTTCATTGTGGTTGTGTCACTTTTTGGAGCAACCACAATTCAAAATGCTATTTGAGATTTAGAAAGGCACTCAAGGACCAATTTGTGTCACCTTGCGTGGCTCTGTAAAAAAACAAAAAGTGAATCATGTTGGTTACACTGTGTCGGGTTAGACATTAAATGGGGGGACCATGAGCATTGCCATTCACCCAACCTTGTATTTTAATGCATTCATGATTTACTGAAGGTAGTAAACCTGATTTCATGTGAAAATCGTGCACCTACCTGAGAGAGCAGTAACAGGGAGAAATAGCTTAATTTTGCTTTGTTACTTCGTCTTTGCGCTTTATTCTGCAGCTCACATATTCTATCAATCAATCAATCAATCAATCAGGGATTTGTGATGCGTGCTACTCACATGCGAGGGTCTCAAGGTGCTGGGGGGGAGAAACGTGCAGCTACGTCTTACCCAAAGATCCAGGTCTTGAGGCTCTTCCTGAAGGCAAGCAGAATGGGGGAACGTCTGATGCTGAGCGGGAGTTTGTTCCAGGTCTTTGCTGCAATGTAGGAGTAGGCTCTCCCACCCGTTCTGGCTCTGCGGATGCAAGGGGTTTCGGCAAGGGCGAGGTCTGCGGAGTGGAGGTTTCTCTTGGGTGCGTTGAAAGAGACTCTTTCGTTGAGGTACTGGGATCCGGTGTTATGGAGGGATTTGTAGGCGTGAGTGAGTAGCTTCAAGGTCACTCTCTTCTCGACGGAGAGCCAGTGGAGGTTTCGTATGTGCTGGGTGATGTGGCCTTGTCATGGGATGCAGAGGACGAGTCTGGCAGTGGTGTTCTGGATGGTCTGGAGTTTTCGGAGCAGGGTTTTGTTGATTCCGACGTATAGTCCAGTCTGCTGGTTATGAGTGCGTAGGTGGGTGACGGTCTTCCTGGATTTGGGGGGATCCATTTGAAGGTCTTACAGAGGATGCGGAGGGTGTTGAAGCACGTGGGGGTGACGGCTTTGACCTGTCGGGTCATGGTGAGGGATGAGTCGGGTATGATGCTGAGGTTGTGGGCGTGTTCCATAGGTGTGGGGGGTTGTCGAGGGAAGTGGGCCACCAGGTATTGTCCCATGTGGAGGGGGTGGGTCCGAGGACGAGGACTTCTGTCTTCTCTGAGTTGAGCTTCAGGCAGCTGCTGCTCATCCAGGAAGCGACGTCTTTCATTCCTTCCTGGAAGCTTAGTCTAGTGGTGTCGGGTTCCTTTGTGAAGGAGAGGATGAGCTGGGGATCATCGGCATAGGATACTATGTTGAGTCCGTGCTGTCTGACGATGGCGGCGAGGGGGGCCATGTAGATGTTGAAAAGCGTGGGGCTGAGCGATGATACTTGGGGTACTCCACAGCTGATCTCTGTGGGTTTGGAGAGGAAGGGCGGGAATCTGAGTCTTTGGGTTCGGCCGGTGAGGAAAGAGCAGATCCAGTCGAGGGCGGTTACCTCTATGGCGGCGTCGTGGAGTCTGGCGGTGAGTGTGCGGTGGGAGATGGTGTTGAAAGCTGCGGAGAGGTCAAATAAGTCAAATAGGTCAAATAGGATGAGGGCCGCCATGTGGCCCTGGTCGAGGAGAGTACGGATGTCATGTGTCATCTGTGGCGGCTAGGAGGGCGGTCTCGGTGATGTGGTTGCTGCGGAATCCAGATTGGGAGGAGGAGTCGAGGATGGAGTTAGCTTTGATGAAGTTCGTGAGCTGGATGTTGACGATCTTCTCAGTTACTTTAGCTGCGTAGTGGAGGAGAGAGATAGGTCTACAATTTTTGTGCTCCATCGGGTCAGCGGAGGGTTTCCTGAGGAGGGGCTTGACTTCTGCGCGTTTCCAGTCATCGGGGAACATGCTTGTTTCAAAGGTAGAGTTGATGGTGTGGAACAGTTCGGGAGCTATGGTGGCGGCGGCTCTGTGGAAGATGTGCGGTGGGCAGGGGTCCGTGGGGGCTACTGAGTGAATGCTCTTCATGGTCGTGGCGGTGTCCTCTGTAGTGACTGGGGTCCAGGCTGAAATGGTAGGCTGGCTGGTGCTGCTGGAGGTAGGTGAGGTACGTTTCTGCACTGTTTTAATATTGCTTCAAAAATCTATAACTCCAGTTATACGTATGCTATTCCGTTCATTTTGTTATCTAAATTAAGATAAAATTACACTCAATTTGTATAAATTGGTGTCGGATTTCTCTCAAGTCGTGTCAATTAATTATTGTCCATGTTGGTACTCAAATCATTAACACATGTTCCTCTAGAAAAGCCTGATTGCTTTTTGACACCCTACTTACTAGGACTAAGCTAATGATGTATTACTGTGAATCCAAGGACCATCTTTGGGGTATGAGTATAGTATTACAAGGTAGGGCTCCCCAGCCATAATATATAATATTCCACTTTCCTACAGGTAGGCCTAAAGCCAAGTTTTGTACCATCAGTTTAGTGGATGGTACACTCAGTGCTACAGTCCAATAGTGGCATTTAAATTGCCGGCCTTGGGTACACTTTTTACCACATACTAGGGGCTTAGAAGTAAGATTAAATATGCCAAGTTAGAGTATACCAATTTCATCAATTTGAAAGGAGGAGCACAGGCACTTCACCAGTGGGAGGCAGGTGTAACGTATACAAAGTTCTATAGCCAGCAGTAACAGATATGGCAAGACTTTGGATATATGTAATGCAAAAGATGTTCATTTTCTAAAGATATATCACCGATTTTATGTTTTACCACCATACTCAATTTTACTTGTAGAAAATATTCTGATTATTTATTTTGTTTTACCTGACTGTTTCATCTCAGAAAGTCTACTAAAATTGTTGGCCTTTTGAATTGTGACAGTTGTGACGTGTTTTTCCACCTTTTTGCAAACATCTACACCGCAATTAAGTGCATTCTATATTAATACCAGTTTCAATTATTAATACCATGAATTGGTAGTTGATGTAGAATCCTACTTCTAAAATTGCACTTTATAATAGTCATTTAGATTTTTATGTTCCTCAAACCAATAAATGACGAATAATATGATTCTGATTGTTTATGAGAAGATGTTCTTTTTTTGGAATTGTTTAATAATCTATATTGAAATGAAGCATAATCAAAATAAGCATGAAAATGAATGTCTTCATTGTATGTTTATCTCATAACTACAAATACCTCAATTTGTTTTGCTATTATTTTTTAATTAAACAACAACAAACATTTATGCATATTATATTTTAGCCAATAAATATTTTTCTTAACAATTCTTTTATTCCAATCACATGTAATTCTATACAATAGTTAACATAAACATGCTAACTAATTTATCAATGCAATAAAGAAGACAATCTTTCAAAAATCTTTTTTCAGAGCCTCTCTCTTTTTTAAATGTGTGCACTTCATCTAGTTTATCCTCATCGGAGACTAGGAAGTATCCTCTCATCAGTACAAGCTCTCCTTCATACCTATTTTCTTCTTCCAGTTTTTGGAGAATCGTTCAAATCTCTTACTTACTTTTACTTTTAGCTTTAAAGCTTACATGGAAAAGATACTTACCATTTAACATTTCTTACAAGAATTATAGTCCTGTGTTATTTGATTTTGAAAAATTTATATTTCAGTATAGTACGTTTATAAATTGGCTTTACTGTCAGGTGTAAAGTGTGTACACTTACTTAATATTTTCAAAAGTTTGATTCACAAATAATGTTTTACATTAGAATTTTCCAAAATGATAAGCTGCTTCCATTCTATTCTTTCCATGCAAACATTTTTATTTTATGTTATACGACAACATACAGATAAATGTACGACCATTTAAGATTGTAAATATTGCTCATCTTTTATTGTCTTTGCTCATTTGAAAATGTATCATTACCCTTGCTAGCTACATTTGTTAACATGTTAATGGTTGTAAGATTTTCCCAATTTAAATATACAATAATAACAGTTTGCCTATTGTGGTTGTGCTTCGAAAATGCCTGGTTAATTCAACTTTCAATGTTTTACAGTCTTTCACTGATGAGTAATATACTACATAGTTTGAGGTTTATGTGAGTACACTTTTAACTAGCCCATTTTAATTTCTATTTATTAATGCCACGATAGACATGTATGTATTAGTTAAAATTTTATTTTGGTAATAGGTAATGAATTATTGCAGTTTCCAGAATAATAACAGATTATGAGGTATGTGTTGTAAAGAGCAAGGCTTACTAATTCATGACAATTTATTTTTATGCAAATCTTCCCGATGCCCTCTGCAAGTGTACAACCTCATTTTCTTGCACCACATGCCCACATTTTCAATCTGACCACTTGATCACAGGAGAAGGCTAAACGTCAACCCATAGTTTTAGCCATTTTCATCAAAATACATGTTTTAAAAAAAATAAAATATGAACTTTTTATACTGAGTAGACACACTCAAAGAAAATCTTGTTTTGTCTCAAAAGGAAACTCCATTTTTAATTTAAAAACATTTTTCAATTATAACCCCCATATGCCAGCTTGTGAGTCTCCTAATGCCAATAAATCTCATTGAAAGATTATGCTCCGCCTGACCAGGTTTTATTATCACATACCAGATTTACCTACCATAATGCTAAAGATGCCTACTTAATGCAAGAATGTCCACCGTTTTGACAGGGACATAACTGCAGAATGGATGCCCACTATAATGCTAAGAACCTCCACAACATGTCAGTCATAGACATTATTATTCAAAGAGTAGCCAGAATGATGTGACATATGGCCACAAATATGCCATGATTACTAACAATGTGGCAATTAAAGCTGCCATTATACAATAATTAGTTCAAGGATGCCTGACTTAAGCAGTATTTAACATTATTATGCCAGTGCAAACATAATAAGAAACAGTTATCATTAATCACAAACGGTCATAATTATGGCCGAGATGTGCTGTACAAACAATGTGGAAAAATATCCATACATTCTTATGAATACCGTACACAGACCAAGTTCTTTAATTTCGGCCCTTGCAGCATCAATTAGAACAATAGGAGACTCAAACCTTTTCCCATACCATAGACATTCAATACTAATTTCCATAGGCTTTGATAATCAGTTGGCTGTGGCTCTTGAACATTTTTGGGGATCAGCTTAAACAACACCCCTACTAACGTGTATGAATTATTATATGTACATAGTCAACTATCATATTCCTTAATTTCCTGCAACGCATCATGTCTAAGGAGATTTTCTCAACAACCCACTGCAGTTTCCTTCTTATCAAACTGGTATATTTTATGCTTGCGTTAGACTTGTAGCACAAAATCTCAGGCCTTAAAGAGGTACCAGAACACCAACTTCCCAGCTACAAAGACATTTAAACATGGTCCCTCACCAGGTAGTTTTTCAATTTACATATCTACATTCTACTATTACATAATAACACACTTTTGAATTAACTTCAAAGCAGTTGTTTTGTATAAATGTTGGATATTAGGAAAAAGATCTCACATTTTATTAGTCGAATTGTCAATCTAACTATGCATGGAAGCGGCCACAATATTTTATTTCAATTTTTGTTTTTAGTAATATCGACAGATTGAAGACTTTATATCTGGGTGCAGCAGTAATTAGAGCAGGGTATTTTAGTTTAAATGTATTTGAAAATAAAGGGATCATTTATAATGCTGACAATCGGGCTACTACTTATGATTAAATGGGGGATCCCCCAGTAAAAATTCTCAGACAAACAGAGGGCCCTGAAATTGTAGGTCTCTTTCACACCTTTCACATCTCTTTCCTTTAAATGGCCTCCCCTCATTTAATTGTTCACCCCTGTAGGTGGACCACACAAGATTAGAGATTCAGTTCATGTTCACTATATTAATTCTGTTTTCAATTTAATGTGTTTCAGAGGAACGAGATTGACCACTTCCATATTCTTGCAAAATGTAATGTGAACCATGTGCGGTTCTATAGGGGCTGCCCCAGCTGTGAGGGTTGCATCCCCCTGCGTAGGTTGAGCAGGTATGGTTCATAATTGGCCCGCCCCTAAACCCAACGAGAGTCTCCTTTCTGTAAGGGCAATTTCTTTCTATAAAACCGAAGTTTCTCTGGCCAAAAAGGTATCTAGAGTAGTCACAGTTACCTCCTCAGTTGCTGAAGGCTTTTTCTTCCCCATTGTGGTTCAGCGGCAATGGTGTGTGACTTTAGTGGGAGGCCCAGCTCAACCTTCTCCGTGGTCCGGGCTGCGTTTGAGCGCCTCCTGGCGCAAACAGAGATCGTAGGCGGTTCCTCCCCCAATGCTTGGTGGGGGACCTCCAAGCAGGTTTCGTTGTACTGGCAACAGCAATGGGGTCTAGATCATGTGAGGGAGCCAAGGGAGGTGGCCCAGCCCAGCCTCGTCCGGCCGCAGACGGGCCCGCCCTGCACACGTCCCGCGCCGCGGGAGCCCTGAGCAGGTTAAGAAGCGCCTCTTGGCGTGCGAAAGCACGTTGGTGGCTCCGGCCGCAGGGTAGGCCGGGGAATGGAGTCCCCGTGAGGCTCTAGGTGGCTGGCAGGAGGTGTTAGTAGTGATGGGCTCCGGGTAGCCAAAGCTGATGCCTGTGGATGTCTGCTTGCAGGCCAGTCTCTGCTTCTTGGACTGGCTTGGAGAAGGAAAGCCAGCGACCAATCACAGAGTGTGTGGTGCAGGAAGCTGCGAGCAGACACAGCTGCAATCAGAGTAGTGTGATTGGCGCCCCGGTTCTCTGAGGCGCTCCCACTAGGAACAGGAGTCGCAGCGATTCAGCTAAGGGGACCGAGCAGCAGGACAAAAGCAGCCCGATCTCTCCTCAATCCTCCTCAGCCCTCCAGAGGTTCGCAGGAGGGGCTCCCATCAACAGGCTGGGAGGCACAGCTCCCCGGGCTCAGTCGCAATGCAGTGGGACAGGAGGGCGCTGTCAAGAGGACTGTGCCGCATCAGCAGCTCCGCCCACCAGCATAAGCTGCGAAGGCACTCTCACTCCTCAAAGGCGAAAGCAGCAAATCCGAATCTTGCACCCTGCACCAGCCCGGCTTTATCCACAACGGGAGGGGGAGCGTAGGCCGAGGCGAATTCTCCTACCTCCGCCGCGGCCGTAACAGCTCCCCGCCCGCGGCTCGATCAAAGGCGGCCCCACAATCTCGCTGCTGGCTGCAAGCTCCCGCCAGCTCGGTAGGCAGCAGCAAGCCCAGTCGCCTCGGTAATCTCCACCTCAGCCCCTCACTGTTGTCCAATGACTGAAAGGTGAAAGGGATCTGGAAGGTAGCGGCGAGATCAGTCCGCCAGATAGGCAGCAACACCACAATGGTCCGAGAAGATTGGCCCCAATAAAACACGTTTGGCCAGAGGGATGCGCATTCCCAACACACCATAAAGTTAGATGCCACATGTAGTTAGGAACACTCAGCCAATCAGACCGACACCACACGCACACTGCACACAGTGATCATGTGCTCCCCATGCCATCTGGACACATTACCCACTGGCCGCATTGTGTCCACGCAAGGTCACAATGTCGAGACCCACCTGCACTTCTCAACAGGTGAACAAATATACATCCCCGTGACTAGTCCCGGGATTACTGTTCTAAAAGAATGTACAAATTGCTTTATGACAAGTTGTGAAATGTATGAAATAACGGCCAACACCAATGTACTTTGAGACAATCTTCAGACCCCTACTCTGCTGCTGCTCTCTCGCCTTCTGCATTTAATTAAATAAACTGTTCCTGTTTTGCCAAATGCCTCTTGTCTTTTATTTGTTATGGTAAATCCACATTCGAGCAACAAGGACTTGCAGCCCTTAGTGGGGAACCAACCATTACAACGCACTACCTTTACAAAGCAGTCATTACATCGCAACATCCTTTACATTGCATGCCATTACAACGCAGCCATTACAACGCATGTCACTCCAACGCATGTCACTACAACGCATGCCATTACAACGCATACCATTACAACGTATAGTTTTTACCCCTACACTATCCAACATTTACCCTACTGTTGCTCTTACTGGAGTGGGAATACTAATTTTTTACCCCTACACTATCCAACACTTACCCTACTGTTGCACTCACTGGAGTGGGAATAGTAATTTTTACCCCTACACTATCCAACACTTACCCTACTGTTGCACTCACTGGATTGGGAATAGTAATTTTTACCCCTACACTATCCAACACTTACCCTACTATTACCCGAAAAGTATTAAGCGTTGTAATGGTATGCGTTGTAATGGAATGCTTTGTAAGTGTAGTTTCTAAAAATGCGTGTAGTGGCATGCGTTGTAAAAACATGCATTGTAATGGATGTTGCGATGTAAAAACCGCTTTGTAAAGGCATGCGTTGTAATAGTTTGCGTTGTAACGTAATATATACCTCTTAGTGTGCCAGCTCTTAATGTGCCGCTCAGTTAAGTAGCCTCCATTGCAGCTCTTAGTGTGTCAGCTCTTAATGTGCTGCTCAGTTAAGTAGCCTTCCATTGCAGCCTGGTTTTGTTATGGTAAATCCACAGTCGAGCAACAAGGACCTGCTGCTCTTAGTGTGCCACTCAGTTAAGTAGCCCCTTAAAACATTCCCCAGGCCTTCCATTGCAGCTTGAAGTCAGTTTTATAACCCCTGGCTACCGTTAAACTCCCCTTTTATTGCATATAAGTCACCCCTAAATTAGGCCCTAGGTAGCCCACAGGGCAGGGTTAATTATAATTGCAAGGTTGGACATGTACTTTTACGTTTTACATGTCCTGGTAGTGAAAAACTAATAAATTCATTTTTCAATACTGTGAGGCATACCTCTTCTAAAGAATAGCATTGGGGTGCCTTATTACATTTAATAAATGCTAACTTTTGATTGGGAACAATTAGACTTTTCATGTTTTGTGTCTGAGAAATTTGTTAGACCTGTCAGCCTTTGGGTGGTCTCCCCCTAAGTTTTGCCCTCTCGCCTCCCACTTTAGACTATACCTTTTTGTTGGACTTAGGACTCTGGGCACCTTACCACTGCTAATTGGTGCTAAGGTGCAGGTGCTCTCCCCTAAAACATGGTGACATTGGCAAACCTGCTTCAGGCCTCTGCCATTGCAGTGAGGCCTACCCCTCCATAGGCTAGCATTAGGAATTCCCTTATATCCCTTTAAGTGATAACTCCTGCATAGGAAGGAGTAAATATATCATGTTTGGTATGGTTGGAATGGTCATGAGAAATCCCCCTGTTGGTGTTTTGGGTGTTGACCTTAGTGTTGCAGAAATGCCACCTTTGGAAAGTGGACATGTCTCTGTCCTTCCCTATGTCATGTCTCTTAGGTTTGTTCCATCATGTATATACCAATTGCATAGATTAGTGTCCCATCCACTCGACATAACAGTCTTACATAGGTGACCTTGTACCCAGTAGCTTCCGTCTGTCTCTCCGACAACAGGCTCTTGGTACCATATCTTAATCCCTGTACCTGACGTACACAAAACATGTCCCAAGGCATGGTAGATTTATTCTGTACAAGGGTCACCACTTTTTTTTCATTCATGGCCAACATCCAGCTACATATGCTCATGTTTGTTTAGAAAAGGATTAGCAGGAGATTAGCGAATGTTTTCAAAACATATCTATTCTAGAAAAACCCCAGAGTGACCACTTTAGTATAAATGATTCTCACTCCCCCTTACCAAGACAGAGGAGAAATTCCTTCCAGGCTGGACCGAGACTCTGCAGGCTGAGCCTTCGACAAGCAGAGATTCGACATCCCTTGCGGGGTGCCATACTCGACGCAGAGACGGGGTCCTTCATTCAGAACCATCAGGTGAGGGGTTAGCACTTCCCCGGGGAATTCTTGGCTCCATTAGGCTACATTAGGTTCCATTAGAACATATCCTAGCACTTACACATACATGCTTCACCTACACCTCTAGGCTAGGCGCGGTTAGGTAGGCTACGCATCGTAGGAGTACGCCAACGCTATTGTTTTATGTAATATGCTTTTATTCATCTTATTAGCACTATGGTGGAAATGTATCTACTTTTTACAATATTGGTACTAGCGATTACATTTGTCTGCTCCTGTCTTTTGATTGTTTCAGCTAATATGTTTCATAGTAGACTGACGCTTGACCAATAAATAATTATTGAAACCATACCAATCGTCATTATATGTATTCTGAGAAAAGCAAGCACGAGTGACGGAGCGAAAGATACTGTATTGTTTCCACGATACCTGAGGAATCAGGGTTGTCATGTTCAGTGGTTGCCAGAAACTACCTACCACACCGTATAGAACAGGGGGGTGGTAGTGGCACTGTAGAGCTAGGATGTCTAACGGCTAACTCATCCTGTGGGGGTGTCCAGAGTCTGTCTTCACACCAAGCCCTCAGTTTAGGTCATCCAAAATGCACAGGTCTTGGGGGGTGCTAGGAACTACACAACACCTAAACTCTGTGTACCTGCTGCCTACCCCAATCCATGTATGGCCCAGGGTAGCAGCCCCACACTTGCATACTCCCTAGACTCCCTCAAACACAGGAAGGGCTGCCACATATACATACTGATGGCCTTCTTGGGCTGAGAGGATGGAGTAGTGATTCGCACTTACATATGAATAGGTGATCCGGCCACCCCACAATAGGCTTAACGGCTCTGCTTTGTCAGTGCAGGCAGCCATGAGCCAGGTCAGGTGAGACAGGAAACCCCATAATTTCAAAGACCTCTCTAGATGTTTCTGCCCCCTTCTAGTAACTGAGCATCATGGTATCAAATTGGGCCCTGGCCCCACATCTGTGTGACACTAGTGGACCTGCACGAAGCTGGAGTAAAGGATGCTGCGTGGGAAGGATTGGCTCTATGCTGTGTCTGACTGCTCCCAGGAACTGCTGTCCTGCCTTGTGGAGCCGCCCTCCTGCCTGCTGACCTCTGCCCTGCAACCAAGGCACCAAGAACTGCTTCCAGAGTGACGCTCGGGGACTTGTCAACTGCCCGGTTCACCCTACCGGGCTTCAAAGCCCCACCAGCCTCGCCGGTCCTGACTGCGACATCAGCTTTCATGCTGTCCAGGTGCCAAGGGCCTAGTGAGCTGTGGATCACCTCAAGACCGTGCCCTTGCCCTGTGACAGCATCGACTGCCAACCGGGAACGGGGTGCCTCCCTTCACGGGGTTGTTAGGATTACACTGCAGCGGAGTACTTGGGCCATGGACATCCCGCCTGACACCGATGGGGCACAGAGGACTTGGGCTCCTACCAGCGCCAATTTGCCAGCTGATCGCCTCTTTTCCCATTGTGTATGTGCGTGGACAGCCACGGTAACACCGTCCCATGACTGTCTATCTCAGAAGTTCTCCAGATTCCCTAACCGCCGGGCTAACTTCCACGAACCCTCAGCTGCAGTGGTGTGATTTGTTGCCGTCTTGGACACGACCGGTCTCCCACGTTGTGGTGCGATGCGTCTCACTGCCGGAAGGTGCCCCCCACTTAGTTACAGCTACAATATTGCCCCAGCAGACTCAGTCTCACTTGCAGAAAGTGCAGAGGATTCTAAAATCACCGTAATGCTCCTGAAGGGAGCCCAATGCATTCAGCACTGTCTGCCTATAACCTCGTAAATGAACTCATATCCTGATTCTTATTAAGATGAGCTTTATTGTATTGCCTTATTTTACTTGCATATAAATCGCCCATATTTTTCTACCACTGTGTGAAGTCTATTTGTTGTGGTGTCCTCTGTGACTTGCTCTCTGGGTGTACACAAATACTTTACCAATAGCCTCTTCAAGTTAAGCATGTCTGCTCTGCGCCAAGCTACCAGAGGGTGGGTACAGGATTCCCTAGGGGGATTGGGAACTTACCCTGAATAGAATGGTGGTCCCTGATTGGACAAGGGTGCATACCCCTGCCAATCAGAGCCCCCATTTCTAACAAAATTATATAATTAAAAATCCTCTTTAATGGTAAAGTCAGATTTTAAGTTACAATTTTTAAAATGCCACTTTTAGAAACATAACAATAAATATCCCAGTGATGACTGGGAAAAATCAGTGCACTACTAAAAAGGGGTCACTTATCCAAGTGTACTTAAACGGTGGGATCTATTACAATCAGAAACTGAATTTCAAGGGTTGTTTTCTGATCCACCTATTTTTGCTTACAAACGCTCTAATAATCTCAAAGAAATATTGTCAAAACCTTTAGAAGTTTCCACAATCAAACACAAAGGCATGTATAAATGTTTCAATTGTTCACATTGTAACAATGTGATGGTTGGTACCACTATTGCCCACCCACGTTCTGGAAGGCAAATCAAATTGAATCTTTCTGCAAATTGCAACAGTCATCACGTGATTTATGTAATTAAATGTCCTTGCAGCTTGTATTATGTTGGGAAAACAGAACGATGTTTGCGCATTCGTATTACTGAACACAAGAGTCGGATTCGCACCAACACTTTAACTTCACCTTTAGCACAGCACTGGATAGCACAGAAACATGCCATTTCTCAATTAAAATTCAGTGTTTTAGAACTGGTCAAGGCACAATCAGATAAGGACATGACCCAACTGTTGTCTCAAAGAGAAACTCATTGGATTTATATCCCAAAGGATTGAATGACAAATATGAATTAGCTTGCTTCTTATAAATCATCCTGCGTCTTGTGCTATTGAATACTGTTTATAGTTATGACTGCCTTTTTCATGTTTTGTTGGGATGTTTTGTATTTTTTGTTATTATAATAGTTTCATTATGACACATACACACTTGTATTCGTTTTCCAAATATACATTGTTTTTTATTTCATTTCGTTAGTTTGACTGATGTATTAGCCATATGTTACGTTTTGTATTTATATAATCTGTACTTATGCAGTGTCTTTTTTCTGTTTTCATCTTTTCATCTCTTCTTCTATTTTTCAGTATTTTTCTAATTTCATTATGGCATGGTTTGAGGTCTATACTCATCACGTTTAATTAGCGTAACTCACAGTTGTTCTTATGATTGGTTCATGCACTTAGTCCGATTTCTATTTTTATGCTTTTTCACGTATAAGCGGGTCACGCCGGGTTGCACGTTTGCGTCCTTTACGGACAGTTCACTTCCGCGTCTAACTTCCAGTTGGCTTCGCGCTTTGATACACCGGTAAGAGTTGTGGTCGAGACTTTTCTATCCACGATAAACCAATTTCTAAATCACATGAGCTTACTGCTGTTTTTCATTTTCACAGTTGCTTCATTGGCGAAAGACTGTGTCTTAATAACGTCTTTTACGTTTTTGAGTTTTCGTTAAGGGTAAGCTCGTATTTTTTGAATTTAGACGTGTTTGTAAGGTTTTAGCGATTTTTTACACCAGCACTCATTCTAATTTTCTTTAGATAACTTTGGACACATTTTACACGAGCACCACAGTTTAGTCAGCTATTGCATCAGTAGGGCACGTTTTGATTTATGTATATCAGGTTGAAGTGTTTGTTAATTTCACGTTGAATTGGAGGTGATGGCAGTCTTTTCTTTCCCTTTTCAGTCTTTGGTCTTAGAGGATATGCACATACCTTTAGCATCACATTAAATCGTCAGTATGTGTATAGTTGGCTAATTCATGGGTTCTCAGCTTGGCTATTGCTCTGTCCCCTCTCGTGAGCTCTTGCTATCATTTAAACTTCAATTTTTCATAATTTTGTTCGAAAATAACAATTTTTACGCTAGTGGTAATTTGTTTAAAATTTAATTTTTGATTCCCCTGAAGAAGGGCTATGTGATTTAGCCCGAAATGCATTGGGACCTTTTTGAATGTTTTGTTTAAACAAGAAGAATTGAATTTGAACATCCATTTTAAGTTTGGACATTTGTCATCTGCTACACATCAAATTGAAAGCAGAGTCATCTAAGAACATTTGGTTTCAAATCATTTATGGAAGAATCTACGCATCGTTTGTTTTGGATTACTCTATTGTTGATACTTGGATGATTTTTTTCAAAAAAGTGATAACGTATGATTAAGGACTAATGTTTACTTTAGTACACTTGGATAAGTGACCCCTTTTTAGTAGTGCACTGATTTTTCCCAGTCATCACTGGGATATTTATTGTTCTGTTTGAAATTCAGTGGTTTGCAGAAGCCACTTTTGAAGTGCACACTAGTACAGATTCTTTTGCTTAAAGTTGGAATATTGTTACAGTTATTAGTCTGTAATAGAGTGCATGTATTGTTGCTTTACATATTTTCACTTTTAGAAACATGGCATGTTTTTTGCAGAATTTGATGCCTGCAGCCTGCTCCAGGGCCGCGTGACTGGGTGTAGTTGGCAGCTGGACTTTGTTTATTCCTTCCAGATAGCCACCCAATAGAGGGATTAGGTGTGCCTGGATGGGCCACAAATTGGCTGGATGGGGACGGACCTGGGCACAGACTCACTTGCAACTGAACAGACTGTGCCCTGCCTTCACACAAATTACTTGCCATCACTGCATTGTTCATGCAGCCAGTTTGGCGCCCGGACAGGAGAGGCAGAGAATTCAAGGACTTCAAAAGGGAATTCTCCAGAACCTTTTCCTACTTCAAAGTGGGTACCAGATATAAATATTGAACCCTCAGACCCAACTCTTCAGTACACCTCTGGACCTGTGGAAAGCTCAAAAGGACTGTGGTGCTGCTCTGCAAGAAGGACTGCTACTCTGTTGCCTGGCTGCCTTGGTGCCTGTTGCCTGGCTGCCTGAGAGAATGTCTGGGTCTGCATCTTGAATGCAGGACCACTATTGTGACTCCAAGGGGTAGTTGGCTGACCTCCTAATCATAGCCTCACGGACAGAAATCACCTTGAAACTGGACCTAGACTCTGCTTGCTGTGAGATCTGCCCACCAAGTGGTGGCACACCTGTCCTGGTCCCTTGGGAGTGGACTTGAAGGTATTCTAACCGCACAGTTGTGGTCCCCATCAAAACCGACACAAAGCTTCACGAAGCACCACAAATCCTCATCATACACCTGTTAGCCTCATTGGAATCAGTGCAGAGTGACACAAAGCCCTGCAAAGCATGGCTGCCCGGCTTCATCGGAAACAACTTCTGATAATGTGAAGCCTCGCAAAACAAAGCCATGCAGAATGCACACCAGGATTTAAAGTATAATATTCAGTGGGGCTAAAGGGGTCCCTGTAACCGGCCCACGCTCCATCGTGGTCAACCAGTAACCACATTTTTAACACTGTCTATTCTTGAATCCACATATATCAAGTAATGATTCACACCTTTTGAGGATTTGTTCATGTTTCTTTATCATGAATAAATGCATGTTTGTAAATTAATTCAAAATCCGTAGTCACTGTGTGTGGGACCTGCCCCATTTGCAGGGTTATCCCCCAACTTTTTGCCTTCCTCCAGTGTTTTTCTGACTTCATTTGTGCTGGGTTTAGGACTGCTGACCAGTGCTAAAGTGCAAGTGCTCCCTGTGTAAAATTGTATCTGTAATTGGTTATCCGTGATTGGCATGTTTGAATACTGGTTAGTCCCTATTAAAGTGCACGGTGTTCAATGCTACCAGTGGGCCTGCAGCACTGATTGTGCCACCAACATGAGTAGGCTTGCAACCTTGTCTCAGACCTGCCACTGCAGTTTCTTTGCGTGCCATTTAGAACTGCCATGTCGACCTGGCAAGTGTACCCACTTACCAGAACCCAAACATTCCCTTTTACTACATGTAAGACACCCCTAAGGTAGGCCTGAGGTAGCCCAATTAGCAGGGTGCAGTGTAGAGGAAAGGTAGGACATGGACTGGAGTGTTTTACATGTCCTGATAGTGAAATACCACTAATTTCTTTTTTCCCTATTGCAAGGACTATCTCTCACATAGGTTACCATTGTAGCTGCCTTCTAACCTCTTACAAGTGTAACTTCCCATTGGGAATAGATAAAGATTTGTAGTTTGGGGTCCCTGAACTAACAAGTTAAAAATACATCTTTTAGTGAAATTGGTTTTTATATTGCGTGTTTGAAAATGCCACTTTTAGAAAGGGGGCATTTTCTTGCTTTAATTCTGTGACTCTTCCTGTCTGTGGAATCCACGTCTGAGGAAGGATGAAAGTTGGGCTGTTTGTGCATTCACTAGAAACAGTCACACAAAGGGAGTTGAGATGTGCCCTGCATATGCTGATGGCCCATCACCAGGCTGATAGGTCTTCCTGAGCTAGAGTGATGGAAGGAGTTGTCACTGACAAGTGAATAGGGCTGTGCATGTCCTCACACAAAGAATTTGCCGCCCCCTGTAGTGTGTCTGGAGGCAGGTCAGAGTAAGGCAGGTCCTGTGAACTACAAAGACTTTCCTTTAAAGTTTGCCTACTTCAAAGGTAGAAACTGGTATAAGTACTGGAGCTGTGACACCATAACTTCAGAACACTTCTGGACTAAGAGGACATTCGTCCAGGAAGAAGAGCTGGATGCCGTAGGAGGAACTGACATTCTGTAGGGTGTTTTTGTCCTGGGAGTGAAAGGACTGGACTTTGTTTTTTACATCCTGCTTTCCAAGGTTCTCCAAAGGCTTATGCATACTTGCCTCCTGTTAAGAAGTCTCAGGGTCATCAAACACTTCATTTTCAGCCCCTGAAATAGTCTGCTGGGAGTTCTGATTTGACAAGGGGTGCCAATTCAGGTTTTGGGCAATTTGGAGGTGGTTTGGCTGCTAAGAACCCATAATATCCATGCATTGACTCTCAACAGCTGTTTTTCCAAGGCAGCACCGCCGTGCGGTTTGAAATGCAGTGCATCATCGAAGTGCGGCCAAAGAATCAATGCAGTGCCTACTTGCGGCTGAAGGATTGCTGCAACCCGAGTCCCGAGCACCGTGTAATCGACTTCCATGGTGCACGCTTTGACTCCCACCAGGGCCCTGCTGTGTGGCTGAAGAAATCAGTTCATCACCTGCTTCGGGCTGTTATATCAATGCACTGCCTGCTCCGCCACATCAACACAGCGTGTCTGGATTTTCAATGCATCGTACCTATGAGCCAAGTTCTTCATCGATGTGGCCCAGCAGTAAGGAACCAAGGCAGTGTATCCAGAGTTCGACACATCACCTCCACTGAAAGTAAGGAACCAATGCATCACCTCCCCTGTGCTGCAATTAGAAACTGATGCATCACCTCCCCTGGCAGTAAGGAACTGATGCATCACCTCCCCTGGTAGTAATGAAGCAATGCAACACTTTGCTTTTACGGCACTTCACCTCCCCTGCGCCTGTTTTCGGCTTTGATTTGAGCCCATGCCAGGTATTTTGTGCTGAAAGAAACTCATCCATAGTTTCCTATGGACTGAAATTTTTTGAACCTTTTAAATGTGATATCTTTACTTGTATATGCAGGATTTTTGGTGTTTTATTCCGATAAATATTGGTTGTTTTTATAAACTGGTGTTGTGTCCTTTCGTAGTGTTTTCACTGTTACTGTGTTTGTATGTAGAAATGCTTTACAGATTGCCTCTGATATAAGTCTGACTGCTCGAGCCAAACTACCAAGGGGGTGAGCAGGGGTTATCTGAGCTGTATAATCACCCTACCCTGACTAGAGTGAGGGTCTCTACTTGGACAGGGTGCAAACCACTGTCTAACACTGTGTTTCTTAACACCCCAGTCCCCTGTGGATTTCGGCTCAAGCTCGAGGCCTCTTTTGCACTGTTAGTATTTCAACTTTAACCAAAGAAAACAACAAGTTGTGAAACTTATTTATCTTCCATGTATTGCAAAAGAGTTGATGTTCAGTAATTGTATTTCTAAACAAGGCAGGATTTGTGTGAATCTTTATGCGCTGCTTTAGTATTACAAGCTCCAACATGAATGTACCATGTAAACAATCACATAAATATGTTGACGAGAATCGTAACTTATGTTATAAATAATTGGCCAAGCTAGATTTAATAAGTCAAATAGGAGGTAGAATCCAAGTGCTACAAAATACCAATTTGTGCAATCATTCCTATATTGTGTGTTATTCGCGCAATTTATCATGAATGTGAATGATTAACAAATCCATGCCCATTAACTACAAAGTGTGTCTTCATATGATACTAAACGTGCCTAACTGCTGTTGTGTGTCATAACACTATAAGATAAAGCAAACTCAAGGAGATGATGGACGGAGCGATGAAACTTTTCAGACACTCACCCCCAGATCTGGGTTGAATGCATCATCATTCTTTAGCTCACTTCGCCACCCCAGTTCAGACACAGCTATATGCAAATCAGTCTTGACCCTGTGCCTCATGGGAACAGTCCAGACCGAACTGCCAAGCCATGTCTCCCCTGGACCGGAAACAAGCATCCTGGGACCGGTTTCGGGGTAACACCCTTCATTAGCCAGGCTAGCTTGAATCCAGTGATTAAGTTCTATGTATGGGCAGTATACTACAGAACACTTGCTTTTTGAGAGCTGCTTTTCCTCAATCGTTTATTGCTCCATTACAGTTGTTTAATACCCAAAGTTAGATTATCCTTCTGCCAGTCAGTGCCTAAATTGAGCCGGTGGTTGCCGGTGTGGGGCACTAGCACTTATTTTTGAGGACCAGCACTTATTTTTCCGCATCTGTTGTTTCAAGATGGCAAAGCAGGGAAAAAAGGGGCAAGATAGAGAAAGAGAAAAATGAGAACAACATCACAAAGGGAGAAAGCAGGACAGGCAAGAGTGAAATAAATGGGCAGGTATATGTGTGTCAGTGGAGTTAAGGTGCATCATGAGTTTTGAGACTACCAACTTTGGTATTTCACGCACCAACTTTTAATTGCACGGCCCACAGGCTTCTCATAAAAGTTGCATGTACCAGCACTCAGTATTTTACAAATTATGCGCTGCTACTAGTGCTCTCCTTAGGCTTTTCTGTGCATCACCATGTATCATCATCATGCAGCTGAAGTGAACGCCAATTGTGTTCGGTAGTCATACTTAATTACGCTGACTGAGCACCCATGTCTTATCATCTGTGTATGTTTATGTAAGCATACTTGTAAGCAATTAGAAAACCAAAGCTTTTCTTCATCCTATAGTGATTTTGCCGACTGTAAGTCATGTCTGTTTCATCTACCAACATACACTCACTTTTATCTCACTTTTGCAAGTTCCATTTCATTTCTGCTTTCTCTCTTTCTCACTATTTCCTGTCTTTCTCTTCCTTCCTTGGGTTTTCACCTTTCTCTCTCGGCCAAAGCCCAATTAAAAATATTTTCCCTTTCACCAAAAAGAGAGTCGCTTTATGCCCCACCTCGTGCCACAGACTTAAATTAAGCACAGATGAGCACATTTCAGTGTTCGTTTGACAAAGGATCCCATTTAGGACATTGACATATTACACAGAAACTTCATGGTGATTTGGAAGGTTTTGGACAATAATCTTTAGGACCCCACAGACCTTGATCCAGGCCCATGCTTCTGCTTACCTTGTCTTAATGACAAAATTTGGAGTGGCTATGTCAGAATCCTGTTTCTGTCAGCAATTCTCCAGGATGAGTGACACAACCTGCATATGAAAGGTGGCACTTTTCACTGCTTAAGCAGGTAGAAGTGGATAGTTGATGAGGTAGATTATTCCACTGTATGGCAATATATTCGAAAACAACCTCACAAAATAACTGGAGCTAAACTGGGGTGTCACATGGCATAGAGGAAGGCCTATCATTGAATTATCCTAATACTTGAAATAGAAAAGGGACTGCAGTTTTTTTTAATTTAAAGATTTATAAAGCGCCCAGCTACCCAACAGGGTGTCCTGGCGCTGACAGCGGAACAAGCAAGATAGAAGCTCAGTTGGCATTAGGCCTGGCTAAAAAGAAAAGTCTTGAGCTTTTTACGGAAGGCAAAGAGGGATTGACAATTCCTGAGTTCTAGCGGAAGAGAGTTCCACAATTTTGTTCCCAGGAAGGAAAATGAACGGCCACCCATACGGGCCAGCCGTACTCTAGGGACTGAGAAAAGGAAATGATTGGCAGATCTTAGATTGCGAGAAGGTCGATAGGGCTTGACAAGATTGAGTATGTATGCGGGGGCCAGGCCGTGCTGAGCTCCAAACATGTAGCAGAGAGCCTTAAATTCGATACGCTTGCCAACCCTGAGCCAGTGGAGTTGATAGAGCAAAGGGGAGACAGAGGCGTGGCGAGGCAACCTAAAAAGTAGGCGGGCAGCTGCATTCTGAATGAGCTGGAGACGGCGTACAGAGGTCTTGTCCGCACCCAGATACAATACATTGCCATAATCAAGTCTGGAGATCACCAAAGCCTGCAGGACAGTCCTCTGAGCAGCAGGTGGAATTAGCCAAAGAATTTTCTTTAACCACTTGAGGACCGCAAAGCAGGCCGAGGTGACTTCCGAGACCTGAGCAGCAAGAGAGAGCTTGCTATCGATGGAAAATCCCAGGTTCTTAACCTTAGGAACCGGGGTGGGTAAAGGTCCCAGAGATACAGGCCAGTGGTTGGCTCTCCAAAGCTCAAGATTGTTCCCCAGGATGTTCACCTCCGTTTTAGAACCATTCAGCCTTAAAGCATTGCTGGACATCCACAAGGAGATGTTACGCAGACCAAGTTTAAGTGAAGAAGGATCTTGATGTTGAGCAGACGATAAAGAAAAAATTATCTGCGTATCGTCAGTGTATGAAAAGATGGTCAACCCAGATTTTGCAGCAATGTCTGCCAAAGGGCAAAGGTAAAGATTAAAAAGCAGAGGACTCAGGATCAAACCATGCGGAACTCCAGATGTCAAGGCAACGTGGTTAGATTTCGCGGTGTGAGAAAAGACTTGAAAGGAGCAATCCTCCAAAATAAAGATCAGCCACTGGAAGGCTTCACCTACAATACCAGAGCTTAAGAGGCGCTCCACCAGAATGGAATGGGAGACAGTATCAAAAGCAGCGCTGAAATCCAAAAGGATGAGCGCTGCTGCGCCCCCACAATCAAGCTGCAGCCTAAGGTCCCCCGTGACCCCCAACAAAACTGATTCGGTACTGTGACCAGGACGAAAGCTAGACTGAGACGGATGAAATAGCTTATGTTTCATCACCTGTGCAGAGAGTTGAGAGTTAATGTGCTTTTCCAATTTTTGGGAAAAGGTGGAGAGAAGAGATGTAGGCCTGTAGTTAGACCAGCAGAGGGGATATAAACCAGTCTTTTTCAACAGTGGAAGCACCAGAGTGTGCTTCCAACTGTGAGGCAACTAGCCCAGATTTAGGGAGGAATTAAGAAGCTGAGCAATCACCTCAAGGGCAGGCTCATCCAGGCATCTGAGCTTGGAAGGAGGGAGAGGATCAAGTGGGGAGCCAGACTTGATGTTTCCAAGTAGATTTCTCAAAGGAATTAAATCAATTGGGAGCCAAGCCTTAACTTGACAAGATTCAACAGATGCAAAATCAGGGGGAACAGTCCCTGGTCAGAAGGTTGAGTAGTGGGAAAGATGAAGTTGTCATGAGAAGAGGAATCTAACTCAAGCTCATGATGAATAGACACAACTTTATTATGAAAAAACTGCGCGAGTTCATTGCAATGGTGTAATGGAAGGGAGGGGGGATGGCAAGAACGTATTGGATGCAGAAAGTTCTGACACAACTTTAAATAGGGTTTTCTGACGATTTTGGGTGGACGTAATTTTATCCGTATAGAAGGAGGCACGAGCAGATCTGCAAAGAGCATGATATATTTTTTGGGGCCTCCAGATAAGTGGCTTTGGCCTCTGGCGCATAATGCTTTCTCCACAGTCTCTCCAAAACTTTACATTGTTTTTTTCCAGCTCTAAGGGAGTCAGTAAACCATGGAGCGGGGGAAGCACTCTAGATTGGGATTTAGTAGAAAGGGGAAGAATGGAATGGATAGCCGCAGACAACCAGTGATTCACAAGTAGCAGGGCTGAGTCCAGTTGAGATTAAATGGAAGGAACAGTCTGCCGAAGTAGCTCATTAAGTGCCTTCCTATCAAGTAGAGACCAGTTCCGAGCTTTCTTTGGCAAGGCAGGAGGGCGAGGCGAATGAGCCAAGGAGAAATCAATAAAGAAAGGAATGGCAAGGTGATCAGACCAGCCTAGCAGGATAGGAGGAGCAGTGGACACAGTGGGAAGATTCGAAAAGATAGGGTCCAATAGATGACCTGCTACATGGGTAGGTGAGGAATTGATGAGTGAAAGATTCAGGGTCAACAGATTGTCCAAAAGAGTTCGAGCAGATTTATTACTAGAATCATCAAAATGAAAATTCAAGTCCCCAAGCACAGAACAATTTGCAGCACGAAGAACAAGAGGGGCAAGTTATTCGGTCAACAGGGAACCCCAGTTGTTGGACAGGCCAGAGGGACGGTAAATGAGGGCACCAGAAAAGGTAAGATTAGGGGAGAATGGGATAGAGTAAAGAAGGTCTTCACAGTTGGGAATCGTGAGTGCCTCAATTTTGCAGTTATAGATTTTTTTTTAAATGATGGCAATTCCTCCACCAGTTTTCAGAGGTCTATTTATACCTAATAGAGCAAAATTCTGTGGTAGTGCCGCAATCACATCTGGTATGGACCCGTCGTGGAGTCAGGTCTCGGTTAAAAAAACCACATCCGGATCCATGTCAACTATGATGTGAAATAGGTGCAACTGGTGTTTGGGAAGGGAGCGACCATTGAGACCAAAACAGCGGAAAACCTTAGATGAATGTGAGCCAGAATTGTCAACTCTGGAAAGGTGGGAAGTCTCTCCTCCGAAAGAAGGGTGGGGGCTAGGCCGGGAATAAGTGGGAAAGATATTATCAAATAAACAGTGAGAGCAGAACCTGACGCTGTCATCAGGGGCAAGAACCTGACAAACATCATTTGGGGTGGGTTTAAAACTCCTAAGATCTTGAGAGGAGTAAGTGAGTCGAGGCTGCAAGCAAAAACGAGCAGGGGTTCTGGCCCCTAGCCCTGGCCGGACGTGGACAGGCACAGAAGGGCTTGCCTTAGGCGTGCCCGCCACGGCATGGGTTTAAATAGGAAAAACCCAGAAATGCCGTGAGACGCGAGCCTGGCTGGTTCGGGAAGGCCCTCTGTCCAATAGGCACACAGCCGCGGCGGAACGGGGCGTAACCAGGAAGGAAGAGAAATTCCCCAGCGTGAGGAGGTGAGAGCCCCTCAAGTAAAAATACAAAAGTAAACGGTAATTAGCCACCAGTTAAAAAGTTCAAAAGCGAACGTCATAAAATCAAACACTGGGATAGCGTACAGCAACAGCGCAAATGACCTCACTCATGTTATTGGATGCAAAATCCTTTAGGCAAAATACAGGAACTAAGAAGCTGCTTGGTTGTTATCCAGAGTTCTAGACTGACCAGTAGAATGTTTCAAATGCGCTTTTCTTACATAATTGAAAATATTTAGCAATCATATTTTATAGAACACAAAGAGAAAAATGAATAGCTATTTTGTGGCTAACAGTCTTGAAAAGTAAAAGTGTTTTTGAGGCATGCAAAATACATTTGGAATTGTGGCAGAAGTTATACAGAAAGAGTTTGTGAGAAACATATATTTATGGGACTGGTCTCAGAATGAAAGAGAGGGAGGGTTATTTATTTATAAAGCATGAAAAGCAAGTGTGGATGAAACTTTTTCTAGCCGACGCGTCAAGAATTCTATTAAAGACACGGAGGCGAGGATTATGCTTCTCATTTCTTTACTACTAATTTCAGCAGCCAATCTCAATAAAGTAAAACACAAACTACATTATCCATGTTTCCCTGTACCTCCCATGTCACATGCTCCAATCATATATGAGCTACCCATATAACTGTAGAAGTCACCATTTTGTGTCCTCTTTCTTTGTTAGATAAGTCCATAAGAACAGAGGGCCTCATTTATGAAAAGTGACGCATCGCTGCGTGAAAACAGCGATGCGTCACTTTTCATTGCGCCCTCCTTGTGACATGCTGGATGCGTCATATTTACAGTATGACGCATCATGGCGCAAGGAGTTACAGATACGTCAGTATTTCTGACGTTACTGTAGGCGCGAAAATAACGCATTGCTGGAGTGTGTCACAAAAGTGATGCAACTCCAGCAATGGGTCATTACACATGGGCAAGTCCCATGTTAAGTTTGCCTGCGTCAGTCTTACGCCTGCCATGAGGCAGGCGTAAGATATTGACGCATTTGCGTCCTAGAAGTGGCGCAGTGAAATCTTATAGATTTCACTGCGTCACTTCTACGACCCTTTCTTGCATCAGAAAGCCACCCTGCATACATTATACCTGGCGCAGGTATAATGTGGCGCAGGGGTTTACAAAGTGATGCATCTACCTAGATGCGTCACTTTGTAAATATGGTGCAACAAGGCGCATTTTTTACACTGCTGGTGCGTCACAAAAAGTGACGCACCGGCGGTGCAAAAGTGACGCAAGGGCTCATAAATAAGCCCCAGAATATTCCAAAGGGAAACAGGGTAAAAGTTACCAAAGATTCATACAGCCCAAACGTGGACTTAAAACTTCCAGTTGATCCAATCACCAACCACAGCCCGCGACTGAACTCTGCAATGGGATTAAAATTGCAGCGAGTCAACACGCCATATATAACTCCTCTCAAGGGAAAGAATTCCAAAGCAGAGTGCACCTCACAGCTGTTCTGGTCATTTGCTGAAATAGAGAGAGATCCCCAAAGTAAAATCTGGCATCATAAATATAAAGCATAGACTTTTGCCAAAAATCATCGGGTGGGAGAAATAAGACAGAAACAACTCCATTTTTTTCAACATTAGTTATAACAATACACTTTTAACAACTGAATTATAGCTTCAAAGACAATTGCATCTAAAGTGTGGGATAATCCTCGCCTCCGTGTACTTAATAGAATTGGAAATTCTTGATGCGGCAGATAGAAACATTTTCATTCTAAGTCAGGACCGGAGGCTCCGATTATGCTAGTTTAAAGTCGTGTTACCACCACAGATGCCACATCTACAATAGGTTTATAATAGTATTTCTTATATGTAGACTCAGAGATCCAGTTTAACGCACTCATGATGTCTTCTACACGAGAGCCGAGAGCATACGATTTGGATGCCATGGCTCCTCTGGCAGAATGCGCCACAAAAGACAGAAATGTTGACGCCTGCTTCTGCCAGTAGTCATTTCATCCACCTGGCTAAGGTTGCTGCAGACACTGGTTTGTAGAGTTTTTGTAAGGCAATGAGTAGTTGTCCTCCAGCCTCCTATCTCATATCACAAGTAGCAATTTCATAATCCTATAAGCATTGCACCACACATAATTTACTACTGTTTGGTAAACTTGAATAGGTTACTGTTAGACCTGGCATTTCTTGGCGTGATTACCCCTGACTTTTTGCCTCTACCTCCTCTATTTTTGATGCTGTGAAGGATCACGTGTTATTGGCTTAGATGCTTTTGGCCCTTTGCCACTGCTGATCAGTGTCAAAGTGCAAGTGCTCCCTGTGTAAAGTGTAAGGATAATTGGTTGTCCATAATTGGTATGTTTGCCTTACTAGTAAGGTCCCTGGTAAAGTGCACTATGTGTGCCAGGGCTAGCAATGCAAATGCTACTAGTGGGCCTGCAGCACTAATTGTGCCACCCACACCAGTAGCCTTTAAAAAGAGAACTCAGGCCTGCCACTGCAGTGCCTGCAAGCAGTTTGTTAAATTGCCATGTTGTCCTGGCAAGTGCACCCACTTGCCAGGCCTTACCCTTTTTATGCACATCAGACACCCCTATGGTAGGTCCAGGGTACCCTCCTGGGGAGGGTGCAGTGTATGTGGAAGGTAGGACATGTACTAAGGTGTGTACCATGTCCTAACAGTGAAATACTCTCTATTTCGTTTTTCACTGTTGCAAGGCCATCTTGCCCATAGGATAGAATGGGGAAGGCTGTGTAATATTTCTCTGGCTATAGGGTTTTTTAAAGGAAGAATTGCGCTCTGTCATGTAAGCGTGCAGTGTATTATGATATCGAGTAAGTACGGTGTAACCAGGTAAGGGGAACACCCTATAACCCCTAGTTGTGTGTAGGAATGATCCTACACAGTGCTTCAAAACAAAGGTCCTGGGCACACGTCAAGTGATTAAATGATTAAATGAGTACATTCAATAGAGTACATTTGAAGAAATGTCCAAGTAGTCGAGTTGGAAAGATTCTTTGTCTTTAATCTTTGTTATAGCGAAAAAAGGGGGGAAACAGCCAACACGTGTTTCGTCTTGGGGGAAATAGTCCCGCGACTTCTTCAGGGCTGTAATACGAGATGTGTAGTCTTTATAATCGCTCTGCCGGTGATAATTCAATGAAGAAAGTAAAAACTAGGTTGAGTCTTTGGGTGTAAGATGCGTAGAATAATCGAATGATATCAAGTGGTGAAGATCCTAAGTCTGCCCGTGCCGTGGGTGATGAGGAGGGTAAGTAGACCGCTCACCAGGTTAGATCTCAAGCGGGTGCGCTGAGTCTCCCACGGCAACGGTGTCGTATTCTGTTCCAGAGAGGTAGATCTGGTCATCTGAAGCAAGAGGAGGCCAAAATGATGAAAATCAGCCGCCTGGGAGCCGACCTACGCCTCCCAGAAGGTAGGCGACCTGTGACCTCCCTGGGGACCAACGACGAAGCGCATGGGGCTCCGCCGCCAGTCCTAGATGTGCCCCCGGGGTGGGGCAGGTCCCGGGGGCTGCCCCACAAGAAGGGGGAAGTCAGGGAGCGCCGTCGCACTCCCCGTGAAATTATTCCAAAATGGGGTGCCAGGAGTCTACCCTGGCCCCCCGAAGACACTGGTGGGGGCCCGGGACCCCCAACCCCGGGCCCCGGTGATGGTGGTGAGAAGGAGGGGGCGTGCCATTGCGCGTTCCCCCTCACGGGCGAAGTCAAGCTGGGGAGCACTGTCGCGATCCCCGTGAAGTGGTCCAGGGGCCCGGGACCCCATCTCCAGGCCCCAACACGAGAAGAAAAGCTGGGGAGCGCCGTTGCGCTCTCCGTGAAGATGTCTGGGGGCCCGGGACCCCATCTCCGGGCCCCGAAGTGATGGCGGAGGTGGGGGGAGTGCCGTCGCACACCCCCGCGGCAGCGGGAAGGCGGGAGGAGTGCCGTCGCACTCCCCCCGAAGACCCGCCAGGCTGGGGAAAGCCTTGTGTCTGCCCGTCGGAGCGGGCAGACCAGAAGAGCAGCGCTGGCTCCCGTGGCCACACACAAGGGTGCGGGCCGGACCGGGAGCCAGGCGGAGAGGTGTGAGGGGCCTGGGTGGGACCGGGCCCTGAAAAACAGCCGGAGCAGCTGGGGGTGGACTCCCCGAGCTGCAGGACTCACCTGGGGGTCCGGGTGGACCGGACCCTCCCACGAGGCCAGGACGCGGCGTGAGGCTGCCGGCAGGGCAGCGCGGCTCCTTCCTAAGCAGCGGGAGAGCCGCTGCTCTAATAGGCATGGGCCTGGAGAAATGCGCCTCTTAATGCCCTGCAGAGCCCAAGAAGGCCTGCAAAAGAAACTGGCTTGTTGGTGGCATGTGGTTGCCCCAGGAGGATGGGGTCACCGCCAAATGAGTGAAAAGGTGCAGGGGGAGCTGCAGTAGCAACGCAGCCTCCCCCAGCACGAAGAGGAGAAGTCCCTCCCTAAGTCTCTGAGGGACTTAGACGAAACAACCCCTCAAGGGCTCAGCCAGCAATCAACCTTCCCTTGGGCTGAAACCTTTGTTCTACAGCTGAGGGGGTGCCTGAAGGATTGCCTCAATGTGTGGAAGGCTGGGCTGGGATGTCTGGAGAAGGGCATCCCCTGGAGGTGAAGAGGTGCAATTGCACGAGAAGTGCTTTTACCCAGGTAAGTTTTTTTAGCGGGACTGAAAGTCACATGTGTAATGTGAAGTACCTTTGTAAGGTGAATTCATAAGCAAAGTGGGGTTATGTTGCCAGACCTTCCTGCTAGGGTGTCTGGCTGTATATGCTTAATCCTGTGATTTCAACTGTGATGCCTTTTATGGGCTGTGATTGCAATGCATTACAACTGTTACCAGATATGATAAGTACCTAATTTAAAGTGATGCCCAAACATGTATTCTTGCTGGTGCGTTAGGTGAAGAACAACCCAGACTGTTAGCCCCTAAGATGTAGAGGTGTATGCTGTATGTTCAGTACTAGATGCTCAGTCAGGGTTATGTGTCACCAGGGCTGGTGTACCTATTTTTAATGCTTGTTGAGATGATGGGGTGGGGGCGCCACTGGGATGGTGCCAGTTGGCAAGGCCCTCGCTCCAGGTTGTGTCAACCCACTGCATTAGGGGGCAAGATGATGTGCATACATGGGAGTGATGGTACTAGACCCCACCCCCCCCCTGCAGGAGGGGTGGAAATGTTATGCAATGTCACAAAGTAATTCCAACAGCTTATGTATATTTGTAAATTGGTGCATAGTATTGAGTAGTGTGTGTTTAATAAATGTACTCTTCCTTTTATAAAGCAAAGTACAGACTGGACAATCAATTATTGAGTGTTATTTCTGCGTACTGGTAAATGGCGATTACTAGCCCACACCACCTCCCTTGAGTAAGCCTTAGACTGCTTCGCAACGCTACCCTCTGAGAGTCAAGCGCTACAATGGGGTGTTTGGTTCCCAGTGCAGGAGAAATGTGGCATGCTATTTGTGCAGGCCTTGCAGATACTGCCTCGTTTTCCAACAGGTATGCTAAACCGGAAGATGCTAGTTCTGATAGAAAGTTTATTACCATGCAATGTTGTGCCCCCACGGGATCAACACTCCATGTGTTGCACCAAGCACACCATCTCATCCGAGCTAAAGAATATCTTTTATGGGTGTTATCTGGCCAGGCCTGCCTGATGAAGGATGCAGCTTGTTGCGAAATGCCTTGGGTATGCCATCTTTCCCTGAAACCATCCAAGCCATCATCTTGAGTTGACCTGCTAGATTCAATGGGTGAGGAATACCTTCCGGGTCTAGGAGGAGATCCGGCTGAACGTGGAGTAGAACTGGAGGCGTACTCGCTAGAGTTAGGGCTACTGGGAACCAAGGTTGCGCTCTAGAGTAAGGTGTCACCAGAATGATTTCTGCTCCTTGTCGTCTGATCTGTGACAGGACATGGGGAATCATTAGGAATGGGGGAAAGGCATAGCCTCTGAACTGAGCCCAGTCCTGGATAAATGCATCTGTCGCCTGGGCATCCGGATCTGGGCGCAAGCTCAAAAATGTGTCAGTTGCCGATTGAGTCATGATGCGAACAGATCTATTTCGCACGGGCCCCACAATCTGTTCAGAGCTTGGAAAACTGAGTGATTCAGTTTCCAGTCGCTGAAATCTCGTAAGTGTCTGAAGTTCCAGTTGGCTATGGTGTTCCTCTTGCGTGGTAGCTACTCCACTGTGAGGGAGATGCAATGATCAAGGCAGAAGTGACAGAAGTCCTTGGCAATCTCTGCTAGTAGACGGGACTTCGTCCTCCCGAGGATGTTGACATAGCGGACTGCTGAGATGTTGTCCATTCTCTGTAAGATACAATAGTCCGTCTTTATCGGGGAGAGACTCCTGATAGCGAAAGAGCCCGCCAGGAGTTCCAGGCAATTTATGTGGAGCCTGAGCTCCGCCTCCGACCACCGACCCCCTGACGACATCGTACAGCACCTCACTCCCTAACCCAACCGGCTGGCATCCAATTTGATGCCTATTTCTGGCGAGGTGCCGAAAATGTCTTGACCATTCCAGGATTCCATGTGGTCCAACCACCATGTTATCTCTGTCCTGGCTTTGCCCATCAGTTGGACTTGTTCTGTGTAAGATAGACCCTTCCATAACTGTTGGATTTTTAATCTCTGAAGGGCTCTGTAATGGAGGGGCCTGGAAATATGGTTTGTATCGATGAGGCCAGGAGTCTCACAATTCTGGCAATCTACCTCAATGATACAGTCTGTTTGCACAACGCAGACCTCAATTCCCTTTTGATATTGTGAATCTTTTGGGTTGGAAGGAGCAATTGTGCTCGGACTGATTCTATCTGGAAACCCAGAAATGCCATTTGCTGGACTGGCGACAGGACTGACTTCTGGGAGTTGATCTAGAATCCCAGACTCTGAAGAAGTTGTATAGTCCATGATAGATGAGTCCTGAGTGTCTGAAGGTCCTGGGCCATCAACAGGAGGTTGTCTAGTCAATTAGACATACTTCTCAAGCCCTCAGTGCTTCTACGACTGGTCTTATTAATTTAGTGAAACACCACGGGACCAATGAGATACCGAATGGAAGGGATTTGAATTCCATGCACTGTCCTCGTCATATGAACTGTAGAAACCATCTGTGAGGTGGGAATATGGGGATGGAGAGGTAGGCATCCTTCAGGACCAGATGGACCATCCAGTCACCTTCCTGTAGAATATCTCTTAGCAAGAGAATTTCTTCCATTTTGAAATGTCTGTACATTATCCAGACATTGACATCTTTGAGGTTTAGAACTAGTAGTGACCTCCGCCCTTCTTTTCGAACAGAAAGATGGGGCTCATGAACCCTTTGGGGTGTGGAGTTGTCAGGCATATTGCCCCTTTGGCTAGGAGAGTTTGAATATAAAAACGTGTTGTGTTTGGGAAAAATACATTTGTCTTGGGGGACAGACTGAGTTGGAGATTCGTAAAATTCCAGTTTGAAGCCCTGAATGGTCTCCAGTACACATGGGTCATATGCATTTCCAATTGTCGTGAATAACGACAATCTTCCTCCCAATATCACTTCCGAGAAGGGAATAACTCATACCAGTATATCCTGTGTCCTGGATTGCATTCTATTGTCTGTGTCTGGATCTGCGGCAGAATCTGGGGCGGCCACCTCTGGGTTGAGTGCGATAAAAGGTGGGATCTGGTTTGTCTCCATACCAACTACCTTTGCCGCAGGCATAGTAGCCTTGTTGAGAGCTTTGGTGGGTTCCACAGCCCGGCGCACCCTTCATGGCACCCAGCCCTGACAAAAAGGCCTCTCCAGAATACTCTTTTTAGCGACATTTGGGCCTTGTATATAGTCGAGTAGGTGGCACAAAATATGGACAGTTCCTTAATGAAGGAGCCCCCGAATAATAGGCTGTCAGCCATTGGGCTGGCTTCCAAATTGGATATATCATTGAGTTTAGGATCTAATCTCATCAAGATAGATCTCCGGTGCTCTGTAGAGATGGTGCAGTTGGTGTTCCCTAACATGCAGACTGCTTGCTGAGCCCAGCCAATCAGATTGTCAGTATTTACTGGGGAGTTGGACTCTTTGGCTTAGTATGCTAAGTCTAAGATCTTAGTCAAGGTTCCTGTCAGGTCAAGCAGTTTATCTTGGCACATCCAACATGAGCGATCCGGGCCCTTTTTCGGATCCCTTGCGTATTTTTTCATAAAAGTGACCATGATGGGATCTACCTCTGGCGTGTCTGCAACCTTACCCACCAGGTCTGGGTGGGGGCATTCCATGCGGAGGCGTGCACATACCTCTTTATCAAAGCTCTGCCATAGATGGGTTTGAAGGTGTTCCGCGACCTCTGGAGGGGGAACCCAATTGGAGTCCGTGGGGTGAATTATTTCGGTGGGCTCGAATTGGAGCACCCGAAGGGTATGGACTGGAGCCCATTTCTTCTTACTGAGTCTTGCCTTCTCACCCTCATCACTGTCCTCAGTGTGGGAAGAGCAGTCTGAGTCTAGGGCCTCTGCATGCTGTGAGCTGTGAGACTGAGAGGACTCTCCCTGTGGGTTGGCACTATAATCATGTTCAGTCTCTCTCTTGCGCCTTAGCTTTTCAAAAGCCTCTCCATGTACCTCTGGCTGTGATTTACTCTTGACTTTGCCCTTTTTGATGGGCCCACCTCATTGTTGAGTTAAAAGAAATGTTCCCTTTGGATGGGACCTATATTCAACCAATCACTCTCAACAGTCTGCCATGCTTATATACCACACATACAGTACTCACCAATGATTAAGGCACTTATAAGTCGACTGCTTATTTTAGTCAAAATATAGATATATTGTAATCAGTGTAAAAACGTTTTCTCCAAGTTTATATGACACACACAATTTTTTTGATCACATCGTTAAAAACATTTAAATTCAAATACATTGAAAATACAATAATCTAAAAACACAACTCAAAAGGAGACTATAAAAAGACAATCCACTATGTCTTTTGCATGTTAATTTGGCTATGTACATAGACAGCATAGAGCATGGATCTAAATTCCCTGTCTGTAACTTGATGCTGACTCTTCCAAATTTAACACAACTTCTATTGTGGGCGTCGACGCGTTTCAGTGGCACATTCGCAATAGGACCACCTTCTTCAGGAAATTAACTTTTTTCTCCTTTTATTAAAAAGTGATCATATGTCAACCTTGTATCAAACCGGTGCTACTGCACTCAGTTCTAAGGCTTTCAAATCACTGCAACTGATGGTTGAGGTTGGATAATGATTTTCATAAAATCTCTATATCTTTTTCTGCGAATCTTCAATCTGAAAGAGGTTAACTCGGGTAGTTCAATATGCCTCCAAGGTCATGAACCCTTAAGTTAGTGAATCCAAGACCTCACTCCAAAATAATTAGGTCTGTTTAAAACCGAAACTGCCCTTAATCGCGTTTCGTCTTCCAATCACGGGTATCAATGTTTTCCCGGCATTCCTAACAATAGGGTAATTTGTTCGTGGCTTTTAATTCTAACGAAACTCCGTCCCCTAAAGTTTTTCTTCCGCCAGGATCCGTGCCTTAATCATTGGTGAGTACTGTATGTGTGGTATATAAGCATGGCAGACTGTTGAGAGTGATTGGTTGAATATAGGTCCCATCCAAGGGGAACATTTCTTTTAACTTGATTGTTACTGGGTGCTCCATCCCTTTGGACAAAAGAGCCCCCTATCCTTGATTTCAAGGTTTTTGTGTACCACCTCATTGTTGGCCGGAAGAAGTTGGGGTTGCCAGCCTTGTTGGCATGCAAACTCACACAGCTGCCCCGTGAAGGGACCTTGCCCCTGTACCAGGGCCTTATTCACAAATTGCTGTACACTGCAGTCCAGTGCATCCACCAAATCAAGCTCTAGATGGTCATCACCTTCTTCATGGTAGTTGTTTGCCTCCGCCTTATAGGGCTCCCATTGTGCCATTCTCTCCACATGCACACTCAATTTACTGGGAGCTGAGAGAGTAAGGGGGAGTGGAACTAACCCTGCAAGGCCAAGGATTGTGCCTTAATTTAAATGTGGAGGGAGCTGCCTGGGCCAAAAACCCACTCTAGGCAAAGCCTATGCAAATGTATACAACCCTGCACACACTTGTGAGACAGGGCGTAGGGGGAGCATTCACCCCTGCCACCACATACAGAGCCGGGTCACGTTATGTGTAGAAAAAGCCAGCAAACGCTCTGATCAATATCCCTGAGCGTCGCGTTCAATTTCTTCACATGCGCGTTGTGTGGTCCTTGTTCGCAAGTAAAGAGGACTGCGCACATCAGCGAGATGTGTGCTGTCCGCTCCCCGCTCCACTGAGGCAGCAAGCAGCATCAGAGTCCGGCCGCTGTAAGTGTTCAGAAAATGAAGACAGAGTCCCAGCGCTGTAGCGCATGCAGTGGGTGATTGGTCATCTTACCACTCCTGCCCTCATAGAACCACAACTCGTATAAAGCATGACATTCACAGCAAATAGTGGTATGAAATACCTATAATTATGGCATAACAAGCATATAGAAAAGAAACATTCTAAGCAATAGAGATATGAGATATCTATAATTACGTCAGTACAAGCATAAAGAATTAAACTGCAGTTATCTGGCTGTTAAGCAGCAAAGAAAGAGGACACAAAATGGTGACTTCTACAGTTATATGGGTAGCTCATATATAATTGGAGCATGTGACATGGGAGGTACAGGAAAACATGGGTAATGTAGTAAAGAAATGAGAAGCATAATCAGAGCCTCCGGTCATGACATAGAATTTGTGGCATGTAAAAACAAAATGACATAGAAAGAAAAGAGAGGTAGGCATACTCCATGATGAAATAGCTTTGGGCCAAAGAAGTTTTATCAGTTCAATAGATGGTACAGTGGATGCTCACAGTGAGTATGAGTGTTTTTTGACAAGGGTTCAAACACCAGCTGGGGAAATTCGATTTTTCTATTTTTTTCTATTTTTCTTCTATTTTACCCAAATGAAAGATGCCCTATTGTAAATCACCCCTAGCAGTGTTTGGGAGATTTGTGGCCTTTTTAGTCAAGCCAGTGCATGTCAGACATTGGTGAAATGCTGTGGCACGTTGAAGGGGGGCAAGGTTTGCTATGAAAGAAATCCCTTAATTTGTGGAATGAGATTTTGGGAATGGTTGTGTAAGAAAAAGAAATGCATGGGGCAAGTGCCAGAGTGAAAGAAAGGAAGGGCTCTTTGTTTATAAATCATGAAAACCAAGTGTAGATTTGTGGCATGTAAAAGCAAACAGTCATGGAAATAGAAGGAGGACAGTACCCTTCTTTCATGACACAAAAGCTTTGGACAAAGTATATGAATGCAGGATAAATGGTCCAGTGGTAATTCACAAGGGTGTTAAGTAACTTATGACAAGAGTTCAAACCCTGGTTGTGAAAATTTAATTTTTATATTCTTTTCTATTTTTTTTCGATCTTACTCAAATGAAAGATGCCCTTTTGTAGATCACCCCTTAGCAGTGTCTGGGAGATTTGTGGCCTTTTTAGTCAAGCCAGTGCATGTCAGACATTTGTGACATGCTGTGGCATGTGGAAGGGGGCAAGGTTTGATATGAAAGAAATCCCTTGTTTTGTGGAATGAGACTTTGGGGATGGTTGTGTAAGAAAAAGAAATGCATGGGGCAAGTCCCAAAGTGCAAGAAAAGTAGGG
Organism: Calotriton arnoldi; assembly: GCA_963921515.1. Classification (NCBI taxonomy): domain Eukaryota; kingdom Metazoa; phylum Chordata; class Amphibia; order Caudata; family Salamandridae; genus Calotriton; species Calotriton arnoldi. The sequence continues at coordinate 325,331 of CAWUFW010015308.1, read as the reverse complement.
CTATTTGTTTATAAATCACGAAAATCAAATGTAGACATGTGGCATGTAAAAGCAAAACAACATGGAAATAGACACAGGACCATACACTCTTCCCATGACACAAAAGGCCTTAAGCAGCAGATAACTCCAGTAATACAGATGGTATAGTGGAAGCTAAGAGGAGCTATGAGTGCATTTTTGACCAGGGTTCCAACCCCAGCTGGAGAAAATCGATTTTTATATTCTTTTCCATTTTTTTTCTAATTTACACAAATGAAAGCTGTCCCTTTGTAAATCACCCCCTAGCAGTGTATGGGAGATTTGGGGCCTCTTTAGACAAGCCAATGCATGTCAGACATTGGTGACATGCTGTGGCATGTGGAAGGGGGGCAAGGTTTGCTATGAAAGAAATGCCTTATTTTGTGGAATGAGAATTTGGGGATGATTGGGTAAGAAAAAGAAATGCATGGGGCAAGTGGCAGAGTGAAGGAAAGGAAGGGCTATTTGTGTTTAAAATATGAAAATCAAGAGTGGATTTGTGGCATGTAAAAGCAAAACAGAATGGAAATAAAAGTAGGACAGCACCCTTTTTCTATGACAAAAACACTTTTGGGGAAGGATTTTAAAAGCAGAGCACATGGTATAGTGGTAGATAACAGCAGCTATGTGTACCTTTTGGCAAGGGTTCAAACCCCACCTGGGGAAATTTATTTTAATATTTTTTTTAATTATTATTTATTTTAGTAGAGTGAAAGATAGTCCTTTGGAAATCGTTAACTGACATTATCTCCAGTTAATCATGAAAGAGAATGTAAAAAATCTGTGGCACATGTCACATGAGCTGTGGCATATGCCACATGACAGAGTGACATGTGTCACATGCCAGGAATGGGCTCCAACCCTTATCGAGCACCGCATTTCACGTTCTGGACATTTTCTCCTACTTACCAATTTGTCTCTGGTGCTACATTTATTAAGACCTACCGCAGCCAGCGTAGGCAGTTATCGTTCACGTCCGTGTGTTGGTTTGAGTCAGGCATTTGTTTGGCCACGTGACGCAGGCTGGGCGGAAAACTAGAGTGGGGACTGGGGGGATGGCGGCTACAAGCCGTAAATACTGATGGGGTGGGGGAGGGTCAGAGGTGTTTGACCCCAAGGGTGCGTACTAAAGGATGTGACCAGCGTCTCTGGAAACAAACTGTTGTCTTCCCACTCCAGCTATGAAGTAGTGACACTCGAACACCGTAAAAGGGGTACTTTGGGGGTGAGTTCAGATAAAAAGGACAGTAAAAAGTAGAGTAACGTGACAAATTAATAGTTGTTTCCTTACCGTTTCGCAGCCAGTAAAATTAACACAACTCCCTGGGGCTTGATATACAAGGTTACACGATGATTCAATGCCATCGATGACGTACTGCTCCAACCCTTGGGATTCGCTTAACAACTACATGCACTGTGGGACTTTTAATTTTAGTTCTTTTCAAATTAACTTACGCACATATACGCAATAATTTGTTTAAAAAAAAAAACTCCATGGCAGGAATATTACGTTCCTTAACTTTACTTGCAGGGTACATCCGGATTGGGTCTCGGTGCTTTAAATACCACTGTGCAGATTAAGCAATTTAAAAACACATTTTCTCATGCTTAAAAGGAGATGGAAAGAAGGTGTACTTGTAAACGCATGCTCACCCAAGGGTATCTTGGGGGTGAATAACAGATGCTTATTGTTACCCAACTCAAGGGTACTAATTTTATCGACCTCAGAAGGATGAAAGGCTGAGTGGCCCCACCGGGATTTGAACCCGTGACCATTAGGTGGAACACAGGCCACTACGGTGAAACATTAGTCTACTGAGCCATCAGATCAGGCGCCGCTAGGTCAGCTCCTTCAGAATTTAGGCCAGTGCGAGGGACTGACAAGCCACCAAACTAGGATCTCCCTGCACAAAACTTGACACCGCTTCTAAACTGCAGAAGGCAGCTGACCCTCTTCCACGGCTGGAGTGGCCTGTTCCTGCTCCTCAAACAGCTGTTGTGCGTGATTTGCACAAAGCTCAGGGCAGGCGGCTGGCCACGGGTGTGAGAGGTAAGAGTCTACCCCTTTATCGACGCTCACTGTCCTTTGGGCTGCCTCTGAATCCACGCAGGGCCCCGGCGGCATATCATCTCTTCCACACGCAGGGGTTAGGGCTGCTGCTGCGAGACTTTTCTTTCAGGTAGAGAGCCTGTGCCCAGGGAGTGAAAGGAACAGAATGTGTGGATAACAAGAGAAACAAAGCTAAAGGAGAGAGATAAAGGAAGCGAAAATAAGTAAGACGGGTATAACATCTTTTTTAATGTTTTTTGTGTTAGTGTTTTGCGGAGTTCACAACACCTTAAAGGGAAGCAAAGAGAAAGAGAAGAACATGAAATGGAGCACCTTGTGTGATGCGACTTACAGAGGAAAGGGGAGAAACACACCACAGGGGCAGACAAGCGAGGAGGGAAGATTGGGAGCAAAGAGGGAAGGGAGATGGAAATTTAGAACAAATTCAACTAGAAAATTGTTATGGCAGATGTAGCAGGGTGGTGGTGCGTATTCTTGCTTGTGGTGTCAGGAACCTTGCCTGGCACCTGAAATCCTAGCTTTCACACCTGACCGCAGTGTGTGATTCTGAGCTAGCATTCCCATGCGTGGCTACACCTTTTATCTCCCCAAAAAGAGAGGGCTTGCAAACAAGTTTACCATCGAGTGTAAAAGAGAGTATTAGCACCTAAGTAAATATGTTTGCCATTGTGTTATCAGGGAATAATTCTGCCGCTGATAAACAGGTCTGGCTTAGGTAAAACTGACAGACATATTAACTGTGCTGTTTTTGACTATACACCGTACTCTGGAATACTTGCCGAGAGCTTGTTTTGCTTTTTTTTTCTGGTGCTAATAATACCACCGTTTTCATTTTTTATTTAAGCTAAGTATCGGACAATCATCTATTGACTATATTAGCTGCAGGACCACACGCACGGCTGCTCCCCTCTGATTTACTTGGGCATCATTTGGTCGTTTTACAAAGCGCTCAAACTTCACAGCCACTGCCTCACGGCACTGAGGTACTGCTGTTAGCTTGCAGTGGTTATGTGTTGGTTGGCCTCTTGGTTCCACGCTAGCAAGACCCTCAGTCTGGTATGTAAGAGAGCCCTGTGGCTTGATTGACTCTTAAAGCAATATGGATACAGCGCCAAAGCAGACGCTACACACGGAACTGCTTCTAGGCGCTGAAGCGGTGTTATTGTGACCCCTCGTACTGATACTTCTTTGTACCAACCTTGGGAAGATGAGAGGCTGAGTGGAGCAGATTGGTTCGGACCCGCGGTATTCCGACTATCCCCCGTGTTATGCTTTTTTGCGTAGTGTCAAACTCAGCTCTCCAAATTGTGCGCTTTGTACAGGGGCGTATGTTCACAAGGAAGGGGCGGGAGAGACCCGGTGACCGCTACATAGTGCATTCCTAGGTTGGTGTCTGTTCTGGGGGTTCAGTGGATGTCTGTGTGTACCATTACTGGCTGCTCTGGTGCATGTAGCCATAAATATTGTATGTGTTCTTCATGAGCAAACTCCCCACCCCCTCCCCCCACAAAAAAAAGGGTAACCGAGCGCATGCCGCGCTGCTTATTAAAAGCATCAAAAATTGAAAAATAGCGGCGCCGAGTAAAAGGCGGACCGGGCGCATCACCCTGATCGGCGAAAACACCGAGGTTGTTGGGGGTACCTGCCCCTCCGCCCCCAGCCCAAGGTCGAAGCTTCAAAGGCAGACATCGACCGGTGCCACACTTACACCCGGAGCGCATTCCTCCGGTACGCGGTTCACAATCTCATTACTACAGTTACTTCCGCTCGTCGTCTGTTTATCAGAGCGACCCCCACCCACATCATTGCACGCTGTCTCATTACCGCAGGCCCCATGGTCTGATTTATATATCGACCCCCAACAACCCCGAGTTTATTGACTTCCGGACACCCGAATGACGCCACCAACGGCAACTGGCATTAGGTTGGGATAGAGAGCCCCTCCCCCCCTGTATCCGAACTCTTTTCTCAAACAAAAGCCCCGAATGTACACACCCGCCGGCATAGGCGCTAGGCTAGTGCCTGCCTGAAGCTGACCCCACCCCCCTTACCCACTAACACGCTTGTAAGTTATCGGTGTACGCCCCCTCTCCCGTGCATTCCTGCCAGCCTTGCACCCTTCAAGACAAGCGACGCCATATGAATAAAAGCTACTCCAAGCCGGCATCCAAAACAAGATTGGGGGGGGGGCTGAGCGTTTTCTTTCCTAACATTAGAGCCCAGTGCGCCATTTCTACTATGACTATGACCGACAGAGAAAAGTGTTACTTTACTCCGATATCAATATACCTCGTTATCCACGCCGAGGCCGCTTGTCTTTCATGTCTGATTCAGAGCCGCACAGCACGCCGGAAAGTTGCCCCCGCCTTCCCTATTGCTCCCCTCTCACCGGCTTTGATCCCGCCCTTACAAGGCTCTAAATCAGTGAATCTGACCCCCTCCCCTAACACAGCCCCTCCTTCTCAAATGCCTCTAGGAGCCCTCACCACGCGCTCTCCCTGAAACAGACCAGACCCATTTAACAAGCGGAAACATGAGCCACCACTACACGCCCCCTGTAGATAAGAAAATGCCTCACGACGGCCGAAAGGCAGATGAGGCAGTCCGGATGGGCTGGACGAAAAGGCGAAAGGGCGGCAACCAAAAAAGCTCATGTCCAACGGCAGGCCACCGTTTAGCATAAACGGTGACGCCAGCCAATGGAAATGAGGGGCGGGGCTTTAAGCCCCCTTCTGAAAGTCCTTATCCACAATATATCTCGCCGAGCGAGCAGCGCATGCGCGCTGCAACGCTAGGCGAGACCTAAAAAGGATTAGTGGATTTCGAATGCCTTTTCATGAGTAGTAGATGACAGGCATAGCTGCAATGCCCCTAGCACCAAGGTAACAATATTATTAAGCCTCTCCAACGCCACATGATTTAGCACTCAAATAGCTTCAAAAATATTTTGGAAATTCAGCCATTTTTCCCTAAACATCTGCTGAGGAATACTGAAAATACTTACATTTTCGTCTTGAATATACACTTTTCAATTTCAGTATAAATATAGGAATTCAGCCAGCAAAAGGTTTCTAATTTAGTAGGCTGGCCTGTACACAGGAAAGCCACTTATAGGTAGGTGGAGATCAACCAGTAGCTCACAAGCTATTTGTTGTAGAAGCCTGGCATAAACACTTTACACATTGCCCTAAGTTAAGCTTGTCTGGTCTGTGCCATAGCTACCAGGGAGTTGAGCTCAGGTTAATTTAGTGACTTTGAGGGTTCACCCTGACAAGAGTTGGGATTATTCCTTCAGGTGGATAATCAGCCACTCCAAATAATAATCAAATTTCTCGCATTCCTATAACAAGAGACTCTTCAAATCCTGGCCTGACACTAGGAACCTAGAAAGACCAGTAAGGGACTGAAACACCATAACAGAGAACATGTTATTGGGGACACTTTTTAAGTGACATTAGTGGTACTGAGAGATGGAAAGTAAAGAGTATGGTCTGTGTTTGAGATGCACAGTATTGTACAGTAAATGTGGTGTGACAATAATATGGGTAGGGTGAGGGATTTGTCAGCAGAGAGGGAACACTTGGATTTAGAATCTTAGTGCATGAATTATTTTAGAAACATTCATTGTAAGGAGATATAGACTCTTATTCACCTTGTAAAGCGCTCCGTTGCCTTTTGGCAAGGTCTGCGCTATAAAAATACTACATATGTTCATACATACTGTGGAGAATACCCCCTCAATCTGCCTTTGGAGCATCCCGGAGGCCAATCCTTCCGTTTCCCGTATTGCAGACATCCATGTAAGGAAAAATAAAAGATAGGCTGTCAGGAAGGATGGAGGCGGCATCACAAACCAACAAAATTGAAGAAGGACTTCTATTCTTTTTAGGAGGGTGGGGCTACCAATTAAAAGGCAGAGAGAAAGACGAGACAGGGTTGCAGCTGGAGAATGCAGAAGCAAGGACAGAGCGAGGCCAGGAGAACGCGGGAACAAGGACAGCGCGAGTAGAGGCGAGCCAGGAGGAACAGAGGAGAGAGGAGTCGACAGGTATCACGGAAAGTGGGGAAGGCAAATCAGTCTCCCAGATGAGCTACACCAAGAGCCTTGACACTCCAGAGATGTGGTCCAAGGAGTGGTGGATGCTGCTGGAGAATGTGGGTTTGCCGACCACAACTCAGGAGAGTTGTGGCATCGCGGTGAGTGATTCAGGAGGGGGGAGTTTGGATATTGCGGGCATTTAAGGAGGGGGCCCTTTTAAAGTTTACCGCACTATATTCTCGTTTATTGCACTTTCAGGCAGGCCATTTGATTCACTGTGTTTGCTCCTAAAATCACTTTGGTTTCGCCCGGCGTAACTGTGTTTGCATTTAAAGACACAAAGTGGGTGCCTTTTTGTTTGTGTGTTTTGTCTTTATCACACGTCAGAACAGTGGCAATGTCCCCTTTATGGTTTCTAGCAGTGGTTCTTCTATTTTTCAAAGCAAAAGCCTGTTATATAATGAACGTTTTCCACAAAGGGAAGACCTTCCTTGGGCCAAAGGCCCTAACCAGGGGAGTCCTTAGGACACAGTGGAAAGGAGCTCAAGTAAACATTCTTCTTACCTTCCTTGTTAAGGAAAGAACCTCATGAGTGTTGGTGAAGGGTGCATTAACTTAGCAATGCTGAGTGGATACTTACCACACTTGCTTTTTTCGAGGGTACCAGTGGCGACAACCTCCTGGAAGGACCTAAAAGAAAAGGAGAAAAAAACACAGGGCGTCAGGATGGACAATATCGATTTGGCCATACCTGCTTGTGTCAAAAACACCCGGGGGGCTCCAGATTCTGCTTAATCGCTTTAATGACTTCTGTAAGATGCGTGGCCTTGCTATCAATACTGCAAAGACAAAATTCCTGATGAACAATCACCACAAATCTTATAGGGTTGTCCAACTTTGGGTGACACTCCGCTTGAGAGAGTCAGTACTTTCAATTAATTGTGTATAACCTTATCCGAAAGTCTGTCCTGGAAGCCCCAGGTCGTTAAATCTACTTTGAAGCTAACTCAAATAGCTGGGGCTTTGAGCAAGGATCTTAGTACCTCCTATACTAAACCAGTGGCAGCACCACTGTAGATATATGAATCCAAGGCAGTGAGCTCTGCCCTATATGGGGAGGAGCTGTGGGGTTTCGAAAGGCTGGCCGATCTTGTTAGTGCAGAGAATAAGTTTCTGAGGAGCTTGGTCCAGTTGCCAAAGAGCACCCCCCTTCACCCTTTAAGGTTAGACATGGGCAGTAAATCAGTTGCTGATAATGCTAATCTCCGTCCCCTGTTATTCTGGAGGAGGATTAGGAGCACCCCTGAGTTAGGCCCCTATGCCAAGGCGCTTAATGAAGTCATTCAACTAGATACGCAGCATAAAATTGGGTGGCTAAAGAATGTAAAGCATCTATTATCTGACCTAAAGGTTGGAGGGTCTCTGGGAAAATAGGGACCCAGCCTTAGTTCCTACTAAACCCTCTCTTAAAATGCAGTATTGGGGTTGGGTAGCCAAAGCAGCAGCTGCCAATCCTAAAGAGGGCCAATTAACTTTTGAATTTACCAACCATAAATCTATTGCTTTTTTTGATCCATATTTAGAAATGACACAGATGCCTAGGGACAGGAAATTATATATGCAGTTCAGATTTGGCCCGCTTCCCCTCAATGCCATTACCAGCTCTTGGAGTTCCACTCGAGTGCCTTCGCGGTACTTTCCTCTTTGCACTGCCATTGTTGAATCCGTAGCACATGTTTTGTTTGCCTGCCCAGCCTACCGACTTCCAAGAGCTAGGTGGCTTGCACCTATATGTAGACAGATGGGAACACGTAACCATGTTGAAGCGCTGAGAATATTTAGATCAGATCCTAGCCCAGTGATAGTATGCGCTGTGGCAAAATTCTTGGGCCTTATGTGGGGCAGCAGGAGAAAGCTCTTACAAGCAGATTGAGGTTGAGGGGTTGAGGAGAAATTTCCAGAAGGTTACTGTTGCCACAGTTCTGGGTAGCGCAGACAGAGGGCTGTCTCGCTTGCGCACTGTGCTCCTGGTTTTAGTTTTAAATGATCCGAGCTGATGATGTGTCTTTTTAAAAGTTTTTATAATTTTTTATGAATGAGGTGATTCTCATAATGTATTTAGAGAACTTTTAAGTAATAGTTGAATTGCATTTTTATCTAGAGGCTTTTTCTTATTAATGACTATCTGTCGCACATTGTAACATCGTATGTAAGAGCTGTTTTGTACATGCACTTTTATGGACGAACGGCCGAAATAAAGTATAAATTGTAACTGTAATTTGGCCATACCAGAAGAACAACTTACAACAGCAGTCGCTCATATTCTTTTCATGCTGAGAACCTAAAAAAAGTCTCAAAATTTGTAAATCAACCAATCCTCCGCGTCCATATATTCGCCCATCCGTCCTACACATATACATACATATTAACGAGAGATGCAGTACATTAAGGGTAAAGTGGTGTGAAAATCAGGGAGCACACGATCATTCATGTCTTGTATCGACATGCTGTCCTGTGCTTTGAAAGTAAGTGATCTTTATGGCTTTTCTTGAGTGGTGTTATGGAAGGTACTTGCCTGATGTATGGTGGCAAGGAATTCCAGATCCTGAAGGCCCTGCCTGAGAAAGAGTAACTAGTAGATATTTTCTTGAATTGTCATGCTTCAAGCTATTATTAGTTCTCAATGATCAGCCACCACTGGAGATTGTAAGCTGTTGTGTGAGGTAAGATGGAGTGTTTACATGAAGCGCTTTGTAATGCATGCCGTATTGTAGGTGTTGCGTGCTTCCAGTGGCAGCCATTTAAGATTCAGCAGTAATATTGTAATGAGCTTGCATTTCTTTAACACAAGGATGAACCAAGCAGCAGACTGGAAGAGTGTTTTGTAAGGAGCAATAAATAGCACTGAGCAACGTGTTACCGTACATAGGTCTTAATATTATCCTGTACTAAACTGTCAGCTTTAAGTTTGTTCTCTGGATAAAGGGTCCTGAATACTCTTCCAATGATAGTTTAAATTTCTGGTTAGGTGTTTGAAGAAGTGGGAATTGACATTCAGTTTGGAATCAAGGGTCAAGCCAAGAGATTTAGCAGAGGTGACAATTTTAGATAGGAAACAGAGGGAGGTCATATAGTGAATCCATTCTGTAAGAAAGCTATAGTTTTTGTTGGAGGACATTAGATAGAATTCAGTATTACGTGGTTTAAATTTTCATTTAATTTCTCATATCAATTTTAATTTCACTGATGCAGGATGTCAAAGTACAAAGGTTATTTTTGTAGTTGATTTTTATAAAGAGCTGAGCGTGATCAGCATGTTGAACAAAGTAGATTTCACATTTCTGAGCACATGCCTAATGATGCACTATGAATTTTGAAGAGTAAGGGAATGAACAATTAGCCTTGTAGGACACCAAGTGGGACCAGTGTGGCTCAGAGAGAGAGTTTTCAACATGAACTCAAATATGTAAGCTATGATATGTTAACCAATACATGTATATCAACCCACATGCTTATAAAGTAATATATGGACCAATGCACTTGTGCAGACCTTTCTTTGCAAGATTAATGGGAATGTGTGATATATTGAAATGTTAAGTTACTCTCCCATGGCTTTTATTATATTTCTGGTACAAATATGATTTATTTATAGCATGCGTTCAGTAATGTGCAATAATATGTCCTGGAACATGATAGCTTGGAAAAACCTGCACAACATGTAACTATACCCTCCCTAGTTTCAACAACATGTACGTGTCCTAAGGTATGGGGGCAGCTGACAAGTGACGTCATCAGTGTTTTAAGTGGTATAAAAAAGGTGGGGTGAGGGGACCTAAAATGGGTGTGGCTTATTAAGCGGCTAAAAGAAAACTTATCAATGAGCGTGGCCTATGTAACTAAGGGTGTAGTCTAATAGATGCAAATTAGAATCCTGTGCTTGACAAGGCATAATCAAAATCAGAAAGATAATTTTTTTTAAATACCATTATCATTGACCATAAGCAAGAAGACATCTGACAAAGTAAATTTGAAAGTAAAGTGGCAATAACTTGCGTATTCAGTTGGACTGAAATAGTACTTTAGGCTCTGGAACACCAATGGTAAACAACAGTATCCAATGTCGCTTCATCCCTGTATTATAGAGGGGACTCATAGACACTGTGCTGCAATGCTAGTGCGTGATGGACAGGCAGGTACAGTTTTTCTTCAGTTGGAAGACAGCAACAGAGGGCTTCTTAAGGCCCTGACTCAAAGTCCATTTTATTTTGCCAGGGATCAGCCCTAGCAGGACCTGGTCTACTTAGAGCACTGGCCTTATGCTATGTGTGACATGTTGATAAACTTCTAACTTTTTATCTAATAATGCTATGTGTTCTGAGACTTTTTAATCCCTACATGTGATGTTAAAAGTGAAACTGCAAATCCCAGAATGTGACATGCTGTTGCCTAAAATGTCAGGCCCGGCTAAGAATGTCACATGTGACACACCATTTGGAAGCAACATGTATGATGTTTCATTTAGGGTGACCACCTGTCCTTTATTTACACGGCCTGTCTGTGATTTTTATACGAGTGTCTGTTTCACGTAAAAAGTCGCGTTACGGACAGTGTTTTTCTACAATTTTAAAGCAGCTGAACTGAACTGAGATGAGCTGCTGACAGCCAACCAGTTCAGGAAATGGGAAGGATCCAGCCAACCCCAGTGAAATATGCTCAATACATTCAGCAGCGCCTGTAAGTTGTTTACTCTCTGTTTGGAGCAGCAGCAAATGGGTGCTGATGAATGTGATGGGAGAGGGAGGAGGTCTTATTTTCATTTCTACGCAGGGTCTCACATAAAGGCCTCACTTAAAGGGCAATAAGCCCTTCTTTTCTTGGAGTCTGATCCTACCTGGTGGCACTCTGAAGCCTAACACCTAGATGCCAGTGCCATGGAGGGAAACAATAGCACTCAGCTTTTTGTCAACTTCACAAGTGCTTAAGAGGCACTATGCTTTGGAGACAAGTTTTTGACTTTGGTCAAACACTGTATGTAAGAGCTATGCATGTACTTGAAGAATATCAGATGCTGATGTTGGACAAAAGATGTTAAAGAATGGGGGACAGCAGAAGAGATACGTCTTCGTTAGTGTATGACGGATGGCAAGGCGGCAGATGATTTAAAACTTTGGGCCTGCTCCTTGCCGGGTTTGAAGAGGCAAGGGAGGGACGCGAGGATCACTCACTGGACTCTGACACTTGACGACACACATTTTTCCCGGGGGAGGTGGGAAGTGTATTCAAAGAGAAGAGGCTTGGACGGTGCTCACTATAGTGATGTTTTTGTCCTTATTAAATACTTGTACGGAATTCCTACTGTTATATAGCACATGGGGAAGGATGGCTATGTTCCTACAAAAAGTTGATGGTACAGTAGTTGCTATGTACTGTCTGTTAAAATGCAATAAAACAAAATCTTTACAAAAAAAAGAATATCGGATGCATCTGACTGTATGAGTAATTATACTAATAATGATTTAGATAGCACTTTTCTAGTTTTTCATTGAACTTCTTTCATAATACAAGGGAACCTGCAATCCCTGTACAAAAGCCCAACTAGCATTTCCTTATTACAGACGACTTCTGACGTTCCTAGTTGCCTGAAATTAAAAAACTAAGTAGGCACTCTACTGTAATAAATTATTACAGTTGAGTTCCAACATCACAATGCCAGCTAACAGAGGTGGCAGATGAGGGGAGAGGCAGGACATAGTGCATAATTAAAAATGTGCTATAAAAAACGAAAACGGAACGTGACATTTTCTTTTTCTAATTTCTTTTTCTAGATGACAAGGAAATATTTATGGCAACATGTTTATTTCTTCCACACTTTAGGTAATTATAGGAAAGATAGAATATCACTGTATGTTTCTGCAGATTCTAAGCTACAGCATTTATTCTGTTAAGTCTGTTTTGTGTCAAACTGGTTCTAATGTCTGTTTTCAAAAAATACCTGTTTTATAATGTGTTTAATTTTGCACTAGAGATTAAAATTGTATTCTTCATGTTTACAAACATCATATTTCTTTCATTAGAAAGAGAACCACACCAAAGATTCAAGTGGTTTGTGGGAAAGATTATTGTGTGAGCATGTATTATAAGGAATAAAGTACCCCCTCTCATATATATGCTATTGTAAGTCACCTCAGTTAAGCGACCTTATAAAAGTTATATGGTCACAGAAATTCTCAGTCCCTTGCAATATCCTTATATGGTGCTACTCATCCCATTGTATAGTATCAAAGTCCTTTACATCTTTACATCTTTAAGCCCTAACAAATAGGATCCTGGAGTAAATGTTTTAACATTTCCAGCACTGTAGCCAATCATGTTACTGTTTAAACCATCCAAATGCCTCACTTGAATTAGACCGCACTTTGTCTGCCGACCAATGATTGGCTGATAAGTTGCCCAGCCAATCCTTTGGTTCTCCACACAGCTTGCCCTGTGCTCATTTGATAGCATGCTTAGGCTTGGGGTTACTTCGAGGTTTCTGAGCCCTCTTTTGGCCTCTCTTTGTTTTTCGGCCAGTGGACTTATGAACACTGGACCTGGTCCTGAGCGCGACCAGGCAAGTGAAATTGTGATGTGACTGGCCCCGGCCCACTCTCTGGTGTCCTCGCAATTTCACACGAAGCACAACCAGTGGTACCCCACCATTGCTGTTTGAGGGGGAACCTTAGCATGCATTGCAAGCAGTGGACTTTTACCCTGCAGTGCCAGCTCTAGACCATCATCAGTGCCCATAGCATGCAGAGCCAGCCCATGGTCCTCGGCATGCAGTGCCAGCACTACAGCTTCATTGTCGAGTACCAGCTGTGGCCCTTACATTGCAATGATTCAGCTCTCTCAATACCTTACTAGGCCCAAAGGATCTACATTGTGTTTAGCCCAGGGGTCCCTCAACTCATAATGCCCTCACCCTGCAGTGGCACCTCAGTGCCCTCAACATGCATTTGTTCATTTCTACATCAGGCCACTAGGGGCCTACATTCAATTTAGGCCATGAGTCACAGATATTTCAAGCCCCCTTAAGGTTGCGACTCCACCCTTATTGCCCTCATGCCTCTTGGTCCCATCAGTGTTGTTTTCACTGCGGAATGCCACCTGCAGATTATATTGTGAAATAGATTAATAAAGAATCCATCTGACCTACTTCATGAGGCCTCCAAGTTCCTTGTTTAATATTAACTTACACCTATCAGCCTTTTCATTTAACCTTGCATTTTGAAATTCCATTTTTTTCCTGTAATTTCCCTTCTCTTGTATTTCTCTCACTGCAGCGGCAGTGATGGCGGATAGCTGGGAACGCGAGTGAAAGAGCTGTTGTTCAGAGGAAATCACCTAGAGGATGAATAGGCATTATCTGAATGAATGAAAATACTGGTATAGCATGGCTTTGTGAACTGTGCCACCTCACTATGTTCATGGAGCTGTGATTCGAAAATATGGGTTAGAAAGAAGGTTTTGAGCTTTTGTCTGAGGAGGAGGAGCTTGGCGTTGGTGAGAAGTTGCGATCATTGGTGGTTATCTTTGCTGCATGGTGAGTAGGTTTGCTGTGAGGTGCATATCATTGTTGCAAGATGACTGGTCTTTCTGCAAGGTCATTGACCTTGTTGCATAGTAGTCGGCTTTGTTATGATGTTCTCAGCCTTATAGTCATGGTGTGGAGTTGATTGGCTACAAGGTGGTTGGGGTGATTGTGTAGTGGTCGACTTTTCTGCAAGATGAATAGCTTTGTTTTGAATATGTTAATTTAGAACATAATCCATAGAAAAGGTTCTCGACCTGCAAAGTATTGGACTCCAGCTGTTGGTTCATGGGAGCTTGAGAAAGCTGTTGTCAGAGGAGCATATGTGGTATCCAGATTTGTGGCACTGTAATTTGTTATTTGGGGATATGTGAGGTGGCTGAGGAGTTAATGGGGAGCTAGTACAAATATTTCAGTGTTGGTGAGATGGTGTTCTATGCTGCTGCCCCACTACCAGTCCTGTAGGAGTGCTCTGGATCACTTAGAGGTTGTCTGTCTGAACAGGCCAGGGTAGAGTGAGTTAAGTTAACCAGAGGTTGAAAGAGGACAACTTCTTCGAGGTGGTTTCGGGAGGAGAGGTTTCTGAGAAGGCAGAAGTATCGGTGGACCATTGAGGACATCTGGGTGTCAAGAGTGATTCTGGAGTCAGGAATGACTTCTAAAGTTTCACCTTGGTGCAGGGGTGAGGGAATGATTGACTGGCAAAGGCTGCGTGCAGGGGCTTGAGTTAGTTGGAGGGTGGTGGTGTTCTTGGTATCAAGCAGGTGAAGCTCTACTTTGCTTCCAATACTTTCAAGAAACTCCTTGGCAAGCAGGGGCCAGGAGGCAGGATTTTTGGGCATGTACTTGGTTTTGCTTGCTGCTGAACCCCCGGAATTGGACTTCATCTGCACCAGAGTGAGAGAGTGAACCAGGGTGTTCATTGGAGGAGCCCATTCCAGTGAGCTCCACTGCAAGAGGTATTTCTAGAGACAGCAATGGCAACAAGGATGTGGGAGCAGGAAAATGGATGGAACCATTAGTTAAATGAGAGGAACAGCCAGTGTTTAGTCTGAGCTGGTTATCACCGGTGGGGACCACCAGCACTCATTTTTGGGGACCCACACTTATTTTTCCTCTTCAGGCATTTCATGAGACCAAGAGAGGGAAAAACACACAAAAGGGAAAGAAGGAGGAAGAGAAAGATGGAAACAACGTCACAAAGTGAAAAAGCAGGAACCCATAAGAGTGAGATAAAGGGGCATGGCGTGTCTGGAAGTGGATTAAAGAAGACTGGGGTGAATTCAAGACTATAGAGCCTTGGTATTTGGCAAGCTGCCATTTCATAGCACCGGCTGCAGGCTTCTGAGCAGAGGTTTGGGCAATGGCACTCATTCTTTTACAATTAGGCACTGGGAACAGCCAATCAAATTAGACTTTCCCAGATATCTGTTCTGCACCTCCCTCCCCTCAGGAAATGAGTCATTACTCTCTGATGCTGGTTAGCGCAATGTTGAATTACATTTCAATTTGTGTGAGCTTCGCACTAATGAGTTCCACTGACATGTTTCCACATTGGTGGGTTTGGCAGACAAGGACCCACATATGTGGGAGACCTGGAGCGCATTTTCTTGTTGGTGGTTTACCTGGTGCATGTCTTCCTGTTTTTTACCTTTCGCTGGATTACCTTGCTTACATTTCAACATGGGCTGACACCAAGAGCTGCTATCCCCATTGGCTATTGCATAACATATGTGCCCCTTGTAGTGGGCTTCCTAGCACACATTTCCTTCTTGCTTCCCTTGAGTGTTATCCCTTTTGGTGGTTTCCTAGCATTTATTAACCTGTAGAAAGGTTCTATGGCATGTCTCCCCTTGTTGGGTGGTACCCTGGGTCCCTGGTATATGTTTCCCTTTTGGTGGGATTCCTTGGATGTGTTTTCTTTTTTGTTGGTTTCACCACATTAAACTGAAATATAGCTAAAGACCTGGTTTGTATCTCGTAGTTGGCTATTACCTAGGTGCATTCAACTGGTTATTTGTCATCTAGTGCGCTTTTTTCGGGTAGTTAGTTATCTGGCTCAGTTTTCCTGGTTGGCATTTTACTGTTGGAGGGGCTATCTGATCATTTCCCTGTTGGCATATAAATGGTGTGTGTTTACTCTGGCATGCAAAAACTCTTCCATTTCAAAATGGCCGACACTGTAGTGATTATTAGTGTCTCTATTTTCTCATGCTGATCTTAAAAGGATCTTGTTAATTATGGTTGAGAATTACGAGCCGGCACTGACAACAGCTTGCCCGTTATAAGATGGCCGACACGCTTTTATCATCGGCGTTCCCATTTCCATGCTTTTACACCAACGTAGCAATTCGATCGATATGTCTTATTGGGCGGACAAAAAATAAATAATAATGAGCATGACCTCATGTCTTTTAAAATCACATCTGTGACTTATATTGGTGAATCAAACCAAATTATCCTCTCGTTTACATTGGAGAGGCTCTGACAATACTTATTTGTTATAGAAGTGCCTGCTATAAGATGGCCAGCACTTTTTCTTCGTCAGTGGTCCCTTTTCTATGTCCTTAGATGACACTGTAACCCAACCGGCTTGTTCGGTGGGGTATTTAAATGGTTTGAAACTGTGAGCTCGGTTTCAAGCTCTTCAAATTGGATGTCCCTTCTCGCTTCAACCAGGTGAGATTTTATTAGCAAGAGGATAACTCGACTATAGCGCCATAAGCTTGTTAATCATACCGATGACAAACTTCGGTTTAGTCTCGGTAGAATAGTCTTTAAGGGGTTAAGGAATTAGTAGTCTATAATGACGCTTGTTTCTTCTTTTTTCTAACATGTTTTAGATAATGTTTAACGCCTGAATAGGTGTTAAATCCGCCTTTACTAGCTACAAAATGAGAACATATAAGGAATTCTAAAGATGGGTGAAACAATTATGTTTTGACAGCGCCTACGAGAAGGGTGAGCGTTCTACTAGTGGGTGTCCTAAAACGTTGGCTTTTTATGGGACTTTTCTTAGATACAGGAAGGGACATTAAAAAGTACTTTCCATATATTTCTGTAACTTACAGGTTGTGGAGGCGGTGGGTTTATTTAAACCTGAAATTAAGTCATATTGGACACTAAATTTGCGAACACAATTGAAACGCTGTGGCGTACACAGTTTCTGTTGATGCGGTCTTTGATATGAACTAAATATTTATAGGTAAGGGCGTCTTGGTGGTCAAATCACATGTAGCTTATTTGAAGAAATAAACCTCTTGGCAATACTAAGACAAAATATATCCTTTCTCTTTGTCTTTTCTTTTTCTCGACGTCTAGTACATAGATTTGATCAAATTTGGAGTGACCGATGTCTCATCTTTTTGAAGAATTGGATTAATTAATACTTAGACTTTGGTGAGTTCTCCGCTTTTTACATTCAGGTGGCTATCTGAGTGAGGTGCACCTATGGTGGAATAATTCATGGCACTCAATTAGAACTCGTACGCATAAAAACATTTCTGGAGGTTTTTTTCTTGTTGTAATTTCTATTGAATTGGAGACAACATTGCAACCTTGGGGTTATGTTTTTCAAGAAATTAGGGACAGGAGAGGTCCTTTTCATAGTCACAGGTTTGAAACTCTTGATGCAAGAATGTGCCTTAAAGTTGGGATACAAAACCTTTTAAATATAATCAACAAAATACAGTCACCATAGTTCCTGTTAGTTAACTTAGGTTTAATATAGAGAAGACTGTTTGTATATAGGAAATAATAATACATACAGGAACATGGGGAACGATTGACAGAAAATCTGTATTACTGAAATTGTGACTACATTGAAAAAACTGTTTAGAAATTACATTTGCTCTACCCATGTCTATGGGAAATCATGTTTCAGATATGTACTGTTGATTACACCCCGTTTGGGGTTCTTTTAATGTAATGATTATTTGTTTCTCATGAATTATTAATGTATTGTCTGTTGTCGTTTTACTAAAGTAATGTTTTATGTGTATATCTTTTTAACAGCCCTGAAGAAGTCCCGTGAGGTTGGGACGAAACGCGTAGGATGTACCTTGTTATATATGTACATTGTCATGAAGATTCATTAATAAAAGAAAAGAATAAGGATACAAACTTTTCAAAAGAAAGAAGTTGCTGTGTTGTCTTTTTTATAAAAGAAACTTTTACTTTGCCTCCTCAAATATGTTTTTTGCCTTCTAAGATAAAGGATTTTGATAAATATAAGCATTACGCACAGTTACTGTGCTCCTCTACCCTTGTGTTTTTGCATTTTGTCAATTCCGGGTTCTTAAACGGTTGACCCGAAGAGTGAGCACTGTGAAATAGTTTGGAATAACAGTGTGCAGCGATTGTATACCACAACCGTTTGTCCTGCTATTATACATCACTGCCTTTGTATCTCAGCGTGCACCCAACTCCCAACAAACGCTCATATGCTTGTCTCTCTTACTTTACAGGTAGCCATTAGGGACTAAGGGCGGGTGGGATTACACGGGGTGATGATATATTTCCATGGTTACTGATCTCATTCTTGTATATTTAAGGTGCAGCCTTGTACACATAGAAGGAAAACCACCTCTGCAAAATCCAGGACCTTCTCCCCCGTGCCCCAGCCTTCTTCCTTGTCCAGTTGACACACATACGGAAGTAAGAGTGAAGGGACAATGGAGATGGTTCACATTGTCTCTGCGAGGCCATACCGTGGGCTCAAGGTAAGGTTTGCAGTAGTTTGACAGGAAGACATTGCCTCAGCACAGCTCTCTGCATCTCTCCACCACTCCACATGCTGCATCTCGCTTCTGGACATCATGGTCAGCGACCCCAATATCTTGGCAAACCCCGCATCTGAAAAAGAGAAAGACAAAGAAAGTACAGTAAACAATTACTGACGTACAACACAGGTATACACCGTCTTATTTATATCTGCTAAAGAAACTAACCTTTGCATGGAACTTAATCCGAACTTTTAACAAAGAATTGTAATCTTAACTCGAACTTTTAACAAAGAACTGTTACCTTTTTTAAACTTGACATGCTGGCATAAAAGAACTACAAAAAAGGAGGGTGTGAAGAAAACACCATGTTTACAAATACTCGAGTGAGTAGGAAATTCATTGCTATGCATGTTAGATGTTTATGTTGCGCATTGTGACAGCGCATCACTGCAGTATTGGATATTTATCGCGCACTGAAAGCGCATTGCTGCATTTAGTAATTACTACATGGCATAACGTTAACACCTCACTAACCTTGAGTTAAAGTATGTGTATTTGGTTTTGTGTATGCTGACATTAATTAAGAAACTTTTAGTCTCAGATTGTATTTCTTTGTTTCGTACTGGCCTGAATTGTTCCTACTTTCATGTTGGGCACTACTGGATAAGAATCAGAGCAGTAATCTGATTCCCTAAAGATACCACCATTCCTGTTGTCTCGCAGGTACGGATTTGATAATCTTTACACACAACAGTGCGAGTGAACTCCGGGGCAATTAAGACTTAAGGCTGGACCCAAGTACTAATATTATCCCCTTCTCCACAAAAAGTTTGACAATAGAGTGCCAGTAGACGACTCCACAACAACCAGACACACAATGGATCAGGCCCTCCCTGAGCTCGATCGATTTCTGGTAGAACGCTTACTTCTAGTAGAGGAAAGGTAGGGCATAATGGAGGTGGGCCCATATTGTCTCTACGATGCCACTATGAAGCCACAAGGTAAGGCTCATATTTATTGTCTGACAGAACACTAACCAATTTTAACTTGTACCTATGCCAGCTGTCTATTACTTTTATTTCATACCTAGAGCCACTGGAATTATGTGGCAGGGTAGGAAGAAATTATACAGCAGCGTTGACTAAATTATGTGATAAGAAATGGCAAATTATGAGGGATATGTCACATTTTTTGATAGATTTACCTCATTATATTGTCATTTTTCGGACAAGCCTGCGAGAGCATGCACTAGAGCATTCATCTCGCTTGCTAGACACTGTTGTTAACAGAGAAGGGCTTGGAGCCCGCCGGTTGCTTACCATTTGTTGGCTTGGTTGGCACTCTTCTTTACAGCCTCGTAATTTGTCACTGCAGGCCTAGCATCATTTCTGTTCCTCTCTGTAGAGCAGGGACCAAGCACTGATTGATTCAACTTAATCAGTACCCGTCCGCTGCTCTCGACGTGACTCGGGTACTATTTTGTTCTTTTTACCGTCTAGTGCCCAGAAAACAGATGGCATGTGACTGGCAAAAATGTGTCCAATCTGCCCCACTCTAATCTGCTCAAATCCAATCCAAAACAATCTGCCCACTCCAATCCGCTCGCCCTCCAATCAGCCCCACTCCAGTCCAAAACAATCTGCCCCACTCAAATTTATCCCACTCCAATCTGCCCCACTCCAATCCAAACAATCTGCCCCATTCAAACCTGCCCTACTCCAATACAAAACAATATTCCCAAATTCAGTCCGCCCCACTCCAATCCAAAACATTCGACCACACTCCAATCCATCCAACTCCAATCTTCCCCACTCCAATCCAAAACAATCTTCCGCACTACAATCCAAAACAATCTGCCCCACTCCAATCCAAAACAATCCCCCCACTCCAATCCAAAACAATCCCCCCACTCCAATCCAATCCACCCCACACCAATCCAATCCGCACCAATCCAATCTACCCCAATCCAATCCATCCCATTCCCTCCTCAATCCACCCCAATTCAATCCACCACAATCCACCCCACTCCAATCCAAAACAATCTGCCCCACTCCAATCTGCCCCACACCGATTTGACCCGCTCCAATCTAAAACAATCTGCCCACACCAATCCACAGCAATCTGCCCCACTCCAATCCAAAACAATCTGCCCCACTCCAATCTGCCCCACACCGATTTGACCCGCTCCAATGTAAAACAATCTGCCCACACCAATCCACAGCAATCTGCCCCTCTCCAATTCCAAAACAATCTGCCCATCTCCAATTCCAAAACAATCTGACTCACTCCCATCTGCCCCACGTCAATCCAGAACAATCTGCCCCTCTCCAATCCAAAACAATATGCCCCACTCCAATCCAATCCATCTCACCCTGATCCACCCACTCCATTCCAATTCACCCCACTCCAATCCACCCCACTCCCCAACTCCAATCCACCCTACACCAATCCAATAAATCCAATCTACATCAATCCAATCCACCCCACTCTCTCCCCAATCCACCCCACTCCAATCCAAAACAATCTCCCCAGTCCAATCTGTCCCACTCCAATCTGTCCCAATCCAATCTGACCAACACCAGTCTGACCCGCTCCAATCCAAAACAATCTGCCCCACTCCAATTCCAAAACAATCTGCCCCACTCCAATACAAAACTGTCTGCCCCACTCCAATACAAAACTGTCTGCCCCACTCCAATACAAAACAATCTGCCTCACTCCAATCCAAAACAATCTGCGCCACTCCAATCCAAAACAATCTGCCCCACTCCAATCCGCCCCACTCCAATATATCCCACTCCAATATACCCCACTCCAACCCAAGCCACCTCACCCCTATCCAATCCATCTCCCCAGCAATCCAATTCCGTCAATCCAGCCAAATCCAATCTACCCTACTCCATTCCATCCACCTCACTCCACCCCAGCCCAATGCAATCCACCCCACCCCATCCCAATCCACTCTACCACACTCAATCCAATCCACCTCACTCCAATCCAGTCCAACCAACTGCAATCCAATCTACTCAAGTCCAATCCACCCCACACCAGTCCAATCAACCCCAACACACTCCAGTCCACCCCACCCCACTCCAGTCCAATCTACCCCACTTAACCTTTTTCACCCCACTCCCATCCACCCCACCTCAATGCAATCCACCACACTCCAATCCACCCCACCCCAATCCAATCCACCCCATTTCAAACCACTGCACTCCAATTTAATCCACCCCATCCAGTCCAACCCACTCCAATCCACCCTTCTCCAATCCACCCCACTCCACAGCAGTCCAATCCACTCCACTCTACCCAATCCACCCACTCTACCCCAATCCAGTCCACCCCACCCCAGTTCAGTCCACCCCACTCAATCCAATCCATCCAGCCCACCCCACTCAAATCCACCCCACTTCAATCCACCTACACTCCACTCCAATCTACCCCACTCCAATCCGATCCACCCCACTCCAATCCACCCCATGCAGTCTAATCCCCCAACTCCACTAGAATCCACTGCACTTTTATTTAATTCACGCCACTACAAACCACCTTACTGTAATCCAATCCACCCCACCCTGTCCTATCACTCCAATCCACCCACACCAAACCAATCTAATCCACCCCACTCCAATCCACCCCAATCCAATCCCCTTCAACCCATTTAAATCCACCCCATCTCAGTCCACCCACTCCAATCCACCCCACTCCACTCAATCCAACCCACTCTTCCTCATCCAATCAACCCCTCTACCTCAGTCCCCTCCAACCCACTCCACCCTTTTCCACTCCACTCTACGACACTGCACTGCACTGTACGACACTCTCTGCCACTGAACTCTACTCCCCTCTACTCAACTCTGCCACTCTATTCCCCCCTACTCCAACATATCCAGTCTACGACACTCTACTCCCCCCACTCCACTCTAGAACACTCCGTGCCACTAACTTTTATCCATGCTAAACAGCAGTCACACTGGTATACAACTTGGCAAAAAGCACATTGGCAAAGCCAATAGCTCTTGTGTAGGCGAGACCTATTGGCTTTGCCAATGCTTGTTACACTTATTAACGCTATCTGGGCAAATGTTTCACCTCGTGGGAACCAGTTTGACACGCATACAGCAATAAGCAACAGAAAGGTGACCAGTTATCCTTAGCGAAAGGGCTTTCGCTGTGACAACACGTGTTGCGTTTTGTTCTGTTTGAGCTAGAAACATTTTTTGTGGTTAAACTCTGCATTTTGGGTAGCAGATGACGGATTAAGTGGCAAGTGCGACAAATCCATAATTGTGTGTAAAACACAGCTGCCGCACAATCGCATACTTCCTGTGGCCCTGTTTAAAGCTAGACCTTCCCAGATGGTTCCGTAAAATGTTGCTTTTTTCCTGAATTTTTAGCTTTGTCCTGAATTTTTACAATTACTGCCCAAAAGGGGGGCTTGGGGGGGATAGCCGACCGCAGGGAGGTCTCCCCCCCGGGCAGTTTGGGAGGGGTGGTGGGGGGGGGGAGGCGGGCTTCATGCCAGCCATTTTGTTTTGGGCTACAATTTTTTGTAGCCCAAAAGGAGCCCAATAATAAATTCGTTGGGCTCCTGCTCCCGGCCACCATTTTAGGTTTGGTGACCTGGTGGCTGGGAGCTTTGGAGTAGCTTAGTTTTTTGTTAGGTTTCTGAGGTGTTTCTGGTAGGTTTTTAGTGAGGGATATAGTTAGGGCTGTAGTGAGGGATATAGTTAGGGCTGTAGATTTCCTACCAGGTCGATGGAGGACTACCGTGTGCTGGAAGCCCTCAGGCTCCTAAGGGAAGCCGGCAGGATGGACCTGGTCGTGGGCGAGGCGGCGGGGCCGGCGCGCCCTGCGCGGCAGGCGGCGGCTGGTGTAGCAGCGGCAGTGACTGCCTGCACTTCACCCAAGAGGCGTCGCGTTTCCCCGGTGAGTGAAAGGGGCCGCCCGCGTGGCAAGAAGGCGGCCCCGGTTTATGATGTGCAGGCCGGGGAAGTTCCTGGGACGTCTGGCGGTACGGGGCGTGGTGCGGGGAATCCCGCTGGGAGGCAGGGGGAGCTGGCGGTTGACCTCCGGGAAGGGTCCCAGGCATTGGGGATTGTGGAATGGGCGGGCTCGGTGCCCGCAAAGCTTAAGAAGCGTGGTGGGGGGCGGGGCGGAAAGCGGCGCTCGGCCTCCCTTTCGGCTGCGCTGGTGTCTGGTTCGGTGGGTGCGGGCGGGCTGCCCTTGGTCCCGTGCGAGCTCCGCTCGCCGGGAAAGGAAGGGCGGAGCAGCGGGGTGGTGGGCAGGGACCCGCGGGATCCAGCCGCGTGCGAGCCGCTAATGGTAAGGCAGGGCAGCCGGGTGCAGGGCGGGGAGAGCCCCATGTTAGCTCCTCCCCCCCCCAGTGTGTCAGAGACGGGAGGTTTCTTTACGCCTGTAAGGGGTGCTGGGGGAGAGCTTGTGTCGGGGGGGGAAGCGGAGTTGGGCGTTGGGGGGTATGTGGCTAGCCCTTTGCTCTTTTCGCCACAATATTCGGGGAGGAGGGAGACTTTTTCTGTAGGGGGGAGCTCCAGAGGGGATGGCGAGTGGGCCCAGGTGGGAGAATGGGAGGGGCGCCAGAGGGTCCCCTCCAGCCGGGGAGCAGGGGCTGCGGAGGTAGGTCCCCCAAATAGACGGAGTTGGGCTGGGGCCCCCAACTTGGAGGCTGGGGACATGGTTTGGGGGGATGGGGACGGGGGCAGCGTGTTGGGTCCGGATGATGAAATGCCGGGCGAGTTGGACCCAGCAGGGGGGGTCGCGGCTTGGGAGGGTTTGGACATTTTTCCTTCCTGGTCGGAAGGGGTGCGGGGTTGCGGCAGTGGGGAGCAGCTGGATTTCCAGTTGCCTCTGGGGGGAGTGTGGGACGCGCGGGGGCCGGCAGGGTCCCAGGTGGGGGATGGTAACAGGGGGGGTGCCCGGGTGGGGCTCGAAAGTAAAGGAGCACAGGGGGAGGGGACAGGGGCCCTCTTCAGCTGTGGTTGAGGCTATGTTGGAATGGAGCGGGGAGGAGGTAGGGGTCCCCCAATTTGGTTTGGGCCGGTAGTTCGGGACGGGCATGTCCAGATAGGGGGAGGCTGGTCGGGGAGATTGCCCTGGGCTTGCGGGGCTCAGGCGTAGCGGGCAGAAGTGAGGGACTCAGCACATCAGTCCAAACCTTTTCTTTACAGGGCACGGAGCGTCGCAGCGCAGCTGACTCGGTAGGGCAGGGAGCGGCCCAGCTACACCGAGGTGAAGGGAGGGTGGAGCCTCGCACGGCGCACTCCGTACCGGCGGGGGAGCCCGTCGCGGCCAGCGCACGAAGGTCCAGTACGACCTCGCTGGCCCCAACGTCAGGCCGGTCAAGGTGGTCAGCCACATCAGCAAAGACTGACTTGCAGAGAGGTCAACGCATGGGGAGTATCGGCATGTACAGTCGGCTCCCCCGCAAGGAGGGCATGCTGGGTCCGGTAGGGCCAGTGGAGAGCATGCAGGGTCCGGTAGGGCCCGTGGTGTTGAGTTTGCTAATGATGAGCTCCTGGTGGAGGAGCCGATTGTGCTGGATTATGATGAGGATAGCCCCGAAGAAGGGGAATTGCAGGACGAGGAGGAGGGGAGACCCTCTCATGTTTTTTCTAGTATTTTGCAGGCACCAGCACCGCGCAGAAGGGCATCGGTGTCAGAACCATGGAGAGAGCACGGCCCCTCAGTGAGGGCTCCACGGGCGGTGGATCAGACAGGGCCCGGGGCAAGGCGGTCGGTGTCGGTCCGGGCACCCTCCTTAGAGCCAGGTGAGAACAGGCAATTGCAGGATAGGCTTAAGATGGTGTCTGTGGGGACGGGGGAGGAGGGGGGTAGGGGAGAGATTGAAGGGAGATTACACAAAGGGAAATATGTTAAGGATACGGGGGTAGGAACAGGGGATGAGGGAGTGGCACAGGGTGCAAAAGTTGGGAGCGAGACAAACATAGAAGGGGGTAAGGAACCTTTGGAGAGTAAGGAATTGAAAATTAAAAAACTGCCATATATGGGAATGACAAAGCCCTTGGGGGCGCATTTAATGCTCGCAACCAAGGAGCGTATTTGGAAAGTTGGGACCCGGAAGCGAGGTGGGGGGAACTGGACACAGATTTGTGGCAGCACACAATGGGGGCTGCATCTGGGGGTAAGACCATCTTTACGGCTAGCGGTTTGCCTTTGGTGTACCGGCCCTTTCAGGGGAAGCCCACCCGGGGAGGGGTGGGGGGCGCAGCCACAACACAAGCTGGGGCAGGAGGCGCATGCTGGGACTTTAATAAAGGACTGTGCGCAAGAGAGTACTGCAGGTTTAAGCATGAGTGCTCAAAATGTGGCGGCCGCCATCCCCTGGTTAAATGTTGGGGCGGCAAGGCCCAGGGAGGCCAGCAATGGCAGCAGCCAGGCGCAGGCCCATCGGGACAAGCTCAGCAATACCAGAATAATAGGGGGGGCAAAGGACCTCAGGGTGTTGGGCCCAAAGGCTCCTACGCCAGTTAGGTTAGTAAAGCTAGAAGAGGGTCTGCAGGGGTACGGGGATCTGGGGGCAAAGCGGGTGCTGCTAGAGGGGTTCACAGAGTGGTTTCATCTGGGGTACCAAGGGCCACGGCAGAGGCGGTGGGCAGATAATCTAAAATCAGCTTCAGAACACAGACAGGTGGTGCAAGACAAACTGAACAAAGAGGTGCGGGAAGGGAGAATGGCAGGCCCCTTTGATGATTGGCCAACGGGGAATTTGATTATTTCACCAATCGGAGTTGTGCCTAAAAAAGAGGAGGGTCAATACAGATTGATTCAGCATCTCTCATGGCCAGAGGGGTCTTCCGTGAATGATTTTATTGATGAGGAGGCGGCCTCAGTTTCATATTCCTCAGTTGACGTGGCCATGTCACTAGTAGTGACCGCGGGCGCAACTGCAGCGATGGCTAAATGTGACATAAAGTCGGCATTTCGGTGGCTTCCAGTCCATCCAGATGATTGGGATCTTCTGGGTATCCATTTCGAAGGTAAATGGTACGTGGACAAAGCTTTACCGATGGGTTGCTCTATGTCGTGTGCTTTATTTGAATGTTTTAGCACCTTCTTGCAGTGGTATTTCACGCAGCACACAGGTCACACTTTGGTGACGCACTACTTGGACGATTTCTTCTTTGTCGGTTCACCGGGCTCCACGGAATGCCAGACAGCTCTGGACATTTTCCATGAGCTCATGGATGAACTAGGGGTGCCATTGGCTCCAGAGAAGACAATGGAACCCTGTACGGCTCTGTCTTTTTTGGGGATTGAAATTGATTCTGTGGCAATGCGGGCTCGCTTGCCAGCCGACAAAAAAGTTAAAATGTTGGAACTGTTGGACAGAATGCTGTCAAAGCAGAAAGTGACAGTAAAGGACATACAGGTGCTCCTCAGTCATCTTAACTTTGCGTGCAGGGTGGTCAGGGCGGGGAGGACCTTTTGTAGGCGGCTGGGGCGGGCACTGGCAGGACATCACTTACCTCACCACCATGTTCGCCTGTCGGCTGGGGTGAGGGAGGATTTGCGTATGTGGGCAGTTTTTCTACAATCTTTTAATGGAGTGCCATTGGCCAGGGAGGAGGACGTCCAGTGGGATGTGCAGATTTTTTCTGATGCAGCGGGCAGCGACAGCTTTGGCCTATACTGGCAGGGCAGGTGGTGTGCGGAGCAGTGGCCACAACAGTGGAAAGATGGTGGGAGGAGCATAGCTTTCCTGGAGCTGTTCCCGCTACTAGTAGCACTAACGCTTTGGGGTGAAGAGTTGGCACACACGAAAGTATTGTTTCGGGTTGACAACATGGCAGTGGTGGAAATCATTGATCGGCAGTCCGCAAGAGATGAGCAAATTCTGAAGTTGTTGCGGGTTTTTGTGCTAGGTTGCCTTAGACATGACATTGCTTTCAGGGCACTGCATATACCTGGTGTGGACAATGACATAGCCGATGCTTTGTCTCGTTCACAGTGGGGGAGATTCCGTGGGCTGGCCAAGGAGGCGGACAGGACACCGACCCCAATGCCGGATCAGCTTTGGTATTAGGCAACGTCGGGTGCTACAACTGGTGGTAGGCTCTTTGTCGGCGGCTACATGGGCGGTATATAATCTGGCCTGGAGGGATTTCTTGGCATCTGGCGCCTGTAAGCGAGCAGAGGTCTGGCGGCTGTCTGAGGACGTGATTAAGTTTATTCTGGACCTGATGGAGAGGGGCCTTTCTAAAGTTACCATCGCCGGGAAATTGGCGGGCATTGCTTTCATGGGGAAACTTCGGTGGGGTTACACCCCGTCAGCGGGGAAGTGGGGAGGAGGATGCTAGAAGGTTGGGCTAGGGAAAGGGGGAGGTTATGGCGCGTAGCCCCCTTTCATGGCGGACGCTGGCCCGGTTACTGGAGGTCTTGCCAGCAGTCTGTAGGGACGGTTTTGAGGCTTGCTTGTTCTCAACCCTTATGGTATGGATGTTTTTTGGGGCCTTTAGAGTGTCCGAGCTATTAGGCAGCAAGGTTAAAAGGGGTGTGCTTTGGACAGATGTGTCCAGCGAGGACGGAGGGATACATATTTGGCTGGCCAGTTCCAAAACGGACCAGGGGGGAGGGGGAAAAGGAGTTAGGTTGGAAGCGGCTGTACCAATCTCTACGTGCCCGCTTCATTGGGCCCGACGTTGGCAAGCTTTGTCAGGAGGCTCGGGGGGAAGAGGTGGTTTTCAAGCATTGCAATAGGAAGAGGGTGACAGATTACCAGCTGCGCATGGTGTTGCGGAAGGCTTTGCACAGTACTGGGCTGGAGGGGGCCAGTTATGGGACGCATTCTTTTAGGATTGGGGCAGCAACGGAGGCACACAACAGGGGCTGGACGCGGGGGGATATAATGCGGCTGGGGCGCTGGTCTTCAGACTGTTTTCAACGCTATGTAAGAAGGAATGCGGAGGAGGCGCATGCGTCATCCTCCTTTTTGTGGTCTCATTCTATTTTTCTCGTTTCAGGTTCTGGGGCGGGGCCCCAATCGAAGGAGTTGACCATATGGATAGTGGGGCATTCGTTTATCAAATGGGCACAGGTCCAGGCATGCCAATGTTATTTTGGTGCAATGTTGGGGTTTTAATGAAAGTCTTTTTAAAATTGTCTGGAAAGGTAAGGGAGGGATGCGGTGGAAGGAATTGATACCTTGCCTTAATAAATGGATGATAAAGGGTCAGTGTCCAGATGTGTTGTTGGTTCACCTTGGCGAGAACGATCTGTGCGGTGTGAAAGGCGTGGTTTTGTTGAGGGCAATGAAGAGGGACTTGTCACGTTTAAGGGAGCAGTGGGCTGGGTGCCACGTTTTGTGGGCTGAGCTGGTTCCGCGCAGAGTTTGGAGAGGCGCAGTGAACCCCAGGGCCATTGATAGGGCACGGAGGAAGGTGAATTCTGAAATGTCGAGATTTTGCCGTCACCTCGGCTTCGGAAGAGTGACACACAAGGACATACGCTTTGAGTCAGTGGAATTTTTCAGGGATGACGGAGTGCATCTTTCTAGGCTTGGCATGGACCTTTATTTACTTGAGATAAGGGAAGTGTTGTCGAGATGTTTGAGAGTCCAGGCGCATTCCACTTAGTCGGTCAGCGGCGAGCCTATTTGGGGGGGCAGAAAGGAGGGGGGTAGTTTCTCTCCCCCCCCCTTCTTTCTGGGTGGCGGGGTTTATTGGAAGTTTGCCAGGGTTGGCAGAGGTTTTTTGGTTATTGTTGGAGTTGGGTTATCGACAGGGAAAGGGTAGGCAGGTTAATTTCTAGTTCGGTTACACATGTTCGGTGATTGACAGTTGCGAAGAGGCAGGCAGGGGAGATTGTTTAACGGATGGGTTGAATTTATGGGGTTATACTTTGATGCATTGCTTTGTATTGTTTGTAATGTGGTAATGTACGGGTGGGGCGGGTTCAAGGAAATTTTAGGGGCGGGGGCGGGGTCAAGGGTCAGGTATCTGGTTGATTAGTGAGGTTTAGTTTTGTAAGGCGTTTGCCGAGGAATTATAATGTTATGTGCACCTGTTTCAATAAAGCGGCCTTTTACACACTATCCTGAGTTTGTGGTCTGCTCCTCCCCCCCCACCCCTCCCTCCCAAGGGGGGCTTGGGGGGGATAGCCGACCGCAGGGAGGTCTCCCCCCCGGGCAGTTTGGGAGGGGCGGGGGGAGGCGGGCTTCATGCCAGCCATTTTGTTTTGGGCTACAATTTTTTGTAGCCCAAAAGGAGCCCAATAATAAATTAGTTGGGCTCCTGCTCCCGGCCACCATTTTAGGTTTGGTGACCTGGTGGCTGGGAGCTTTGGAGTAGCTTAGTTTTTTCCCTCCCTCCCTCCCTCCCTGTTTTTAAATTTTTGGGGCTTAGTCTTTACCTTTTTTCTTGACTCCAGGCGGCTTTGGTTGGGACAGGTGAGCAAGGGTTTGGCTATGTATTGTCGCTTGGAACAGGTGCTGTGCGGGGGTTATTGGAAGTTTGCCAGGGTTGGCAGAGGTTTTTTGGTTATTGTTGGAGTTGGGTTATCGACAGGGAAAGGGTAGGCAGGTTAATTTCTAGTTCGGTTACACATGTTCGGTGATTGACAGTTGCGAAGAGGCAGGCAGGGGAGATTGTTTAACGGATGTGTTGAATTTATGGGGTTATACTTTGATGCATTGCTTTGTATTGTTTGTAATGTGGTAATGTACGGGTGGGGGTGGGTTCAAGGAAATTTTAGGGGCGGTGTCAAGGGTCAGGTATCTGGTTGATTAGTGAGGTTTAGTTTTGTAAGGCGTTTGCCGAGGAATTATAATGTTATGTGCACCTGTTTCAATAAAGCGGCCTTTTACACACTATCCTGAGTTTGTGGTCTGCTCCTCCCCCCCCCACCCCTCCCTCCCAATTTGCTTTCATACTAAGTGGTCACCCATTGCTGTCTTTTGTTGTATACGTGTTTCCCGTTTTAAAAGCGACACAGGCTGTTAAGGCAGATTTCTACAATTCCAAAAGCTGCAAAAAGGCATACGTTGATTCTTAAGCAGAAGACTTTCTTATGGGTGTCGGTCTGGCTCTCTGAAATCGTAGCTGTCCCATTAACGCCTTCGTGTGTTGATCCACTGCCCTCATGTCTTCCAAAAGTGTGGCAGTCTGCTTTGAGATTTCTGGAGCTCGTCCAGTTGAAAGGCCCGCCTGCTTTGGTGGAAGCGTAACAGTAACGCTTATAGAAACCGCAATGTAGTTATTTCCAGTCTTGAAACTCTGTTTACCCTCTTCCTGCGCTCTTTTGTACCTTTCCAATTTGAGAACACGAACTGTGGGATCCTCTGCTTGTTACCGCTGTGTTTTGCTTCAGTGTTTTTAACGCGCTGTACGTTTTCAGCGAAGATTGCTCTTCATCATCTCTCCCTCGCGATGTAAACAGAACTGAACCCTGGTGCCTCCAATGCAGGCGGCGGGCGCAGCTGGGCTGGAGTTCCCCTCCCGGAGTGATGTCACGCCCTGCCCTCCCCCCTGGATCTTCGCCAGCGCTACAGATCCCGGAGTCCGTAGCGCTCACTTCTGACCCAGTACTTTACAAACAATGAAACTGTCCCGTCGCTGTTCTTCCTCCTGATAGCGGCACAAACTTCCTCAAGTGCTGGGCTTTCTTTACCTACAGCCCACAGCTGCGGGGGAGAGCGAGCCCATGGCTGCGGGGGATGGGCAGACCGTCTTCTCCTTCGGGTGAGTGGACCTTGGCTGCTTGCGGCTCCTGTTCTGTCAGAAGCAGGGATTCTCTTAGAGTGAAGCGCTTTTAATGTGACTGTGCGGCTGGGGCGCTGCCGCTTATTGTAATTTCAAATGAGAGGCCGCTGTACTGCTTGTGCCAGTGCACGGCTATGAACTTCACGTTCACAAGTAAGACTAGCAGCTAAAAGTACAACCATTTACAGCTAACCAGTGGCACTCAGACTAATGATTCTATACAAGAACTGTGACAGGCTTTGACATAAAATTACAGCTTAACACAAGAGTACAGTGCTGCACCATGTACATCTACATTGTGCTGCACGTCGGGAAACAAGATCACACGTTAGCACACAGAGTGAGCCGAGGACAGAGGTTAAAGTTGTCTTCTAGACATTTGACCCAGAGCGCATTGTGAAGGTTCAGTCAGTCACTGCCTGGCACTAGTTCCAGCCATCCCAAACCTCAGTCTCTTATTAATGTAATGCAGGTACATCACAAACATTGGTACACCCTACCTCACTAACGAGATGGACAGACGCTTAAACGTCACGCAGGTGATCTACGCAAGAGCAGCTTGGAGCGAGCGTCAGGCAGTGACGCAAGAACGCGCCTTAGTGGCTAAGCGGGAGTCCTGCCATCCCGGGTCTGGCCATAGGGCATCACGTGTTAGGATGCTTTTCCTTCATAAAATTAAAAGTTGAACAGATGAGCATATTAATTCGGCAAGAAGGACATCTTTACCCTCCCTATATAACGAATGTACATTCCTCGTACACCAAGATCACCCTTTCTCGCGCTCTCTGGTTGTATAATATTGCAAGGACTTCAACCCAATGGAAGCAGAAGTGTTTTTTTTTTTTTCATTTTTAGGTCTCGCCTGGCGACGCAGCGCGAAGCGCTGTCGCTAGCGAGATCTATTGTTACTGACTTGCTTTGGAAGGGAGACAGGAGCTGTGCACGCGCAGGCCGGACTGGAAATGTGAACACGCACGTACAGGCACGCGATGTGCACATCTCCTGTCCCCCTTCCGTCCTCGCAAGCCTCATGCAATATCCCTTTCTTTTTTTTTAATGCGCACGCGAGCTCCATGCACGGCGCGCTTTACACGCACAGCATGCCTCACCCCACTTACCTGCTCTTGTGGGGACTCTGCGCTGCTCCTCGGCTGGTCTCCGTCTTCAGCCGGTCACTGCAGCAACACGCGGGGCTCTGTCTTGCTCCCAGGAGCACCGCCTAAAATCCTGCTTTGGCCGCACCATGCAGCATTCACGAAGGCGGGGTGGGCTCCCGCTGGAGTTCCTCTACTGTTTTTTTTTTGCTTTCGCGGCCCCGTCCCTGGGCCTCACGTGCCGCGCAGCACTTCAAGTACGGCAAAGTCCGCAGGCGCCGCCACTGGGCACGAGCCGCAGGCCACGCCGATGTGCACGCTCACGGCGTGCCTACAACGCGCGCATTGGCACGGAAACGACGTCAGGCTTCGCGCCAGCCGTCAGACACTTCCGCGTGCAGTGCAGATCAGCTGACCCAGCCCAGGGCTGGAGGTGGGAAGGAGAGAGTGCAGAAGTTTCCCACCGGTGTCACAGGTCCTGGAAGCAGTCGTTTGTTGTAGGTTCACAGGAGGAGCGACATGGAATGCGGAGGGGATGCGCGGTGCCCCCGGAGCTTGGGTGTCACCAGCTGCAGAGACCTAGAGAACCCCCTGGTGCGCGTCCTAAGCCCCCACTGGCTGACACTGACGCCCCTCTTTCTCGGTCTGATCTTCGCTCTGTGCCCCTGCCAGGGGTCAACAGCCTTCACCCAGGTGAGAGGGAGGGGGGAGGTGGGGTGGTTTTTAGGAGTGGGATTTGGGCACATCTATCCCAGTCAAACTAAGAGAATTCTGGAGAGGTAGCCCTGGTTAGTAATTCTGCTGATCGCTTCTCCATAGCAAGTGATCCTCTAGGACAGTGAACATTCACACTTCTATATTTCATTGCAAGCCCTGCCCATATGTGAATTTTATTAATACGTAGCGTATCATGAATTCAGGAACGTGAATGTGTAAAAGTTTACAAAGGGGTTGCCAAACCCCCTAATGATGCTATCGGTGCCACTGGGGGGATCATACCAGTAGTGAGCTGTGGGTTTTAACGGAACTTGGATCTTAAAACGATTTACTCTCCTTGGAATGACAATGCGAATCTTCCCTGGAATGGAAAGAGCAAAATTGGAATCCAGGAATCCCTCCTTCCCAACCGAGCATAACTCATAGTGGAGCTGGGATGAAACCAGCTGATCACTGACTAGGCGTGAGGCTAGAGGAGGAAACATGACCAACAGTGCCCTCCTGTGGCCATGTCGGGGATTCTTGCCATTGTAAAAATATGTGTTCTGTGCACAGCAAGAGGCAGACAAAGGAAATGAATATGGCACAAGTGACAGCTCTCTGTAAGGAGCTTTTGTTTGTTCCAGCGACTAAGCACAGAGAGAGCTGCGATCACCCTTCAAGAAGAGAAACAAGCATTTGCAATGCATTAGGTCTCGCATTTACGCGAGTTTAAGCTATTGGCATTGTAAATGACAATGCCTTTTATGTTTTAAAAACGAAAACAAAAATAAAAGGCATTGTCATTTACAATGTCAATAGCTCAAACTTGCGTAAATGCGAGACCTATTGCATTGCAAATGCTTGTTAAAGGCTGCATTGCTTTGGCTGGTGTGGCGCGTGCTGTCGCCTCGCTGGGGGTGTGGAGAGCGCAGGGTTTATAGTTTATACACGTTCGTTCCCCTGAGTTTACACGAGTTTCGTGAGAGAGGTAGGGAAAAGCGGAAATATTTCACTGTGTAATGATGTGGGTATGTTGCGGTTCGCGAGGTAGCAAGTGAATGTGTCGGCGAGATGCAAAGTGAAGGATGCTAAATGCTAATGTTAGATAAGACAGTATTGCGAGAGAGCGGCTTCCGTTGTCAGGCAAAGGCAAATAGAGTGAGTGGGCGCATTTAATTTGCTGGCAGCGCCCAAAGGGGTTCCTGGTGTTACAGATTTCATGTTTGTTAAGGCCGGGTACTGCAGACGGTGTTTCCACAAAGTTAGAAAGGCTTTATAAGTAGTACTCACTCAGCCTGGGTGTCTCTAGGTTACTTAGCTGTTAGAGGTAATGTACCAGGCGATGTCCGGTGTGGGAGTTAATGCACAGCAGGTGAGCTGTACTTAAGGCGAAAGGCATAATCTACAGCGGGTACCTCAGGGTGACAGAGCTGTTACTGTATCGCTGGTGGCAGCAGCCTTAACTGTATTACACAGTGAGGTGTTCCAGGTGGCAGTGTTGATAGCTGTATTACATGGTGGGGTATCCCAGGTGGGACCGGACCAGTGTTCGTTATATTACACTGTGCATTATCACAGGTGGCAGCGGTGTTAGCTGTGTTACACAGTGGGGTATCCCATGTGACAGCGGTGTTAGCTGTATTACACAGTGGGGTATCCCAGGTGACAGCGGTGTTAGCTGTATTACACAGTGGGATAAGCTGTATTACACAGTGGGGTATCCCAGGTGGCAGCGGTGTTAGCTGTATTACACAGTGGGATATCCCAGGTGGCAGCTGTGTTAGCTGTATTACACAGTGGGGTATCCCAGGTGACACCCAGGTGGCAGCTGTGTTAGCTGTATTACACAGTGGGGTATCCCAGGTGGCAGCAGTGTTAGCTGTATTACACAGTGGGGTATCCCAGGTGGCAGCGGTGTTAGCTGTATTACACAGTGGGGTATCCCAGGTGGCAGTGGTGTTAGCTGTATTACACAGTGGGGTATCCCATGTGACACCCAGGTGGCAGTGGTGTTAGCTGTATTACACAGTGGGGTATCCCATGTGACACCCAGGTGGCAGCGGTGTTAGCTGTATTACACAGTGGGGTATCCCAAGTGACAGCGGTGTTAGCTGTATTACACAGTGGGGTATCCCAGGTGACAGCGGTGGTTGCTGTATTACACAGTGGGGTATCCCAGGTGGCAGCAGTGTTAGCTGTATTACACAGTGGGGTATCCCAGGTGACAGCGGTGGTTGCTGTATTACACAGTGGGGTATCCCAGGTGGCAGCAGTGTTAGCTGTATTACACAGTGGGGTATCCCAGGTGACAGCGGTGGTTGCTGTATTACACAGTGGGGTATCCCAGGTGACAGCGGTGGTTGCTCTATTACACAGTGGAGTATCCTAGGTGGCAGTGCTGTTAGCTGTATTACACGGCGAGGTATCCCAGGCGGGAGTAGCGTTAGTTATATTACACTGTGCGTTATCACAGGTGGCAGCGGTGTTAGCTGTATTACACAGTGTGGTATCCCAGGTGACTATAGTGTTAGCTGTATTGTACAGTGAGTGGGGTTGCCCAGGTGGCAGTGTTGATAGATGTATTACACAGTGGGGTATCCCAGATGGCAGTGATGTTAGCTGTATTACACAGACGGGTATTCCAGGTGGCAGTGTTGTTAGTTGTATTACACAGTGAGGTATCCCAGGCGTGAACAGTGTTGGTTGTATTACACTGTGCATTATCACAGGTGGCAGCGGTGTTCGCTGTATTACACAGTGTGGTATCCCAGGTGACAATAGTGTTTGCTGTTTACACAGTGGGGTTGCCCAGGTGGCAGTGTTGTTAGCTGTATTACACAGTGGGGTATCCCCTGTGGCAGGGTCGTTAGCTGCATTTCAGTGGGGTATCCCAGGTGGCAGCAGTGTAAGCTGTATTACACAGGCGGAGGTGGTGTTTGCTGTTAGCGGTATTGGCTGGTGGTGGTATTACTCCGTGAGATACACAAGGAAGGGGGTGAGCGAGGTGTTACCTGTTAGAGGTTGTACCGTGTGGTCCTCCAGGGTGATAGAAGTGTCAGCTGCTAATAGTAGTGCACAATAGGGTAGACCATAGGTATAGAGGGGCCATCTGTCAGAGGTAATACAAAGTGGGTCACCTGGGGTGACAAAGGCTTTAGCTGTTAAAGTTACATCTCAGTGGGCTTCCCAGTTTACCAGATGTAGCTCTGACCTCCCCCCCCCCCCTGGAGGGTGCACAAGGTGAATGTGGATCTAGAAGACACCTGCAGGGCAAGGATGGCTGTCGTAAGACTGTAAGTAGGGTCACCCAGTGAAAGTGTGTAGAGGCGCTGCTGTAGCAAGGGCGTTGCATCATTTGGGGCCTGGATGCTTACGGGAGTGATGCTGTAGCTCATAGATTGTAAAAAGAAGACAGGCTTATTTGTTTTTAAGAGAGCGGATGTAAATGTTGGCAAGGCTATGCTGACTCTGAAGGAAGGAGCCTATTTTCTCTCCGCAGACACGCTCACCTTGACCAGGGTCGGACCTGCATAGAAAATAGGCCCGGGCACCAAAATAAAAGTGGCCCCCATTAGTGAATGAGATAGCTAAAAAAAAAAGTGGCCAATGTTGGCAAATTGGGGCAGTTTTGAACTTGTAAATACAGGCTCTATAAGTGTTTTGTAAGGTATAGAAGACTGAGAGCTTGCTGCAGGCAATGTTTTTAATATCAGGAAAATCAACTTTAAAAAGCACAGCCGATCGTAATACAGGCCTAAACAAACAGCCGAAATAATGGCCCACACACTGAAGTGGCAGAGCAGCCCTCTGGCGCTGCCTGCTCGCCATATAGGCCAGCCCGACCCTGAACCACTCACATGAACACATCACAGGAGATATTTACACATAAAACATTTCTTCGAAGGCTCTGGTGCTCGAGTTTTCTTTGTCTCCGTTGGGTCGCCCGTTCGGGATTCCCTGTCTAGATGGAGAGATACTCGGGGACTGAGCTACCCTGGCTGCAGCCGGTACTGGAAGGAAGGAAACTCTGCCACTAGGCGCCAGAACTGCAACGTCACGGACAGCTAGCTCCCAGACACATGCTGGCCGCACCCTCGGCCCTCGCAGATCTCTTTGGCACGGCAGCACACTTGTTTCCCTGGCACGCTTCCTGGCTTCAAGATTTAACCCTGGCCTGTGATACTGCATGCGATAATATCCTTTTCCTGCACACGCTAACAGCACTCAGCACTGAAGTGGGAGTCCGAATAGCCCTGGAAAATGGTGTAACGCACGCCCTGTATCTAAGTTTACAGCTGACCCCATGTCACCGAGAGCGCAGGGCTCCGGCCATGACTGTTTCTTTTACAAATGTTTGTATTCCGATCAGTTCAATCAAGTGGTGCCAAAGAGTAACAAAATAACAAACCTGTCTGGAGAGTTAGAAAGTGGAACGTGCAGGAAGTGGGAGTGAATTGTACTGGAAGGTGGAGCTGCATAACCATCAAAGAAAGACGGCCGAGCCTGAAAAGCTCCAGGGGTACGGCGCTATGTAAGCTCATGAAGGCTTCCACTTGTTCTGAGTTTCCTCTTTATTGTATCATGCTTTATTTTGAGTTAGTGTTTTGCATTTCTGTTGCGTGCTGATAGGTTCCTTCGAGGTGGTGTAAACGGAGTGGGACTTGTGTAGTATTTTTACATGGACAGCCACGTGCTGTCATTGTCTGTGTGTCGAGTTCTGTGATGTCATTAATCTGGAATTCAGAGACTGCCAGTTCACCCAGTAATGCCAGGTGCTGGATGCCAGGAGTTTTGAGCTAATTAATACATTATTTTTTTTAACTTTCCAAGTGATAGTGGATACTTTACATCTGTTCACTGACTCTGTCACATCAGCCTTTCTTGTGTATTCAGGTCTTTTTTTAGGACTTCTGTTGGTTGTGAGTGTACTTCTAATGTGATATGTAATGCCACTTGTTATGTTACTGGCCCACAATCTGCCACTCGCATTGTGTTGCACCAGTTATTTTTAGTCTGGGACTTACTTTCCAATTGATTCCAAAGTTTCCATCGCAAACCGTCATGTGAAGATGTAAAGATGCATGAATGGGCCTGTTCAGGCTGAATGTTAACTTGAGTGTGTTGGACCAGAGGGGGTGTACCAAATCGCATATGCAACTTCTACAATGGCTGGCGTTCCCACAGTGATATAAATGTTTATCTCAAATATGATGCCACACTAGTGTCATCAATTATACAAGTTGAGGTGTCATATGTGAGGTTGTAAGTAGTATGTAGGGGACATTTTGTTTGTGTAGCTAACTATAACTGCAAGGGAAATTTCAGTAATTTCTGTGTTTATCATATTTAATGGATTTTGGACTTAAGAAATAGACACATTAATGCGATCATATATATATATTTTACAGTGTTGGTAATAGCGATTTCTTTTAGTATCCTTAGCTTCTACTGAAAACGTTATTTTTAGGTTTTGCCTGCACAGCACAAGGGATGTGCTTGTGAAATCTCTTGTTAAACAAGCATTGGCATAGCCAATAGGTCTCGCCTTTGGGACCTTATAAGAGATTATTAAGGTGATGTATTTACCTGTATTTAAAGGTGCTGTTTATGCGTTAACAACTTTAATAAAGCGTCCTTAATTTTTTTTTTGTACTGACAAAATAATGAGGTAATACTATTATAAAATGTGCTGCATTATGATGCATAATGCATAAGGCCTGTCCGCACTTATTGGGTAATTGGAAGTACGTGGTTAGTAGAGGCCTAGATTTCAAGGTACTGAAGGTAATTATTTATGTATTCGCCACTTACGTCCTTCCAACACAATACTTCAAGTTCAAAACGAAACCTAAAAACCACCCCCTTCAGGAACTATATAAACCTCCTGCCGAAAACGAGAAGGGGCGCCGGACAGACAGACAGCCAACAGAAGAGTCAATGCTTCAAGCTGGCAGGCCCTGGGTGCCTGCGCTGACTGCATGTGCTGGGGAGTCTCTTTCTGCAGCAGTTTACTTTCAGTGAGAGAGCACGGGCACTTCTCGGTGTGAATGAAGTGTTCCAAGACACTCAGCAAGTCCCTCCATCTCCTCAGGTTCAAACGTCGTCACCGTTACAGCAGTGAACGTCTTACGGAGCACACTGTGCACCAAGGTGTCTTCTCACTAGGTATACTGTCCCCTGTTTAATGGCATATAAACATAAAGAAGATGCTCATCCCAGTATCTGATGGTTTAGAGCTGGCCTTTCCTAAATAACGCATTGTGGTAGGCTACAGTGTTTGTATTTCAATAACGGTTCAGGCTCCTGACAAGGCTTTGAAGCGCGTTGGCAGACCAGTAGCGCTCAGCACGCGGGAGTGCCCGCTATAGTAGGCATCGCACCAGCTTGGCAGTGCGCTGTTTTCATTTGCAAGGGGCAACACAGAAGAGAAACTCAGACACCGCAGAAGATGTGAAACAGCGCTCTGGTAGACAGCCCGTGATCCAAATGTGTTACATCAAATGTACGCACCCCCTGCACTGACAGACAGTTGTCCGTGTAGTGTCGTCGTTACTTACAACTCCCCTTTGCAAATTCACTCCAACCAAGAGCACAGAGATGGCGATTGCATGAGAACCCAAGAATGTCTGAACCGAATGTACACAAAGAAATTGCTCAGCTCAGGGTATAGTTCAGACAACATAAACTCGCATTCACAACGGAAGTTAAGAGCCCCTAATGTCACCGAAGTGATTTACAGAAAAGTAACTCCTGCAATAAACAAAACGAAATATTCTGGCAGTGGCCAGGGCATTCCGGGAAAGCCAGCAGAAACGATGCTGGCATTCATTTTGACTATGAAAAACAAGCGTGGCCGCGAAAGTGAAAGCGACCGCGCTAATTTGTAACATGATCCACAACAGATGGCACCATGCGTGCCGCTGCTCGCTCCCGACAGCTGGAGGCCGTGGGAGTGAACATTTACAGAGAAGGTGGGACATGCACCCGCCTTTGGCCAATTGCGTGCTTTCATTTTTGAAAGCCACACGCAAAGGCCAATAGAATGTGTGGAAAATAAAAAGCCACACGCACGAGTTTAGCGAAAGTCTGGAGTGATTCCAAGAGGCCCTCTCCTAGAGCAGCGCATGCGCGCTGCGCTAGGCTCGACCTAAAAAAAAATCAAATGGGCTTAGAGTCTGCTCATTACTTACCATTGGTTGGCCTCAACGTCACTCTCATTTCCTTGCTTTTTTTTGGTCAGCATCTTCTGCTTTTGTAGTTTTTTTGAGCGCCAACTCGACCCAAAGATATTGAAGTGCTTTTACAGGAGCACCAGTTCAGTGTTAGCAGAAAGACAGATTGTCATTATGCAAGTCGCCCCACTAGGCCCCAGGGAGTACAGACACACAATGAAGCAGTAAAAAATAATATTTTTAATAAATTGGCAAACTATCACCTTCAGGAACTTAGGTCACTGTTGCTAAGGACGGATGCGGCTCACTTTGAAGGGTAGAAAGCACCGCCAGTAGCGGCTGGCAGGAAACGGGGGTATGGGGTTGGCGGTGGGGGGGGGGGCAAAATACCAAAAACCCCACTTACCTCCTTACAGCCGCCATGACAGTCTCTCCACCGTCGTGTCTCCTTCTCTGGTGAGTCCCGGAAGCAGGAAGCACCCAGACTCCTCTAAGCCAATCACAATGCTGCAATGCATCGTTTTGATTGGTCTGAGCACCGTGGTTCGCTGCTCAGGCAGGCAGTGGAAGCCTGGGCATGTTCCTCACCAGACTGTGTATTGCAGCCTGGTGAGGAACATGCAAAGTGCTCATGACTGTTTGACCGGCAAACCGTCATGCGTACTTGGAGTGTGCAAACCACTCCTCCCCCTGTGCTACCAGCCCCGCCCCACCCTAAGCCCGCCCCAAACCTACGAAAAATAAAATAATGACGTTATTATCATTTTATTTTTTCTGGTTGAGAGCAGTGGGGCAATGCTCCTCCGCTTTAACGGAGGAGCTGCCCCTGCGCACGGCCATTTGTGCCCCTGCACAAAACAGAATGTGCAACTCATTCACAGAAGAGTGATGGTACTGGCCAAGAAAGCTTGGTCACATAAAACTCAAAGCCTGAGGATAAGGATGCCTTGCAAGACTTGAAGTGAAGGTGGCACGCTAAACAAAAAATCGGTCTCCATATCATTCTTTTGAACTTAGTCAACGACTGTTGTGGGGACATTCCACTCAACTTTCACTCATTATTCTTCTTAGTATTTTTCAGCATTTTCCCCAGACACAAACATTTGCTCCAAGGTGATGGTGTCATTGAAGCCATCAGAAGCATTATGCAGTGTCCACATCTGCCACGGATGTCTGAATGAAACTAGCATTGAGAAAGCCAATAGGTCTCACCTGTGCGAGATCTATTGGCTTTGTCAATGTTTATATAGACATGTTGCACATCAGTGCGGGCTACACTGCAGTACGGCTTAAAGAAAAGAAAAAACATGCTTTGATGCGACCACCATTTACCGAGTCATAACACTTTTTTTTCTTTACTCGATGCCACGTTGCATAGCAGAACGCGCAGCTGTGCAACATGGGTTAGTAAATGTTGACAAAGCCAGTAGATATCACAAAGGCGAAACTGATTGGTTTTGCCAATCCTTGTTAATTTTCTTGCAACTTTGGCACCAATAACGAACCTGCATTTAACTTTCCCAAAAAGTAAATCTGGCTTAGTTTTGACGCCATTAGATGAACCTGCATGAAACGTAAAAAAGAAAAGGTAATCTGGCTTAGTTTCAACATGTCAAGTTTCCTGCAGATAACTCTGGGGGTAGCAGGTCAAAAAAGAGGCTTTCCCATTCTCTCAGCTACAGAAGAAAATGCATAAGGGAATTACATCAAACTTGGCATGATAGAAAAAGTTTATTTAGACAAGTACCATTAGTGTAAATCCCTTCGGTAGTTTTTGTGATATTAGCATTTGAAAAAAGGTTTCAGACAGTCTTCAAAGGCCTGAATTATAGAGATATTTTTACAGTTTTAAATTTGCCTGTAACTTTAGTGCTGTTTGACAAATTTACATGAAAATTGGCAACACTAAATATGTTTAGCTTACCCTTGGTATTTTTACATTTATCCAGCTCTGGCTCGGGGAGCCCAGTTAAAAGGTGGGGTCATAAACTGTTAATTTGTTAATAACTGTGGCATCCTTTTGATAAACCAACATGAAATTTGGCAGACAATTTAGCACATCATCAAGCGGAGAGCGTAATTAAAGGGGGGGCAATAAGTGTTCATTTGTTAATAACTGGCACTGTTTAATTAAATAGATCTGCGTGAACTTTGGCAGACACTTGAGATGTTTAATTTTTACTTCTTAAACATTCAGTTTCATACAGCTGCATCAACGGACGTGGTTGGGTGTCAGAGGCACAAAGTGTTCTTTTGCAAATAACTTATATTCTCTTTGGCAGGAGTCCCAGGTTGAATGCAGATCTGGAGGTTGAAAGATGCGTGGTGGGTTAAAAAGCTCAGAATTGCTAATGACTTAGGTACATTTTGACAGATTTGCACCTATGTTGAGATACCAGAATTGAGTTTAACTTGCAAACTGCATGTGCAGCTCAGAGTTGGCCACGTAAGAGGTTTCGTGCCTGCGGCAAACTCCAGTTGCACACAACGGAATGCTTTGTACAGCAGCGCTATGTTGCCAGCAAAAGACTGGGTGTAGGGAATGGCTGAAGACTAAGCCTTGTGGCCAACCCTTGCTTTACTCAATCGAAGGCAGTGTGCTTGTGGCTTGGCCGCCTTTATAGAAGGCAGCCTTTTTAGCAGTTGGATGTGCTATATCATAAGAAGCAAATTCACAGGAAAAATAGCTTTGGTAATAGTACCTTAATACATGATTAAGTAAACCTCCGTAATTCACTTTAAAATTCACTTTTAAAGTGAAGTTATGGCTATGAAATAAAATCAAAACCCCCTGAAACTACTCAGTTTTGGTTACCACAAACCATAGCTTGCACACCTGCCGTGCAAGCCATAACTCACACACCAATGAAATGATTACAATTATTACACTATTGTAAAATTTATAGCAACAAATAAGAGGACTTCACACCACTTCTTTAGATTACAAAACATTGACAAAGAGTTTACATTGTATCCTAGTTGTGTCATTGATAAAGTTAATTGTAAGGTAATCTTGTACCCCGTTTGTGGGGCTGCAAGGCATACTGGGACTTCTGGGCCCCAACCGTGGTGGAGTTTGTTTGCCACTGCTGTCCTGGGGTCTTTCTGTAAATCACTGTTTGGAACAGTGCTTGTCTTTTTATAAAACAAAGTACATTTAATATTATAGAGGTACAAAATACTGCACAATGAAATAGGTATCAGACTTAAGGTGAAAGGGCTTATACTGAAAGCTTGTATCTGCTGTGGTGCCTTCCTTCTTGCTATACGGTATTCCTGTGTCTAGGGGAGCCACCTGCCTTAAGTCAAGTTTCGCCAAAATAAGGCACAGGTGCAAGTCTTACTAAGCGGATGCCTCTGGGCAACTGGTGGATTAATTTGTATAGTTCTTTAACCCAAAAGAGTTTTCTTGATCCGGATAAATCATTATTCCAGCTTGGTTTTGCTCACATTTGCAGTCTTTGGAGGCTGTGCATCGCTTTTACCTTATATGGCAGAGGACCATTTCTGGTGTATGCGTCAACGTACATGG
The DNA here is from genome assembly GCA_963921515.1 of Calotriton arnoldi. NCBI lineage: Eukaryota > Metazoa > Chordata > Amphibia > Caudata > Salamandridae > Calotriton > Calotriton arnoldi. The sequence goes on along the minus strand of CAWUFW010015308.1, from coordinate 281,675 downwards.
ATCGGCATATTTAGAGTCCTCTCTACTTCCAAGGCGTCGCTACTCAATCTCATACTGCATCAGGTGTCTGCTTGACAAGGCAGGACTGGTTAGGGTTGGCCTTTGGGACATGCGGCCTCTAGGCCTGGTGTCATTGGCAGATGTGGCCCACAGTCTGAGCGTCCCTGGCAGGTGCAGCATCTGGCCCGGGGCAAACTTCCTGCTTCGGCTGCGACTGGTCCCTGGTGGTTGTGCAACACGCCGGCATTTTGCAGCACCAGTCCTCTCACTGTAGAAATGCTGTTTGCAACGGGGATATGCAGTTGTGCTTCATCACACAGGTCATCACTTGAACCACACTTGATGAGACCAGATGGCTTGTCACAGTGCATGTTGATCCCGACGATGCTCCTACTAGATAGTCAGCTTGTCTTGGGTGCCTCTCATTCTGTGGCACAGCTGGGCATCTCCTTCTGGACAGTCTCTCTTCCTGTAGGGCCAGGCACTCTTCTTCCCTCTCTGAGCAGACGGGCAGACCTTTCAGCACTAGTTAGACCCACATATTCTCCAGCAAGTTGCAGTATTCATGTGATGTACCCACACCAATGGAAGACTGACTGTCATGCAGACAATTGCCCTGGGATCACAGCAGCCATTTGAGTACTCTGTGGAGCAAAGGAGGGTTGTTTGGGACACACTTCTAGACACATTTTCAGGTGATGTGGATCCAATTCCTGAGGTCCTTGAATCGGTTTAAGGTGGTTCCTTTTCAAAAGCCATTTTCAGGCTGTTTCTCAGACAAGCATGTGGAAGGTAATGGCTATCTCAGCAGGTATTGATGATGCTAGCCCCAGGCAGAAGTATCCAAAACATGGGCACAATGAAATGTGACGACTCTGCACCTAGCTGAAAGAGTAATATGGTGTTCGAAGAAGGGAGCATTATCCACTCAAAACTTCACCTCTTGTGACTCATTCCCACATATTATATATCGTAATCATCATCATCTTTATTTGGTCAATATTGACCATGAAAGCACAATGAAATCACATACAAAAATTTCACACTTCAATAAAATCATAATAAAATATCAAGATATTGCAAAAAAAATTTGCCCTCCTTAAATTAATAAATTATACAAACATCCTTACAAAATTGTTTGCGCCCATATTTCACATTACCTATAGGAATCCCTTAATACCAACCAAATCGTTACTAAGCAATCAAGGCAAACCTGCATCAAAGTCAAAAACATGGATCACAGTGCATATTTCTTCCTTAATCTCAGCGCTTGAGTAATAAAATTCAGGACTGAAAAACATAGAGTAGGCTCAAGACTCTGTATATATAGTGCAAGCCCTCTTGATGAGAAATAAAAGATCCTCCGCTAAGTATAAGGCAAAGGAACCGTATTCTAAAAGAAGTATACAAGGTGCAAAATAGCATAAAGTGCTTAGTTGCCTGAAGTGACATCCTATCACATGAGCAACACGGTAGTGACGATACAGGGTGCCAGCAATAGGGAAGGCCACTCGGTAATGAATTGTATTCACTCTTAAGCGTGTAAGATAAAATCTAAGTTAAGTATGGCTCCATGTCTTGGGTGGTTGAAAGCGGCAGGTATGATTGAAAGGTATATACGTATTTTTAGAACTGGTATGGACACAGTCTGTGGCCAGGTTCACAAGACCCATGCAGGTGCATGGTTTCACTGATCATGGGCCTAGTTCAGAAGCCAAAGGTCATGCACAATCACCTGCAGAAGGTTCGTCACAGGACCTGGACGAAGACTAGGAAATGCCACCAACACAGTGTGCATCTGTAGTAGGACGCTCATGTTAAGTTGGACAAAAATCTGACCCTACGGCCTACCCCAGCTGCACATGATCAGATATTGTGAGCACTAAGAACTGGCTCCCAGGGAGGGTTTGGTGCAGGGCCTGACCAACTCTGCTGCACACTAGGGCAGTTACGTTTGTAGAAGACATCAAAACTTCTCCAAAACGTTGTTAAAGAGAAGTAGTTTCTTGTGCCCGGAACCCTTTAAGATGCTCTAAAAAAAACTTGGAAAGTCCTGTATAAAACACAATTAAAGTGCAGTTATGTTTACAAAATAAAAGCATCAGCCAGATGTGGTTAGTTCACAAACCTTAACTTGCGCCCCTGTCATGAAAACCATAGCTGCTTATTTATAGTGTCTTTCATGTTTTGTGTCTGCCAAAGATACTTTGTGAATGTTTACATTTTGCAGTGGTGATTGACAAAGGAGTCTATCTCTCGAATCACAGCTTATATGCCATTGGTCAGGCATTGCAGAGGAGCAGTCTGCTGATAAATACTCCAGTTTGTGCTGGAGACTCCTAATTAGCTGCCCTGGCTCTGCTGCCAGCAACAATAGACAATTGGATCAATGATCTGTGTGGGAGGAATTCCCCACATGTAAGCTGGCCGCCAGGTGAACATGATGACATAGTTGTCATCTTACATAAGGGAATCCTCCTCACATTCCTGTGACATCAGACCGCTGACAGTGGCAGCCGACTCCCATGCAGTGCCTAATCAGCACACTTCAGGGAGCCCACCGAGGAACTGCCCCTTCCTCCTGCTGCCGGTGTGTGGCTGGTTTTCTCTGGGCACTAGCATGGCTCTATTTGTGCAGTTATTCTCTAAATGCATTACAGGTTTGATAAGAGTCCTTCTGTCCTAAACAGTACAGCTGAGGAGCAAATATGACATGGCTGACATCTGGTTAGTACAGCTCCCTCCATGCACTGCACACTGGAGACCCTGAGCCATCAGTTCTTCGCCTGGTGGAATTTGCAAAAGGTGAACTGTTTGGTGACATCCTCTGTTCCAGAACACATGGCACCGCTATGCGCAGCCCTGCTAAGTACCATGCATCCATTCAGAAGAAGCAGCCATCCAGTTTTCTTCCTGTCTGAGGGACCTTGCTTCCTGGATGTTAAGTAATTGCCTCAAGCTGAACAGTAGCAAAACGGAGATCCTGGTTGTGGGGAAATCCCCCTCCATCTGGTCCTCAACGTGATGGCCACAGACTCTGGGTCCTACACCTAACCCTAAGGAGGAAGTCAAAAATCTAGGAGTCTGGCTGGACTCTACTTTCTCTTTCGAGACGCACACTAGGAATATTGTAGGGAAATGTTTTGGCATTCTCAAAATGTTGAGAAAAACCTTGGATATCCTCCCTACTTCAGCCAGGAAAACCCTGGTTCGTGCCCTTGTAACGTCCCAGTTGGACTATGGAAATGTCCTCTATCTAGGAGCAAAGAAAAAATGTCTTCTTAGGCTGTAATGCATTCAGAACGCGGCAGCCCGTTTCGTTCTTAACCTACCTAGGAAAGCTTCCTCTGTGAAAGCTCTTGACTCCCTACATTGGCTGCCTATTAACGAAAGAATCCTTTTCAAAGCCCTGTGCTTTTGTCATCGGAGCCTGCAGGGCAAAGGCCCTAGTTATCTCCATGATCTACTTGTCCCCTATAATCCGATTCAACATCTTAGATCTACCGGAGCCTATCTGGTCAAAGTTCCCAAAGTCCGAAGGGCAAGAATGGGTGCGCGCTCGTTCAGCTATTTGGCAGCCAAAAATTGGAATGCATTGCCTCCTTCTCTCCTGCCGAGCCATCAGAGAACATTTTCGGAAAAGATTGAAAACTTGGCTTTTCCAGCTCTGAGGCTCGTGTCCCTGTTCTTTGTGTCCCGGCTTTTCAGCTTTTTAAAGAGTGGTCTTAGCGCGGGGACACACCAGTTGGTGTAACCAGGTGCTTTATAAGTGGTATTATTATTATTATTAGGGGTCAGACTAACGCATTTTAGTGTGGTGGTCCGCTTCACTGCACTAAAATGCATAAATCACGCATTTTATAGCTCCTCCTGAAACCACCGGCGCAGAAGCAGACTCTAGCGAGACGGGACGCCACCCTCTATTAGAAGCACTCAAGCAAGCAGCACGGATCGCACTCCTTTGGCAGAGTGCACTGCACTGACTGCACACTGTGCAGTGCTGCCTGGTAGAGTTGAAGTTCACTCAACAATCAGAATGGCAGTGGGTCGCGCCGGCTTCATTCATTATTTGACATTGGTGGCATCACATGGCTGCAACAATATTATAGTCACACAGTGTGTCCATTTGATTTGCTGACAGGAAGCCACTGTCTGAGTGAGTCAGCGGGCAGCAGCTGTTTCTTTGCTGCACCGCTGCCTGTGCCGCCAGTTTGGGGCCTCATCGTGCGCGACCACTGGGAGAAAAGAGGTCGCACACAGTCATCGCAGCAGAGGCAGGATCATTATGTTTACAAAACATGATCTGACTGCCTTACAGTGCCGTGCTGCAAGACTTGTTGACCGCTCTCAGGTCTCTGTGATTCATGACTGACATGTTCTTGTTGACTTATATTGAGAACATCAATATAATGTAATTTTAGCAGCCTGAGCCTCCAAGTAGAACTGCTCACCTCCGGCTGGTGCCACGGCGGGCTGGGCTCAGCTGACTGTAATTATTAGCAGCTGAGACCCCCGCTATACCACGGCTGCTGACTGTTTCATGTGGCCTGTAGTTCCTTCCATCAGTAAACTAAGTGAATTAATCCGGGGGTGGCACTTTCACTGTTGCCGAGTGTTTTTCCAGCAAAGGGCACCAGCCCCAAAGTCACTAACAGTGACCTTTCCGCAGCTGGGCTTTGGGCATTCTGAATGGCAGAGAAATCCTTCTGAATGGGCATCAGCATGACTTTTGTGTAGTTTTTCTATATCTCCGGCGCCAGAATGGGGCCGCTGGCGCCTTTCAGGTCCCATGTGGACATCCTGGTCTTACTCAAATGAGTGTAATATCTGATATTTACATGTTTCCCTGGACTTCATTGCTTAATTTTGGTCGCAATAAAGTGTCGCTCTCAGTGCTTTAAATGGGAAAAAATAAGTGCAGGTACTCATTAAAATGAGCTAGAGGTGTAGTGAGGGGCGGGGCTAGGGGCGGGGCTAAGGGCAAGACATGATGATACTTAACAACTTCTATATTAGTTGCAGCACATACCAAAACACATGAGAAATGTGTTTATATAAACAAAGCAGGTTAACTCATTACACAAAATGAAAGAGAAGTGCAATAATATGTTAACATTTCCTTTTTTTTGCAATAGTTGCACCTTCTTAATGTCATACTGTTAATTGCTGTTTGGCACAATACTATATATTTTTGAGCACCCGAGTAGGAAGAAACTGAAAATACCCCCACATCGCACCAAAGCTCTTATGGCACCAAGCACATGAAGCAACTCATCATGACCCTCCCCAGAAGATATCTCTTGTCTCTTCCATCAATCTATCTATTCATCCTACCACTTACCTGCTGATGTCCACCATTTAACCTTTACATTCTATCGTCTATTCAGTCTTTCATCAATCATTCAGTTTTTCACCATTCCGTCTATCCACCCTTCATATCCAAACCTATCCATTCATCCTTTCACTCATCCATCTCTTTATCCACCCTTTCCCTCATCCATCAATCCTTTCGCTCATCCATCCATCAACCCTTTCACTCCTTTATTCCATCCACCCTTTCACTCAATCCCTCCTTTCACTCATCCATCATCCACCCTTTCATCCATCCTCCCTACCTTTCATTCATCCATTCAATCTTTCACTTATCCACCCATCATCCGCCCTTTTATCCAATCATCCACCCTCTTTCACCCATGCATGTTTTCACTCATCCATCCATCTATTCATCCATCCATCTATACATCCACCCTTGCTCACTCATCCATCCACTCACTCATCCACTCACCCACCCACCAACCCTCCCTTTTACGTTATTTATGAATCTTTGTCGCTGAGCAGACATGTCCAAACAAAGTGCCACACATTTCCTTTAAAATACCTCCTGAGAGTGTTTTGATTCTCTCTTTCATTTTTTTCGTACAAAAACACGCATACACACAAACATAGCAGACACACAAAAGACTCAGGTATGATAAAAGCCATCTTTTCTCTTCACCTACCATGGCTTTTTTAATTGCCACCAGGGCCAGACTGGCCGTAGCCTGATTGCCACTGCCAGGGAACTGACATGATTCCTGTGCTTGCAGGAACACACAGGATAGTGTGAATGTGATTGACAGCACAGGGCCTGAATGGACCCTGCTCTGTCAAGCACAGCGTGATGGTGAGCACCCGGACATTATTCAAATGAGCCCTGCTGAAAAGCTCAGCTGGGGCTCAGATCGGGGCGACAGAAGCGGCGCCTTAGCTGCCAGAGACACGTTCCATTCCTGCTCACCAGCACAGCCAATGAGCCTACCTTTTCATGAGTACCGGTACTCTCCAGGGCAGTAGAGAAGTGCCGGTACTCAGAGTGATAAATCTAAGAAGTGCCGGTTCTCAGTACCGGTGAGTACCGGCCCATTTAAAGCACTGGTCGCTCTAAGTGTCACAGATTTGGTCATTGAATGTCACTCATAAGTGCACTGAAACTATGAAAATGTCACACATAAGCAATCTAAAACCTTGGCAGCTCTGTGTGCAAGGGGCACACACAACACAGTCTGCAGGTTTCTGAGCAGCTACTTGTGCCCTTGTGGTGCACTTGTACCCGGAAAGTATCATGGCATGGCCTATTAACCCTTAACTGCTTGTCATACTCGATAATGAAGAAAAAGAGTTTTGATTAAATAAAATATTTGCCTAAGATCACACAATTTAATCGGGGAAACCGAGATTTAGCCAGGTTTTCTGATTTCACTTTGTACACGCCAGCTATTAAATGGATATCTATTTGTTTTTCCTCATGTTAAGGCTTTGTTTGAACCTTTTTGTTAACTTTTGTGCAGTTTTTTACAGCATGAACTCGACCTGAAGGTATTGGAGCTCTTTTACATGAACACCAGTTACTTTACACAAGGTCACCATGCACTGCTTATAGGGATGAGGAGATTAGGTGATTTGCCCAGAATCACAGTATGTTGGGCTGACAACGAGACTCGAACCTGGTGCCCCAGTTTCAAAGTCCTTAGCTCTGGCCATGACACCATATCCTGGATAGAGGGACGGTGGAAGGCAGAAACCAGAAGAAAGCTTGACTCGTTATGGGCACGAGGTTCCAACAGAACCTCCAGCTGAGGCTGAGCCAGGCTTCAGGTTCGAGCCTGGCTCGGGCTTTCAATGGCTCGACCACCTCTAGCTGGCAGTAGGGATGTGGGGGGATGCCGCAGCACTTTCAAAATAGCCCTGCTGGAGTTCAGAAGATAAATGAACAAAAAATGCCTTTAGATTTTGTTTTTATCTTGTCACGTTTGCTGTGCCTTCAAAGACAGATGTCAAATGTCTGGCTATGTCTTTTTACCACTAGCCCAGGAGGCAGCTGCAGACCCTAGAGAGGACGGTGGCTAACCCCCTGCCCCCGTGTGTGGCGACAAAGGGGCAAGTAGCCAGGTGAGTGCGAAAGGCGTGACGGGCAGTGATAATTTAAAAAGCCCAATGAGGAATAAGGGGGCGGGGTCTCCGACGCAGTCAAACCGGGACCAGGACAACCGGTCCTTCGCATTGTCGGCCTCAAAAGTCATAAGAACAAATGCCCTAACCATGGGCGTCTGCAGGGGGGGGCAAGGAGGGGCGCTTACCCCCCCTGGAGCGCCCCTCCCTGCCCCCCCTGCGGACGCCCATGCTTAGTGTCTGTCAGTCACTGCCTTAGTTTGCTGCTCATCTTTTTATTCACTCTCAGGTGTGCATTGATGGGAGATTTATATATTTATAGTGTTCTGGCGTGTGGTGCTTGCATCAGGAATTGCCTTTTGTTAAAGGTGTAAGTTGTAGTTCCAGGTTTCGGCGGCAGTCGTCTGTCTCTGTCCTTTGTTGTTTTCATGACACCGCTGGTTTCTCAGGTGGCTGCTGTTTGTTCGCGATGGGTCTGGTTCTTGGCTCTAGTGAAAGGCGCCCTTCGCTGCTTTGTTGTGCTAAGAAGTGTGCGTTTCTTCATTTTACAACACCAGGCTCTCCGCAGAGCGTCTGCCTCTTGCTCCGGTGTTGTTTTTGTACTCGGGCTGCTCCCTGCCCCTTCTCACCTCTCTGAGAGCCAGTGCCCCCTTTGACCCTCTACCGGCCGCCCACCCCCTCCTCTTCTCCCGGTTCACACCTTGGTGCTTTCACACTTAACGTCACCTCCAGCTCGCATTTTCAGAGAGGGCCCCGGGCTCCGTATCACCGACATGAGGAGGAGGAAGAGAGAGGGGGGACAGAGGAAGACTTGGTGGGGTCGGGGAGACGGATACGGTAGGGGGTGAGAGTGAAGGAAGAGGGGGGAAAGAAAGAGAGAGAGAAGCAGTGGGGAAAGAGAGACCGAGAAGTAGGGAGGAAGGAAGATGAGAGAGCAAGTGGAGGGGGGTAGGTGGGGGGGATCTGGGTGACAGAGAGCAGCTTCAGAGAAGTGAGACCTGTGTCCTAACTCCGCCAGTGAAGACAGCGGGTCCAAAGGAGAAAGAACCAGGCCAGACAGAGTAGGTCCAGGCAGTGTGCACGGAGGCAGGCTCGGTGGGTCCGGAAGGGGGACAGGGCAGGCAGAACAGCTCCAGAGAAGGGCGAGCAGAACCGGACCAGGGCGAGCAGATCCGGACCAGCAGATCCTCCTGAGCAGGGAGACGGCGCGATACACAATCAGAATGTAGTGTTCAGCTTTTGGGGTGCCCGGGGGTAACTTTAGGGTTCAGGGTGGGTGTGGGTTTTAGGGTGCCAGGGAGTAATTTTAAGGTTCAGAGTGGGTTAGGGATTGGGGTGCCAGGGGATAATTTTAGGGTTCAAGGTGGGTATGGGTTTTGGGGTACCAGGGGGTAATTTTAGGGTTCAGGCGGGTAGGGGTTTTGGGGTGCAAGGGGGGAATTTTAGGGTTCAGGGCGGGTAGGGGTTTTGGGGTGCAAGGGGGAAATTTTAGGGTTCAGGGCGGGTATGGGTTTTGGGGTGCCAGGGGACAATTTTAGGGGTCAGGGCGGGTTTGGGTTTTGGGGTGCCAGGGGGTAATTTTAGGGTTCAGGGTGGGTAGGGGTTTTGGGGTGCAAGGGGGGAAATTTTAGGGTTCAGGGCGGGTATGGGTTTTGGGGTGCCAGGGGGACAATTTTAGTGGTCAGGGCGGGTATGGGTTTTGGGGTGCCAGGGGGGTAATTTTAGGGTTCAGGGTGGATATGGGTTTTGGGGTGCCAGGGGGACAATTTTAGGGGTCAGGGCGGGTATGAGTTTTGGGGGGGGCAGGGGTAATTTTAGGGTTGAGTGGGTATGGGTTTTGGGGTGCTAGGGGGTAATTTTAGGGACCAGGGCGGGTATGGATTTTGTGGTGCCACAAAAGAAAGAGATGGCTGTGGCACAACAACCCTATGGTGTATGAGAACATATGCGGCCTGCTTCCTGCCCCCATGGCTCCTCCTGCGCCCCAGTGTTTCTTGTGCCCCACCTGGCACACATCATGTCGGAGGATGGTGATGACGTTAACATTTTGCCCCCCCCCCCGGAAAAATTTCTGCGGACGCCCATGTCCCTAACAAGGTCGTTGGGATGCCCCAGGGCAGGGATACTCGAGGGCAAACAAAGGGATAAGAAATGGTCAGCGCAGGCCGGACACAGCACTTACAGTCCAGGCATGGCCACACGGCTGTGAAAGCCAAACATTCGGTAGCACGGGAAGCCTTGAAACTGTGACCCTCTGTATCAAGCAAACGGCAGAATGAGCTGTCACGACAGGTAATGGAAAGTAATTTATGGTCAATCATTAAGAAGATGTTATGACTGTAGTGATGATTCATGACAAGTTGTGAAGTATGAATCTATGCAAAAAAAGAAATGATGTTCACTCTATGACCAATTATGAGCAGAATGCATTGACGTACAAGATATCCACACAGCTGAGCATATTAATGATCGATGCTATCGTGACAAACGTATGTACCAGTTTGTAAATGATACTAAACTGCAGTCATTCTCACACCAAATTGTCTTGGTGTCCATTATTGACGGTAAAGGAGGGAAAGGCGAGAGGGTCTGAAGGAAGCTCGCACAGCGGAGGGGAGGAGGAGTTGACAAATCCATACTTATTCTTTAAACACAAGAATGGGGTTTACTTTCTCCGACTATAAAGTGGGAGGATTTTGTAAAGTGAACTGTGACAATCGTGCTGGGGTACAGAGTGTGAAAAGAAAAGCTGTAGCATGTAGTTTTTTCTAAAACTCAACAGAATGTAAATACCTGTAAATTAACTGTACAAATGTTTCAGAATATATCAGCAGTTACGTAAGCACAAATTAAAGACTTTTTTAAAATTTTAAAGCATTATGGAAACAAAGATTTTAATAGGATCAAAACAAATGAAGACACTTTACTTGGTGATGCGCTGTTGATGATTATTCCCTGAAACTCGGTTTCACACATTGTCATTTGTGATACTAGTAAAACTGTACAGCTTTACAAATTTAGTGGCAATTTCAATGGAAAGTGTACTGTTTGTAATTGATAGTGCACTACCATACCATGCTTTTAGTAATGTATTTGTGAAATTGTGCTCCAAAATGCACCACTTTACCCATACCGCTCTCATATTGAATACATTCTACACTTTTTTTTATGTGACACTTGGATTTTTCGCAATCCCTATGGCTTCCGTAATGTAGCAATGATGACAGCACCCCCACTTTGAAAATGGTCCAGCACCACTGAGTTACTGAAGATACACTGGCATCCTGGTAGCGCTGAGACATTGGCAGCAGCGCCGGTGGCTTTCTGGCACATGACTAGAATCTTTCAGAAGTGCTGGACTGTGTAAGTCCCACAAGTTACTGAGTCTCCCTAGAGCCCTGGAGGAAAAGCAGTGGCATGTAGGATCGTTTTCATGCATGAAGATTTTGGGGTAAATTACCATTCTGTAGGAAATTAGGCTTCTAAATTAAATTGATTTACATTTTAGAAATAATTAATATAGCCCATAAAGCATGCAATGGCTGTTGTCTGCATTCACATGTTTGCCTGTGTGTTTCTGTCAATGTCACCTAACATCTCACACCACAACATAAGTTCATTATAACAAAAACACCTACCCCCCAAAAAACCTAGATGTATTGTCTTTGCCAGTGCTTGTTCCTGGTGGTGATAGTGAGCTGGTATTAACAAAGCCAATACATCTTATTTATAGTCTAGTTTATAAGTGAAAGTGTTTCTTTATTGAAAAGCAAGCTTTTAATGTGGTTCGGTAGATAGGTGAGAGGGGTATATGCAAAAATGAATGGAAGAATCCATGGATGGATCCATAACTAAATGGGTGTATGGATGAATGAATAGGTGACTGAGCACGTGCATGGAAGGATGGATGAATGGGACTCATTCAAAATGTTTACATATCCTGGCGGCATGGCTTGCCATCAACAGAGATGTAAGGTATCTCCGTTAAGTAGAGGTGGCATAATGCCATAGGTCTCCACAGTATGCCAAGAATTACCAGCATTTTGCTGAGCCAGGACTGTGCAAGTAGTTGAAAGCATCATTTCATAAATGCACGCATTATGCCTAGAGTTACCACCATAATGCCAAGGAGAATATTATTTCATACGTAGGTACTATCATGCCATAGGTGTTCACAGTATGCTAAGAAATGCTACCTTTTCTAACATGGCCAGTATTGTACTCTGTAGGCACTATCATGCCATCTATGTCCATATTAACCCAGGTGTTATTACCATGACAACGAGGACTATCATAATTATGCCAGAGGTGTGCTCCATTATATAGCTGATATAATCAATAGGCAGTGGGAGTGGACATACACTCACAGTCTCTCTCTCCCTCCCACAGTCTACCACAGCAATCATAGATTTTATTTGTAAGTACCCAGCTCGTCTTGACCTGGTTCCCTGTCTATCATGCGAAGACCCACTGTTCCTCACCGTGCACTTGGTGCACGATGAGGAACAGGGGGTCTTCACATGACAATCATGCCAGGACTCGTGACTTGATATGGACACGCGAGATCCGATTGAAATTTTATGTAATGGTTATTTGATAAGCTTTATTTCTGACTGAGAACATAGTTTATGCGGGATACGTTTTGGAACATTTTGGGGAAGTGTCTAGTCACCCCCTCTTCAACTCTTTGGATAGTACAACAAAAAAATACTTCTTTCTGCCCTGAAGAAGTCCCAAGCCTAGGGACGAAACGAGTTCGCTGTGTCTTTGTCCCTGCTTTTAAAAGTGAAAAAAAAAAGAAAATAAAGGATGAATTCTCAGAAAAAGTCTAATGTTGTTTGACGTCCAGTTCCTGTGTTGCAATGTCTCTGTAACTCTGTCTGTTATTTTTTGATGGCTATAATTTTCCCATATGAGACTTCTTCATTCAGGACTCATATATAAAAGTGTGCTTCCCGCCTCTGTCTTATAGCATGGAGGCTGGTGTTGTTTTAATACAGCTCACCAGTGGCCCCTGGTACCTGTGGGGATTACACCTTACATTGGTTGACACACTCAAATGACTCCTGCTGAAACTCTGTGAAACATCTAAGAGAGTTAAGGGGTTGCTGCTGACAAAGTTGAGTGATACATCTATTTGTGATCTGCAGTTCTCTAGTTCGCATCCATGCGCAGACCACACACCCTTTAATCCTTCTGAAGTTGACTCCCCCCATCCGCCTTCCATAGATCACACATGCTCGTGCCTCCCTCTGGTTCTACCGACACCATCCATTATTGGAGCAGCTGTTAATACCCTACACCTGCTTCACCTGCAGATACATCGAGTGCTGGGGTCCCATTCTGCCGGGGCATGGGGTTGCTGGGCTGCCACGTCTTCCTTGAAATTTTGACGCAAGACCCTCTAGTTTGAGAAGCAGAAGTAGTGACAATGATAGCATGGGGTCCCTGGATATAGCATGTGCATCAAGCATGGTAAGGTCAGTCTCGACACCAGCCCCAGCTGGTCTTCACGTTTGAACCACTGAGCGGGTTACTAATACCACTGCCCCGGGCACTTAGGAAGCTAGATTTAGGTAGGTTGAGTTGGTGGTTTCTGTGCTTTAGCAGCAGAGGTAGATTTCTCCCAGCATCCTTCTCTTAACGAAAACTGCCAACCTGCACTGTCGTGAGCGTTCTGTCAGCCTACAATTTGAAGAAGGAGGAAACAACAGGATAGAACAGGATCAAACCGGGTTTAAAGGGAAGTAATACTTTTACAGAAAGAGTACCACGGGGGGAAAGGTGGCGGTGATTCTAAGGGCTCACAGCACATACAGTGTGGTGAGTTGAACATTCTATTTGAGTGGTTGTTTCATTTCATATTTCTTTCCTGGCAATTTCTTAATTTGATACATTTTCATATTTATAAATTTTGAAGTTTAACATTTTAACACATCCCTCATAATGCCTAGGAGAAGAATGTTGAGAAATTCAAGGACAAAAAAGAAAGATAATTTTAATGTTGAGAATAAGCTTAGAGCTATGAGCTGCAGCACCGGGTGTGTTTTGAGGACAAAGCAATGGGCTGGAGGGATGAGAGCAACCACAGGGGCTTAAAGATAAAGTTTGATGTACCGTGCTGCAACAATTACAAAAAAGAGTTCGCCCCCAACAAGAGATGAAGAATGCAAGCGGAAGGAAACTGTAGTTGGGCGGTGCTCCTCTGCAAAAAATGGAAGCGACGTATCACTGTGTGAACCACTTAGGAGGCAGTAAAGAAGAGCGGCACTGGACTGAACCAATGGTAAGCAGCAGGCGGGAGCAAAGTCCTTTATTCAATACAACAGGTCTTCCAGACAGCGCATGCGTGCTGCCTAGGCTCAACCTAAAAAGAGGTGGAAATTAAATTGCCATGTACATAGCCTCTATTTAAAGTTAAAATAAAATAAAAAAACACATTTTGAACCACTTTTTTGCAGAAGAGAAATGAACTATTTTAATCTGTATGAAGAACGTACACAGGCTATGTGCAGTCACTCACATTGAAGAGAGCCAATAGAAAAGTGGGCTACCTACTGCTCTATGCTGTATGCTGTGGTAGGCGGAAGCAAAATGTGAATGTTAAACAGACCAATGAATGAAGCCAGATTACCAAAAACCCCTCTAGTTATGTATAATATGTGTGAACGTTTATGAAAAACAATAGTATGGTTAGACAGCTAAAGCTGTCTCTAAGGCCAGGCCTAATATTTGCTATTGCAACTATCCATGATATAGTGGCGCAGTAGAGGGCTTCTGTGGGGGAAAGCCTTGCCTTTTTCCAACCACATTTAAGGTAGTGAAATTCGCCAGTAGGTATGTCTTTTTATGCCAATAAAATGTCCTTAATTAGAAATTACATCTCTTCTGAATGTTCCCTGTTTGTTTCAGTTAATCCAAATTGGCAGAAGCTGTATCCTTATAAAACTAATGTATTGCTAGCAGGAGGAAAGGCTGGTTTGTGGTCTGATTGTATGTGGTCATTGAAGCATTGGCCCTGCCCCTTCTTTGACACCAGCAGTTAAGAAGCTATCAGTGAAAATAGATGACGATTTGGAAAATGGCACCTCCGGTATCCGCAGTAAAGCTATGGAAGATGTTACCATTTTTATCTGTGGGTGGTCAGCATGTGACAATAACAGCGTTGACTGGGCCCAGATTAGACTATTGTAATGCCATTTGTCTTGGCATGAATAAGTCCCTGATCACTGACTTCAGTGCATCCAAAATTGGGTTTGTGTTTTCGAGTACACTGTGGCTGTCTCTCTAGGTTCATTGAATGCATTGGCTGCCAATCATCTTTAGAAATGAGTTAAAGACTTTTAGTTTGTTGTATAATACTATTCATGCTTTTACTCCAGAATTAATTGCTTGACGTATTCAAATCTACATTTATACAATAAATTTGTGTTCAGCCAATCGTTCCTTGTTAAGGGTACCTTGGTTTCAGAAGTCCACATTTGATAGCCACTCATTCTCCTATCTGGCCCTGTTGTCTCGGAATGTGCTTGTCCAGCTTTGATACCTATTTACTATCGTAACTACTTAGGAAAAAATAAAATTAGTTTATTTAATGTTTAATCACTTCTCATGGTACTTACGCTTTCAACCGTCAAGAGATCTCTGGGTGGATGAGAGCGATGGAAAACATTGAAAACATATAAGTGGAAGCACCTATAGATCTGCAAGTTTGTGGGCCTGTGAGTGGATGAGAAAAATTAATTGGTTGGATAAGACAGTAGATGAATGGAAGAATAATTTGGTGCATGGATTGAAGAATCACTTGTAGTCTTTCACTCCTTCGTCTGTCAATTCATGAAGACATTATCCATCTACACACTCATCCATTCATGCAGCCAGATATCCATGTTCTCACCAATCTACTCAAGCAGCCCTGCACTCAATAAATAACTCATTCACTGCCGCACTTACTCATTCACTGATGCACTTAATCATCCATCCATTGCTTTAGTTTTGCATTCATCCGATCATCCATCCAAACTCCACAGCCGATGAGGAAGCAGCCCTTGCACTTATAAAAAACAAATTGTTATAAAACACAGACCTACTGGCTTTGTCAGTGCTTCCCTCTTGATTGCCCCATTTTAATCTTTGCACTTTGTTGTAAGTCATGACGATTATCCCTAGAGCTGGCTGTGTTTTACTATTGACATAAGAAGCAAAGGTAACGTTGATGTTGATAGCTTTTAGAAAGCAGCTAAGGCAACTGCCAGTCTGACTCCAGAGCAACATTTGCCCACCGAGTAGGTGGGTGGTTTAGAGGAGTCGGCATTTGTTAGAAAGCACTCTTAGCTTTTGGCATGTAGTTGCCAGTAGTTACCGCTTAGAACTGTTGCAAACCACAGAAAATTTCCCAGTATTACACTATAAAGTTCTTTCTGAATATAAGGTAATGTGTAGTGGATCAACGGAGGCCCCATACTGTGCCTAAGATCAGTGCTAGCCACACTACAGAAAGGCCAGTCAGCATCTGATGAAGGATCCTGAGCCTCAACCCTCACTGAGCGACAGAGCTTCATCTGACTCTTGACCTAAAGTGAGGACTTGGCCCATCGGCATGGGAGCCGGGCCATCAGGGTAAAAAGCCACAGCCTCTGGATTACTTTCAGGTTACTTGATTTATAAGATGACTCGGTTGACCAAGAGTCTCCTGTATTGATATTTAGGGGAGGCTGAGGTTATATCTTGCAGCCCTAACTACAGCTCCTGTTTCCTGTGTCTACAGGATTTGGGACACTGACTCCACCAAGTTTGGAGAATTGCTCTTCCTGCTGGGACTGCTGAGACCTATTATAGTCTCTTTGGTGCCCCTGCAGAGGCACAGAGCAGAGATCATGCTCAACTTTTCAACATAATTTCAGTATCGTTGCAAACTTATATTTTCTCCTATGAAATTCCAATTTCGTTGAAAATCATAATATGGCCTCAGCAGTCACAGCAGCTGCCTCCCACAGGAAGACATGGAGCCCTAAACCCCAAAAGCTGTGCTTCACCACTTGGTGATGCTGTTTGAAACTGCACCTGTCTTTTAGCCCCGTCTCATCTCTACTGCACCCGCTGCTGGAGCTATGGTATGTGTGTAGGGTTTCCATTCATTGGAAGTTGTGTTTCTGAATTTGCTGGATAGTGGTACGGGCAGCTCTGGCAGGTAAAACTGTCTCTTGACAAACTTCTTTACGTAGTTACAGGATCTAGAGAGATAGTACCTTGCATGAAAATGGCCCCCATTAAAAACAGGCCATTCCTTTCATACCACTGTCCGCTCACTCTAGTGTTCGGACAAATCGATTCAATCCATATCCTGATTGTATCCGTCCAGATGGATGTCAATCTGGAAAGGATTGCAAATGTTGGAGATTGTAGCATTTTGGGCAGTTGACACTTTTACATTTCTTGCAGAGGGCAACAGTGACAGAAACATCTGGCACATAAAATCCAATATCATCCATCGACCTAGGGTTCATTCTAATATGTCTACTGAAGATGTCCAGTTGAAACAATAAACACACTTTCCCTGGCTCATCCTTCTTTTTCTCCCCAGCACACCGCTGGAGTAGCCACCCACCACCAGCATGACCCTCACAAACATGGCTACCATATAGTAGGGTATGGAATTGGACCTACCAACTGTCAGCCTTTGGCTGGGCATGAGAGAGAAGCAGGTATCAAGATAGGTGTGCAGAGAACGCCGTTGACCCCAAGCTCAGCAGATGAATAGAGGCAGCGCAGCGTCCCTATTGTCCAAGCAGGATAAGCAAGTACAAGCAGATACGGTGGGATACGCCTGACACCTGGTTTGAGCTGCACCGGCAGGGTGAGAAGGCTTGCTGAGTGGGAACACAACGCAGTACACCTCCATAGCAGTGCATAGATACTCTATCTTCCATGCATTGCATTGCAAGCACTCATGTACTCTTACTGACCAGTCACAAGGTCAGCTTCCGTAAAGAAGCAAAACTAGATACACCATGACTGACACTTCCAAACATCGAATGGTTTTGTCTCAAAATGAGAACAAGACTTCCAACAACTAATGACTGAAGGGGGATGGCCCATTATTCCTGTCTGTATGTATTGTGTGTTGATGGCATTAGTGTGGCACACATCTAAAGATGTTTATGACCAGACAGTGCCTGTGCAGTATGACAGGATGCATTTACTTTCTGTGTCCGAGGGAGTGAGAAAGGAAATTGCATCATGCAGTAAAGCTTCTATATTTTGGGCTATGATTTGAAGGGAGACACGCTGTAGGGAGGACATATTTAGACGTGCCAGTGGTTGTGCATTGATGTTTTGAGCTGGAAGGCGCCAAAAGATCCTGGCTCGTGCTAAAGGTAATGCACTCCAGCTGTTCTGTGGGACAGCGGTTACCCTAATGAGACATCTCTTGTTCAGTTTATCAAACTCTGTGTTGAGGTTTCAGGTGCTACAATCATGTTTGTGTTACGTTAGTTGTTAAGAGGTAGTTACCACATGTTTTTTTTTTGTCATTTGGGGAGGCTCGCCTTTTAGTGACACACTGTGGATTTTTTTTCTTTACAATGCTTATAACATTTGTCATGAAAGTTAGCATTGATGAATATAATTAGTTTAGCATACGGAATTTGGTTCCAGCAGGTGCTAAAACAGGATTGGGAGAAGGTAGATTTATTTCCGAGTTATTAGTATGATGCATGCTCTGTAAAGGAAATAAACCCAGGTTAGCAGAGCTGTGATCTCAGAGATGTTTCACACCAGGTAATTCTTATGCCCTGGCGAGCCTCTATGCTTCTGCAGGCATGGCACAGGCTGCCTTTAGGGCTGCACAGAGCACAGAAAAATAGAATGCACGAAGGAAGGAGGAAGTCTGCGTTGGTTTTATGTGCTGCTCCCCGCAGGGCCCCTCTAGACTCAAGATAATTGCATCACTTATGTCATCTCTCACCAAGTCCCTCCCAGCACAGACGATAAAGCAATTATGAAGCAAGACACATATTATGGGTGATGGATTGTCCACTTTAATGTTGTTCTCTCCACAGTAGTGAACACAGATCGCACTACGGGCTCATTCGGGCCCCAGTTGGCAAAAGGCACCGGAGACTTGTATGTTTTTTGTGTATGCTCTTTGGCTCTTGTGAGGCCCACCAGTGTAAGAGTCTCACAATCTCTAGAGGTTAAAGGAGCAAATCATGTCTGTGTCTGGTTATTGTTCTGAGTACATCTAAACCTGTGGTGAACTGGTCATTAAACCTTTACGTTCTTGGCACCATTACTGTGACAACAAAAATGTAGGCAAGGGTATACCCAGATTTGGGCCCCGTGGTCACTGTGCCTCTGGAACCAAGCTGCATCCGACTGAAGAGGCCCAGATGGGCTACAGCAGCTCTTGGGTTGCTTGTGTTTCAGTTCAAAGAGGAGCTGACTGCGCAGTTCGAGCTGGACTGTTCCAAGTGGAGCAGGAGGCCAAGGCTGATTCTATAGGACGGGGTCGAATCTGAGGTGGCATGGTGGGCAATAAAACGATGGATTGGAGGGCTACTGCGAGTGATTGCCAGTGATTAGACTATTTACAAGCATAGCTTCCATTTCTTTTTGCTTGTTTCAGGTATCTTTCAACAGCTATTAAATAGCTCTTTCTATTTTTTCCATGGTAGAAGAATTACGAGGTCGTTCCATGATTCTGAAGCTGCTTATAATTATTTACCTGACTGTAAACAATCAATCAATCAATCACAGAATTTGTAAAGCGCACTACTTACCCGCGAGGGTCTCAAGGCGCTAGGGAAAAAAGGGGGGGGGGGGTGCTGCTACTGGTCGAACAACCAGGTCTTGAGTAGCCTCCTGAAGGTCAGCAGGTCTTGGGTCTGTCGTAGGCTTAGTGGAAGACTGTAGCCTTCAGAGCCTGAAAAACGAAGAGATAAAAACCGTGTTTACCCTCACCAATTAATGAAAACTGCAGCAACAGATGGTATTCCTTCAAAACGTTGAAAACAACACTTTTAAAAATAAAATTTCTGAATTACTAGTTCTAAACGTAATTTCTCCAAAAAAGGAAGACTCCCTGAAGTGAAATGAGGACAGTGTGAGCAGGGTAAAATGTTAGCAGTTGCTGGTATGGGGTTAACGGTATGGGTTAAGGGTTTGAGGTATAGGTGTTAATGTGCGAGGGGTATAGAATATGGGGGCCTCAGCTGTGGGCTGAGGGTTTAGGGGTCAATGGTACAGCGTTAAAGGTTTGGGGTACAAGATCAAGGGTTTGGCTTTTAGCCTTAAGTTTTATGCATTTGACATTTAGGGGTAAAAGCTTCGGGGTATAGGTTTTAGGGTAAAGGGGTGAAGGCTTTCTGGTGAGGTATTGGGATTAAGAGTATAGTGTTTTGTTTAGTCCTGGCAAGGGTATAGGGCTACGGTTTGGGGTACATGGTTAAACGTTCCACCCTCCTACCCCCAAAAGCTGCATTTTCCTTGTGATGATTATCGGCCAGAGCGAATCTGATCACATCATCCCTCACTTGGAGACTTCAGCTGCCTTCCAGTTCACATACAATTATTTTACCTTTGTCTGCAAAGACATATATGTCAATAAAATGCACCATCCAGATCACAAAACCCTGTCTCTGAAGCCATAGCTGCACCACGAACTAGATGATCCTAGAAATCCCCAGAACAAGATAGGATAATTGAAGATAAAAAATCCTTCTCCTCCTTTGTCTTACCCCCAACCTGAGGCATGCCCCTCTCTCTTAATATTAAGGTACAACTGAAACCTCAAATAATTACCAGTGTTTGTGATTAATTCAAGTATTCAATCCATCTTTTTTTTGGAATCTTCATTGTGATACCCTAAGTGTCGACGGGTATGCCCAGACATGGGTCCCATACTCACTATGTCACTGGAACCAAGATGCACCTGACCGAAGAGATCCAAATAGGCTGAAACCGGTCTTGGGTTGCCTGTGTTCCAATTCAGAGAAGGGCTGTCTTGGCAGGTCAGTCTGGAGTGTTCTTATGGGGGCAGTACTTAGGCTGATTTGCGTATTTCTAGGTCTAATCTGAGATTACATGGTGGGCTGGAATGCGTCCCAAGTAATTTCCATTGGGTGAGATTAATTCTAGTATTCATCCATTACTTTTTTGTATTCTTCATAGTAATGTACATGAGGGCTGTGAGGCCGAGCACTGAACGCATGTCATCATATTCCGGTGTCATAAGTGTTTGCCTGACTTTCGCGTGAACCAGGCAGTACGTCAAGAGATGAAAGTGATTTGTCCCGGATGACACATCAAGTCATGTTGCCTTTCTGTGTACAAACACTCATTGCCTGCTTGGCACATCTGATGGCAGGCAATGAGTCTGACATATCATGACTGCTGTACTACTGCACTACTGAACAGATGTACACACAAGCTTAGTTTTAAAAGCTGATTTTTTCGTCTTCTTTTTTTTTTAACAAAGTGAAATTCTTGGCAAAATTTGAAATTCAACTTCTTGTTCAGTTATTGCATGTGTTTGATCTAGGGAACTGCTAAACATTTGAATTCCATGGCTCCAAGCGTTTTAAAGTTAAAGCGCACATGAAGATTTGTTAAACTGCCAATAAATACTATTTTAAGGCACATGAACAAACTGATTAGCATCAAAAATTAAATGAAAAAATAAAAGTAAGGTTGACTTTGAGCATACTGTCTTTGGAATGAGTTGTAAATAGTATATTGTCACTAATGTGAATTGAGCCACATTTTGTTTGTGGGGCGGGTATAGTGGAAGGAATGGTAGCACTGAGCACATTTTCAGGTTTTTCTGTTAAACCACGTTTGGAGAGGGAACAATGCAAAAAGGCTTTGAGCCTCCGTTGATTTTGAGTTGGAGATGACATATAAAGGAAATTTGCTTTGTTTAAACATTAGTTGAAAGTGTTGAAACATTTACTTCCTGTATAGGTTAACAGTGAAGGAGTAGATATAGAGGAATATGTGGAAGTGTGGCAGAAAAAAATGATAGTCTGAGAGTCCACTGAGGTTTAATACATGTTTGATGGCAAAAATATAGCAAGCAACAAAAATGTTCTTAGTGTGAATTTGTAAAGCAACGGACCAGCAATTCATTGGAGCATATAATTCTAAATAAACTTCCATTTTACATTTTTCTTTTGTACATTTTCTATGATTAAGCAAACCGCCACTAGGACATGTGATATATGAAACTCTAGATAGCAATTACCAAGCAGGTGCCTAGTCCTTCTCGTGGGGAGAATGCCAGGAGACCCTGAAGTCCGGATACAGTGGTTATGGTAGAAAGCTGACTTAACTTAATCTATAATTCTAACCTGGCTTTTCCAGCCTCAAATCGAGGCTACGCTTAGTCAAACAGTTATGCTAAATTTGCAGCCTACAACATCAAAATGGAAGATAGCTGCATGTTTGAAAAGTGTGTTAATGTGCAATAATACAGTCTTTGGCAGTACTTAAAGCAGTTATAAAAATGTTTTCACTAGAGTCAACAAGGTTGGTGTGAGACCTACATGGCAGTTATATGCAATTGTAGATTATTTCATGATGAAATGATCAGAGACCAATTACTTCATAGAACAAACAATTTGACTTTACAAGAAAATTTATGACTTAAAGTCTTTACTTTGGAGAAAAGACAAATTGTAGGACAGTTCAAAGCTAATTCATAGCGAATAAACGAATTGTCTGTAGAGTAAACAATGTATGCTAATGCCCAAGAGGTGAAACAAGAGGGTTTAAAAGTGTTGCTGTTGCCAAGTATCATAACGTCAAGTCTAAAGAAATGTCCCAAAATTATAAAAAGGAGATGCGAACACTGTTGAAGACTACACAGGGGTTTGATGTGGGTTGGGCAGTCATTTTGCCAGTGGCAAGTTTTGTCCTGCGATACATGAACTTTGAAAAAATGTATAACGACAATTCATTATGTCCACTTGGGTAAAGGCAGAATAGCAAGTGATGGCAAACTTAAAAAAAAAAAATACCTGTCAGGGACAAGTTAAAGAAGTCAGTGGACTAGGCATCATAAAGAGTTTATTCTGGAGATTTGTACCCACAATCATTGTCCTTATTGTAACAATAATATTGGTCAAAATGTCCTAAAAGGTTTGACAGATTTGGGGGTAAGTAACTCTAACACGTGATGATCAGCTTGGTTTATTTATAGGGGTCTCTTTAAGCCCACATTACATGACAATCATGTTAAATGATTATGGCAATAAATATATTGATGTGCTGGGATATTTTGTAACCCTGAAGGAAGGGTAAAAAGACTCAGGCAAAAATGTATGATGTGAGAGAAGGATCATCTGTATTAGGGAGCCAGAACAAATTTGATAGATGATAAAATTGGATCTGAGTCAATCAGGTGTAAGCTATGAAGATGTACACATGGAAGTAGGAGGGATGACACCAGGTTTAAGTGGGAGGAATTGTTTACTGATTTCTTCGGTTTCTAAAAGGTTTTGTTCACAAGATTATTTTGAAACGAGATGCAAAACCAAAGGCTTATGAAGCAAGATATGTTCCTGTGTTCATCAGAAATTATTTGAGGAAGAAATTAGGTAGTTTATGCCAAGAAGGTGCTATTAAAGAAATCAGAGCCTCTGAGTTGCTATGCCCAGTGGTGTTGGCCATGTAGTCCAATGGCAGTATAAGACTATGTGTGGGCTTGAAAAATCTGAAAACTAGTGTATGGATTGATCATCATCTGCAACTTTGGTGAAATGCTGTTGATGATAGGAAGAACTTTTTTTATATTCGACTTTGTGTCAGCATACCATCAGATAGCCTTGCATGAGATCTCAAAATCTTTAACTTCCTTCGATACCCCCAAGGGCATACAGATAAATACCTTTTGGTTTGTTGTCAATATCAGCTGTGTTCCAGCGAGTGACAGATCAAATGTTTAAAGGTTTAAAACAAGTATCATATTTTCAAAATGATATACTGATATTTCGTCCTACATATCTTAACATGATAAGACCTTGTTTAAAGTATTGTCCATTTTAGGGAAAAGTGGTTTGATCATTTTATGGGAAAAGTGTTGTATTGGAGTTGACAGGGTGCCGTGCTTGGGACACAACATTTGTAAAGGTGGTGTAACCCCAAAAGGAATCTGGTTATAGCCTTTCTAGATGTATCAGGTTCCCAAAGTTAAAGCCCAATTAAGATCTTTCTTGGGATTGGCAGATTATTATTCACAGATTTGTTCCATGTTTTCATACAAAACAAAAAGCATTATACATTTAATGAACACATTCAAAGTCTAATTGGTGTGAGAAATGTAAGCTGGAATTTGAGGACATTAAGCAGTTTGTTAAGAAAGCTCTGTATTTAAAGCCTTTTTATACCGAATGTAGATCTGTGATCATAACTGATGCCAGCAATGTTGGTCTTAGAACAGATTTATTACAAGAAAGGAATGACAAATTGGAAACTGTTGCATTTTCATCTAGACCCTCAATGGATGAAGTCGTCAAATATTCCACTATAGCGTATGGATCTCTAGCTTGCTTGGGGGTCTCATGCACGCCTGTCACTATGTGTGGGAATCTCAGTTTAATGTTCGCATGGATTGTCACCCTTTGGTGGATCTATTTACTACAAAATAGTGGGGAAGAGCTGCTCACGAGTTGCAAGGTGGTCATTTAAATTTCTGGAGTTTCATTTTAACATGGAGTACGTTTCTGGAATCCAACATGTGTTGGCAGATTGTTGTTTGCAATTACCCCTTTGGAAAAAAGAAGATGAAGAGTTGGTTGAAAATGAGCGTATGATTGTCACTTCAGTGTTAGAAGCGTCAAGTTATGTAATTATGAGAAAATAATGTATTGAGATGTTCACGAAAGATAGGGTGTGCATGAGAATACTTGAGTGGTGGTGGGCCTGAGAAGAGGAAATTAGAGAGCAGATATTGACATACATCGGACTAGTCAATTAGCTATTTCTTGTTGGTGGCATTTTGTATAGAGGAGAGTTATTGGTTTTGCCTCAAGACCTGTGTAAAAATGTTTTATCATTGGCCCATGAAGGTCATCCAGAAATGAGTTGCACCACGAAAATAATTAGTATAGGTTTTTGTTGGCTTATAATTGACTTCGCATTGACTTAGCACTGAAAACAAGTGTGTTCTTGTGCAGCTCGTGCATAGGCTCACAAGTCTCAGAAGACTGTAAAATATCTTTGTAAGAGTGTGTAGATATTCTTGCTAGTCGATACGACAAAAATTACTTTGGATATTTGTGGTCATTTTGCTGTTTTAGCTGTTCCCCCAAAGCATTTCATTCTAGTTGTAGGTCTGTTTAACTAGTGAGATAAAAAGCACTCAAGCAGACAATAGTCCATTGTTTGCAAATAAACCTCTTGTTAAGTGATGTGCCATTGAAAATGAACAGATCCAGTTCTTCATCTAAAAATACCCAAATAGGTATCACCACTAGCCACCACCCTGTGGTCAAGACAAGAGTATGTGTACCCTGCGTGTATATAAGAACAGCATGGGTATTTTTAGATGATATCAATATTTGTAATGTTAGTTTAATATGATCTTGCAGCCTTGAAAAAGTCCAGGAGGACGAAACACGTGGCCGCTGCGATGTTTTGGACTTGACTGTATGTGATTTTGACTTTGAAGTAAAAGAAGAATTGAACTTCTGTGGACTGGATCTGTTCATTTTTAACGGCACATCACTTAACAAGAGGTTTATTCGCAAACAATGGACTATTCTGTGCTTGAGTGCTTTTTTCTCTTTGGACAATGTAACCGCACGGCACGTTGTGGGGTGTGGCCGATTAGCTCCTAAGGTGACTTGGTGCATAGCACGACTGCACCATTTGAACGTTGTTATTATGGACATTGTGTTTTCTATTACAGCCAATGATTTTTGATAGATGTGCAGTCAGTAAGGCTTAGTCACCAATGCTTGCTGTGTATCATTGTGTCTGTTTAGCTAGTGGTCATGAGTAATGTTTTTAATTCAAATTAAAACTTTTGAATTTAAACATTATTAAAATAAATATTCTCACTGGAAGGCTTTACTGGAAAAATTGTCCCTGAAAGGGTTGAACAATTTGTGCCAAGGGAGATGAAGAAATTGCTTATGTTACTTGGTATAGAGTATAGTTGCACATTTCTATATTTTTCTCAATGAAATAGCATGGCTGAAAGAGGGAAAAGGGTGCTGAAAGAAGATTTACAATTAGCACTGCATGAAAGTAGATATTGGAGTGAAATTACAAAAAAGATGCTATAGCAGATTGTACAACTCACCGGAGTGATGGTGAGAGATCTTGATATGAGAAGATAAGAGGAAGGAAAGCTGGTACAGATTTTAAACCGTTGTGGATGAGAAATAGCAAAGATGGCGAGGATAAATGAGCCATTGCGGAGCAGCAAATAAATGTAAGATTGAGGATGGTTTAACATGAAATCTATAAGACTCATGTGAAAGGCCATGGTTTGTGAGAATTTGTTAGAGTGGGTAGACAGGTGGTCTTATTGAGGGATCGTAATGTGTGAAACAAGAGCAAATTAATTTTACTTCCCAATTCATTAAGGAAAAGTACATCAAAGATGAAGGACTGGATGTGTAGAAGGAGAAAGTGTCTGTGAGTAAAGATGCAGCTCAAAATGATGGTGTTACAAGGTAAAAAAAAATAACACCTAGGTGGGTTCTCGATTAAGTGAGCATTTGACAACCCATGTCTGAATCTCATCTTTGGAGAGATGTAGTTAGCATAAAAAGATGTTTAATATGATAGATACAGGTAGCGTATATAAAGCTCATGTCTAAATAGAAGTCCATGGGCCTGATTAGAATTTGTCAGAGGGGTACTCTGTCATAAACATGTCGGATATCCCGTCCTCTGTATTACAAGTGCACTCTATCCCAGTACATTTGTCCTCTGTATTACAAGTGCATTCTATCCTAATACATTTGTCCTCTGTATTACAAGTGCACTCTATCCCAGTACATTTGTCCTCTGTATTACACGTGCATTCTATCCTAATACATTTGTCCTCTGAATTACAAGTGCACTCTATCGCAGTACATTTGTCCTCTGTATTACACGTGCATTCTATCCTAATACATTTGTCCTCTGTATTACAAGTGCATTCTATCCTAATACATTTGTAAAACCGAGATGGGCAATGCGTCACGTCTGTGATGGAATACCGTCAGCCAATTCTAAATTAGGTCCTATATTTTGAAGTAAGTACATTAGTATTTTTTGTAAGTTACGTTTCATTCATCATCTTACTTATCACATTTGCTTTTAGGTCTGGCTGGGGAGTGCAGCTTCATTTCACAGCAGTCTTTCCCATTTCCATATGAATTTAATTGCAAGGTAACTCTGATGCTCGTCCATTCTGTAGTCTCTGTACTGGTCATTTAGGACAGTTCCTCATCTGAACCCAGCCATCTAGATAATTGTATGTTTCGCGGCTTTTTATTTTGCAGGGCTCTTTCAGTTGGATCAGCCTTTGGCAGCCTTTGTTTTCAGAGCGTGTTTGGACACGTGCTATAAACAGTGCTTAATTTGTAAAATATTAAGTGCAGGTGCTCTAATTTTTTTAGGAGGACACACCCATTTCCCCAGCCCGCCCACTTTGTCCTGTGGCCCCACCCACTTCCTTTATTGACTCCACCCACATCCACAAGCCTCAACACGTCAGAGTCGCTGCCTCACTCCTTGAGTTCCACAAGAAGCTGAAGGCCTGGCTCTTCACATAAGCACCTTGGCGCCTCACATCTACATACCTGCCCAAGTGCGTGGATACTCTCTCGGGTCATTAGTGCACTATGCAAATCAATATAACATAACAATATAAAATATGGAACGCCTATGACAATAACTTAAAAGTGAACTCAAATTACGGAATGTTTGTAAATCTCAAAATGTAGCTTTAGGAAAGGTCATTTGAGTACTTGAGGCAGCTTTACAAACTAAAGAGAATGTGCTTGTACTGTGCTGTTTAAAAGATAGGAAGGGATGAAGGAAGGAATATATTACAGAAAGCAGCAACAATGCAGGCAGGAAAGGGAGTATTGCTGTGAGGAAATAAATAAGTAATGGATGACAGAAGAAGGAAATAAGAAAAGAATGTGAAAAGAAGAAATGAAGGGATAGAGGGAGAAAGGAAGTGAATGATGTGTGATGGATGAATCAAAAGAAGAAAGGAAAGGAGGAAGAA
This sequence comes from Calotriton arnoldi, assembly GCA_963921515.1. Classification (NCBI taxonomy): domain Eukaryota; kingdom Metazoa; phylum Chordata; class Amphibia; order Caudata; family Salamandridae; genus Calotriton; species Calotriton arnoldi. Next base: position 254,017 of record CAWUFW010015308.1, on the reverse strand, counting down.
AAGCCAAAGAAAGGGTGGAGGATAAGAGAGTAAGAAATTAAAGAAGGGATGAAGGAAGGAGCAGGAAAAAAAGAAAGTAAGGAACGAATGGAGGAAGAAATGAACCAAGGGATGGGGAATGAATGAGGGTGTAAGGAAGCACGAATGGAAAGAGGAAAGAAGGCGTGGCTGGAGTTGCTGAGGAAGAGAAAAAGGAAAGGCAAAAGGCGGGACGAAGGAAAGAAAGGAGGTCATGGGAATGGATACGAGTATGAAAAGTACTGGGTGAAGGCGAGGCAGAGGGAATAATGCCAATGTAATATTGCAAAGAAATTGAAAAACAAAAGATTAAAATACATTTGTGTCCTTATCACACCATGTATGTTTGTAAAGCACATACTCACCAGAGGGGGCCTTAACACCAAATTAAAAATATTGTTATCCAACTCAATGGCACCAATTTCATCGACCTCAGAAAGATGAAAGACCGGGTGCCACACCATTAGTTAAATTTATGAGAGATCAAACACAGATTCCTGGAGTGGATATATTAGCTAACTGATGAACCAGACCCAGCAAAGCATTTCTTGAAATAAAAGGCAAAGAAGGTGAACAGGAAGTACCTAGATTACTCTTCTAACTAAATCTGTGGAACACGGCTTAAAGCTTTGCCTAAGTGAATGGCGGATTGAGCATTGTATGAAATCTGGAAGAGGCAACTTATAATATCATCCTACACACACACACACAGATACTTCTCACAGAATAGGCGAGGAGTTAAACAACAGACTGTATTGAGACCTACTTTCCTTGAGAAATACAGATGAAATCTATAAAGACAGCTAACAGTGTATTGACAACCCCATTATGGCAGCTAACAAGTGGAGAATCTATCAGTTGCATTACATACTGCAAAGGTCACCAGTGTAAGTATGACAAATGGGCGAATATCAGTTGCCCCTTCACCCCGGGTCCAAGTGTCACTGCAGCCTGGAGCGTATTTCTGTCACTGGCACTCTCCCAGAGTCAGTAATGATCAGGAGCATATCAAAACTATATAAAATTCATAAACTCAATACATACACCACAGATGCGTACCTTTTAAATGTGTGCTCATTGCAGGTATTGTGGCATTCCAAACCTCTCAAGTGAATGTGACATGCACACTTTGTAAAGGGAAGAGGAAACCTTGAGAAAACTTTAAAGGGTTGTTTTACATGTTTAGTGCAAGCTCCTCTACGGTCTACTTTTTATTTTACATGCTGTAGAAAATGATAATTTGTCAGAGCAATCTATACATGAGACAGCCAAGATAAGGATAATAGAAATTGTGTAAATATATTCATTATTTTCACAGCAAAATGCACACCTCTTCAATTTAATTGATTTTAACAAAAGTACAAAATGAAATATTCTGAAGGCAGCCAACATGTGCTTGCAAGTTAAAGGTACTAATCTGTTAAATATGTTCAACAGTCCTACAGTAATTTTATACTATTTAGAGATCGTCAGTTTAGGGGTGTTGCTGTGCTGTGAAGTAAGTGAAGTACAGTGTTTTGCTACTATAAGACATCCTCCATGCTATGGTGGGTGCACCTCACAATCGAAGAGTCTGGGAGTCCGTACCTGCGCCCCTTACATGAGGATGGTCATGAAACTGAAGTACAGCAGATTGGTATGCGATCACAGTCCCTATCAGAGTCCCTGCAGAGTATGAGGGTATCATCACACACAGTCTATATGAAAGGCCTGCAGGCATGGAGGGTATCAAAGTCAGTGTGAGATTCCACAGAGAGGAGAGTATCACAGTTTGCACCTTAGAGACTACAGAGAAGTCCCATTCAATAAGAGAGGCCTGCAGACTAGGAGCAGGGTACCATCGTCCATACCAAGAGCACCACACTCCACCATCCATATCAAAAGCACCACACTTCAGAAGGTATCACAGTCTGTATGAACATGGTTGAACACCAGCGGAGAGTCACGCACTCTGCAACAGGGACCTCACCAGGCTGCCCCATATTTGCAGACTGAACTAGTGAGAGTCACCAGAACAGGCTACACATTTCAAGTCCTAGTTAGAACTTGCCAATGGGGTTCTGCTGGTGATGCAGACTGGGGCATTGATACCCCTCTCAATCCGCATTCCTCTACCTTTCCACCGGCACTTAAGCCCTCCTCATGCCAGCTTCTCATATAATAATTAACATGATATCCCAGCATGATTGTGTAAAAATCTGAAGCTCACCCCGCCCCATTACTGACGAGGTACTTCCCTGTGTGCAAGGCCACAAAGGTTTTTCCTCCATAACTGTTACATTGTTTTTAAAACTTTGACGTTTTAGATACTGGCCCAAAGTATACACAATTGTTTTAAAAACAAATAGCGATGAAAACGTCCATTAAATTTGGCCTACAAAATCCCACTTTTAACTTGAAAATTTTCTCACAAAACTTTTTTCTACATGGAAAACTTCCTCAAATGAAGTAAGGCACAGTTGGTAAAGTCATCATACTTTGTGAACTGAGCTAAGTACAACATGCTCAATTTTGAGTGTGAAGTTTGCATACCTTGCCCACCTGTGACTCGATCATGAACACCATCAGACTCCCTATTGAGGGGCCAGTGAGATGCACAATCTGTGCTAACAGCTTAAACATGCGTTAGTAAACCAACTAGTTGTTTTCTGCTTACATTGACTTGTTCATTAGGTAGATTAACTTACTAGAGGTAATACTTGTTTTTAATTTTATAACTGCTTTTTAAATACTAACACTTCGTTGAGTGCGTCTGTGCAGGCAAAGGGGGCAGGATTGGACTGGGCCTGAAAATAACAGACCCACCAGACCATAAAACAGGCCCACAAAGAGCCAAAACATTTTGGCCCATACACACCAGCCCATCAGGCACGACCTGATTGCCCCATAGGCCAGTCCGACCCTTAAAGGGAGTCTGCGATGGGAAAGTACAGTGAAAAGAGGAGGAGAAATCGCTGCACTTAAGATGTCAAAATGAAGGGCTTAGATATTATGGATCAGAGCTTCCAATTTAGGTGGGAGTGCAATTTTTATAATCAAGAAAGCAGCTTTATTTCCTCCAATTGAGTGCAAGTTAATGGCAAAATTAGGTTGTCTCACTTTCTGTTCGAAATGTTCCTTCTTTTCTGTCCCCAAATGGTGGCCCATGATGTCGAGGTCACTTTTGTTTTCCTTTAATACTGGGCCCTCCATCTCTCTGCCTTTCAAAGGCAGGTATTTCCGCTCTCTCTTTAGCAGTCTCCTCAGGAAACTCGCCATCATTTCAAGCTACCACCTTCTGTGTTCTCATCCTTACTGTATGAACAGGCAAAATACCTTTCATAGTCTACAGTGGGATCTCCCGCCCAGAAAAACACCCTCACCCTCCAAAAATGTTTAAAATCAATGGAATTCAAAATTGGCGTAGGTAGGGTGCCAAAGGCTGAAATGTAAGCATAGAAAATGGGTCCCACTCCCCTGGCTAGGTAGGGGAAAAACAGTCTTGGGGTGAATTTACAAATATAACACGGAACACTGGTACACAGCTCATGGCAGAAAAACAAGACTACCTGAACGTGAATTTTGCCTCGAGTGGCACGTTCGGGTATTCTTGTTTCTCTGCCATCAGCCGTTTACCAGTGTTCAGAGTTATATTTGTCTAAAGCATTGACATGGCTCATTATGCTAAATAACGTTTTATAGTGTGGGGCCCACGGCTGCAGCTCTTCCTCCGCTGCTGCTGGCTTTTAACTTTAAAAAGATTTATTTTGCTGCAAAAGTGAAAAGCCAGCAGCAGCGGAGGAAGAGCTGCAGCCGTGGGCCCCACACTATAAAACGTTATTTAGCATAATGAGCCAAGTCAATGCTTTACACAAATATACACCATCGTGGTTATTAGAATCATGATACAAAGCGAAAGTAATCACTTACCGGGACAGCCTTAATTAATCTGCGAGGAGACCTGCTGCGCGACACGCTCCTTGCTTCTGTCCTCGGCTGATGATTAGCCTGCAGCTGCGCAGTTCTGGGCGGGCCGCGGTCAGAAACAATGCTTATTGGTCCGAATGTGGGGTGGGCACACACTTGAAGATTCGCCAAGGAGGGACGGGGCGGGCTATTAATATATTTTGCAATCGTTCATTGGTAGCGCATGAACGATTGCAAAATGCGGTGTGACAGTGACCTACGCCGAGGCAGGGACCCAGGAAGTTTGATTTTCTGGCGGTAATAAGTGGCTTGTAAAAAGGCGGGCGCCAAGCAGCTGCATCCAATTTGAAATATTTTACCAGCACGCAGTAACGTGCAATATCAGCTCTTCACCGGGGAGGCTGGGACCCTACTCTGAGCTTAGTGAGCAGCGCGCAGCCAATTTTTACCCATATTGCGTGTAGGGTAGAGGCTAGAGTGTAGACCCGGCCCTGAGAAATAAGTGCCGGTGCTAAGCACCGGAAAGCACCGGCACAAATTAAGCACTGGCTATAAAGCACTTGGCTTGCGTCGTGCCAAGGAAAGAGCAAGATAAGCTGGCACTGTTCCTCTTCTAGCCTGTGTCCTGGCCAGCTAGATAATTGTGGAGCACAGCTGAAAGACGTGGCAGCTGATTATTTTAATGTCACAGCAAGAAAGTGACTCCTTTTAGTGGCCAGGCTATTATTTGTATGATGCACACAACAATTCACAGTAACTTTAACTGTGCCTACTGTAGCTCACTGGTTGTTAAGGTATTTGTGTAATTGTCTGTCAGAATGATGGAGCATCAGAGTTAACCTGCAATTAAATTCATATGGAAATGGGAAAGAGCCATGTGCACTGATAACCAGTAAAGAAACCCTTTTTAGTTTTGATGTCCATGACAGGAAACATAACTATTATTGCCGCAAAGAAACGCTACATCTAGCTTTAAATTACTGTAACCTAGGACATAGTTAAAACAAACAAGAATAATTTAAAACGTAAAAAAGATAACAAACTGGTAAGGAAAAAAAATAGTAAAGTGAAGTATTGGCCAACCAGCCTTGCCACTGAGGTGCACTTCTTTTTAGAGGATGTGCACAGGTGAGCAGGAAAATGCCACCACCCAGAGTGCAAGAGAGCCAATGGCAGAAATGTCCCAAGCCGTTTCCCTATGCTGCATGCTATGATGGGCAGATGCAAAATGTGAATGACAGATCAACAGATCATTGGTTCTGAGCCAAAGCCAAACTATGTTCTACATGACAGGATGTATTTTTAGGTCGAGCCTGGGCAGCGCATGCGCTGCTCTGTTAAGGGCATGGTGTATTACAGTATGGACTTGAAGCTCCGCCCACTATCCGCCCATATTTTTCATTGGCTTGTGTCATTGTCCTTTGTAAATGCTGGCTTCTGATTCGTTAATAGTCTTGTTAGTCTCTCCTTAGTACGGCCTTCTCTTCATTTGTAACCTCCCATTAGGACTGGCCCTTTTACTTCTGTTGTTACACAGTATGTCTTATTAAGTCTATAAGCACTATTTTATTTAACAAGTTTCTCCTACCGCAGGCACGACATGCTTTCCTGCAACATTCAGTGTGGCATGCGCGCTTTCACTTTCCAAGCAGCCCGGGACAAGGGCGGCCGCTTCTTTCAAATGAAATAGGTCTCGCATTTACAAGAGTTTGAGCTATTGGCATTGTAAATGACAATGCCTGTTATTTATGTGTTAATTATCAAAACAGATAAATAAAAGGCATTGTCATTTACAATGCCAATAGCTTAAACTGTCGCAAATGCGAGACCTATTGCATTGCAAATGCTTGTTTTAGGAAGTTTTTGACTACTTGTAGCTAGCGAGACAGCTAAAGTAGTCTGTAGGCCAAGCCATAAATGAGAGCCCAAACAACTATCGCTTAGTGTCCCTCCTCGACTCTGTGAATATATTTTGTTGACTTGTTAACAGTATTTGAACTTGAATGGCAGATAACAGTATCTTAGCTCCTTCCCAAATAGGTAGGGTTTAGAAAAGGATCAGGTACAGTTTAGCAGGTAATGTGCTGAACCTATTATTGACAAAATACATTGACAAAAAAAAGCTGCATTTTTACTGTCTTTGTGTCCTATAGAGGTCATTGATTCTGTTACCTGAACTTTTTTTGTGGACTGCAGCAAAAGAAGAAGGACTGGCTATAAGCATGTGAATGATGTTCCAGAGGGCACAGAGGCAATGGTTTGTTTTGGGTCCACTTGTGAAGTGTCAGGATGCTTTAAGGTTGAAAGAGTAGTCCGAGATGAGTCTGTACTGGCCCCCCTACTCATCTTACTCTTTAAGATGATGCAGTCATTTTGATGCAGACTGAGCTTTCATTTAGGGCCTTATTAAATGGCTTCATAGATTACTGTGACTAAAAGGAATCATGCAAAACCAAAGGGGATGATGGACGGAGTGTTGAACATTGCAAGCACTCATCCCCAGTCAACTGATCTGGGTTTAATCCATCATCATTCTTTAGCTCACTCCGCCACCCCAGTTCAGATCTGTGACTGGGGGTGAGTGTTTGAAAAGTTTCAGCACTCCGTCCATCATCTCCTTGTGTTTGCTTTGTCCGCCCTAAGTTGGCAGGGTATGCCCAGACGTGGGTCCCTTGCTCACTTTGCCACTGGATTCAAGCTAGCCTGGCTGATGAGGGCTGTTAGCCCGAAACCGGTCCCAGGATGCTTGATTCCGGTCCAGGGAAGACATGGCTTGGCAGTTCGGTCTGGACTGTTCCCATGAGGCACAGGGTCAATACTGATTTGCATATAGCTGTGTCTGAACTGGGGTGGCAAAGTGAGCTAAAGAATGATGATAGATTCAACCCAAATCTGTGACTGGGGGTGATTGTTTGAAAAGTTTCAGCACTCCGTCCAACATCTCCTTGTGTTTGCTTTGTTCGCCCTAAGTTGGCAGGGTATGCCCAGACGTGGGTCCCTTGCTCACTTTGCCACTGGATTCAAGCTAGCCTGGCTGATGAGGGCTGTTAGCCCGAAACCGGTCCCAGGATGCTTGATTCCGGTCCAGGGAAGACATGGCTTGGCAGTTCGGTCTGGACTGTTCCCATGAGGCACAGGGTCAAGACTGATTTGCATATAGCTGTGTCTGAACTGGGGTGGCAAAGTGAGCTAAAGAATGATGATGGATTCAACCCAGATCTGTGACTGGGGGTGAGTGTTTGAAAAGTTTCAGCACTCCGTCCATCATCTCCTTGTGTTTACTAAAAGGAATCAGTCATCAATATTGTCCAAAATAAAAACAAATCGGTTTGGGAAAGCTGCTGAGTGTGACATATCCCTTTTCACCAAGGGAGAGAGAATAGAGTGAGAAAGAAACACTCTGTTTATCCTGGTTGCTTAGGTTTATATATTACCTCAAATATGGATGGTGTGTGGGAAACCCTGGGAACTAGTAAGATGGGATCGATAGTTACTCTTAAGGAGAGGTACAGGCTACTAGTTGAAACCAATAGTGGTAGAAAAGATGAGAGATAGTGTAATGTCCATGAACTGTTTTAGAAAGTAAGTTGCAATCGGGGTTGGATAGCTATTTTACCTTCAGATGAGGATGATAGGGACGTCATGGACCAGATAGTTAAATGGCAGAGAAGGAGCATGGGTTATGCCTGTGTTAAAACAAGAAGATGTAGGACTTTATTTAGAGATTGGCGGACGGGATACTCTGTTATAAACATGGTGGATGTCTTGTCTTCCATATTGCAGGTGCATTATAACCTGTGCTACTTATAACGCAGCAGACAGGATATCCCACACGTTGTGACATAGTATACCAGCCGCCAAACTCTAAATAAGGCCTTAAGACATTGCTGCACTTTTTCTTGTGCCCATTATATTTACAATTTGAGACAATGGTGGCTAAAACCTGTTTTAAATCACGTTTGTATCAGAGAGTTAGATGAAGCAATTACGCTATAATTCATGGGATTCTGCAATGCCTGATAAAAAAACGGTCTCAAATTTCTCGATAATAATCAACCTGTGACGCACCCAGTCACGATTAAGAAATGATATAGCTGCTCAACTAAAAAAATTATTACAGTTGGCATCTGATGTCCCAGTTCCTGCTGCCAGAACCAACAGTGGAGGAGAAAGGCAGGTCTGGTCAAGGAGCATAATTAAAGCAACCGTTTAAAGAATGAAAGCAAAATATTGGTTTTCTTTCTTCTGCTCTGTTTTTCTAGCTGTACAGTGACAAGCAGAAAGTTTAGAATCTTTCTGCATGTTTATACGCATTCTGAGTGACTGCGCCTTTTTAAAAAAAAAAAGCTGACTTGTAATAATATTAAACTGATTCTAATATCTTGCAATAAATATCTAACAGCTTTTTTTGATGTGCTAAATTTTAAACACTAGGAATTCAATTTATATTCTTGTTCCCTCTTTGAAAGAGCTACACAGCAAGCATTTAAGTAGTTTAATGTACAGCAGGGAGTACTTTATCCAATAGCAACAGAGGGTATGTGGTCCAACAAGTGATTACGGAATATGTTTTAAAAACCTGGATGATTAGGATGAAGGTACCCAAGAAGCAAATAGTTAAAAATATGACTTGTTTTCAAACTTTTCTCGAAACTGGGGAGGACAAAAGAAAGTAAATATGGATGGGAGTCTAAAATTAATGAACGCTATTGATGCTTTTTGGTGCCTGAATGAATTAGTATGTATGATTTGTGATTGCAATATAGGGAAAGACACATCAGTTGGGCCAGTTATAATATACAGTTTTCTCAACATACTGTTACCCTCAGACAATATTTGGTCCATTGCTGAATGCACTCTTCCAGAGGCGTAGCTATTGGTAGTGCAGTGGGGTGCCCAAAAGTGGGAGGAGCTCATTGCACCAATCGGAGTTGCCAGCTTACCCTGGTTATTGCTGTTTTTTAATACTCAACCAGGGGTGGGGTTGTGCCCATTCTCTTTGCTTGTCTTAGGGCTATTGGCGATGGTAACCTGCTTGTATTTCGTCTACCTAATGAAAATAACAGGACACACATATTGACATCATATTGTTCCAACCTGTGGCACTTGAGATGCTTCTCTCCATTAATAAGACTCTCTCTGTTCCTTGACTTTGTAGTGCCAGCCACAAATATTTGCAACCCTCATTCCTTTAAGGCGATGCGATTGTCATGAAAGGGAACACTGTTCACTAAGGGGGCTGAGGCAAAATATTGAATAATTTATTAATCCCCACCCAAAGATTATAAATAGCATACAAAGTATAAGAAAAAATATAAGAAAAAATATAAGTTTCCAGTAGATCAAGCTTGTTCAACTATTTACAACATAGTGGCGTATCACTCATGTGAGGCAAAGCAGGTAATTATCTACAACGCCATGTACAGGGTCTGTATTTTTCACTGTTGCAATAGTCATGTGTCAATCTATCTCAGCTCCAGTGTATGTCAAGGAGGGCTGAATCCACTGTAAATTTTCAAGGGGAAATAAGTGTGACTGAATTTGGTACGGGCCAGTGGTAATCTCTATTCTTGATCATATGTTTTTTGAGTCCAGTATCGCTAGCAGTGTTTTTGAATATTGTATGTGAGTATTCAGTACATTCTAAACCAGTGACTTACACATTCCATTTAGGAGAGAGTGCCCTAATCCAGAGCGTTTACGTGCTGCTACAGATCAACGCTAATGTGCATTCTTGGTCGCCAAGAGTTTTCACAAAAATGATGTTCAAGTTGATTTTCATTAAAATAAAAAAAGCCTTGCCAGCCTGGTGATGTGCTTTGAAGATGAGAACACCCTTCTGGTTTAGTGGTTCAAAATACCATTATTTGCTAAGTGGTAAATTGAATCAACATTGCATTTTTTTGCTCTGTATGTCATACCCTTTCTATTGCCCCTTTTGATCTTTGGTTGTTATATAGTTTCTGTAACTCTGGCTTAAAATTAGACAACACAATATATAATGGCAAAAATCATATTGTCATACTCTTTGAACTGAACATACTTGCCAGTCTGTGCGACATTTTCTTTTGTCCCTCTCCGAGTCCTATAAATTTTAGTATCTCTTGATCAACACTTGAGAAAACCCTGGTTTAATGCATTCGAATTTATAGACGCCTACAGATTAGTATTTTAACACATTGGGTCTAGTTCCTGGAATTTTCTTGCTTGATAGGATTGTTTACTTTTTCCTCTCTTTTTTAACTGAAATATTTCTTTTGTTTTCTGGCAGGAAACCTCCATATGTCGATGATAAAATGTATCAGAGGTGTATAGGAGTGGACTATTCGACCCTGGATGAGCTGGACGACGATGTATTTCACCCTGATGACTATTTATTTCCAGGTCAATCTGAAAGTCTGAACCCACCTTCTTTCTTTAGCCAGACACAGTCCTACACATGTTTCCTGGGCAGAGTCCAGCTGTTTCCTCTATCCCATTGCTGTGGCCCAGGCAACAGGAGCACAGAACATAAGGATAAGGCCACGCAGACCCACAGCCCGTCATCTCCCAGTGATGACATCATGTTGCCCTGTGGAGTAACCGAAGAACCTCAAAGACTTTTCTATGGTAAGGAAAGACTGACCTTAAAATCCACTGCAGAATATCTCTGTTGAGGACACGGTGTCTTTTGTAGTTTTACAGCGAGTTAACAATATAAAGGCTGAAATCAGCAGTTTAAAATGGCTAGTGGAATGTGTATGCTCTATTTGATCAAACTGCAGACTTGTGTTTTCTAATAAAATTATCTCATTATTTAAAGCATCGATATATTTCATATCATATATTTACTGTAGGGATCTGGTGACATCACAAATCACAATATTTGTTAAATATTTTCTCAACCAGTTAGCAAAAGCATATGCAGTAAATATAGTACACATTCATGCCCAAAAGCCAACCCTGTGACTAAAAAGTAGTAATTTCTGGCATATGTTAGAGGCTTCCACTCTAGCTGTAGTGTCCTCACCCTCTGCATCGTTTTATGATGACAGGTAGCACAGGAGGTGCATTTGCCAAAGCAAATCTTTACCCCAACCCAGAAACACCATTCGACCCTTCAAGCCTCTAGTTTCTACATAATTCCTATTTGTTTATTTATCCAGCTGGCTGAGGTTGAACTTTCACGGGCACACACATGACATTTTAATGCTATTAAAGTGTCTTAGGTAATTAGATAATTTAAGGTGTTTTTCTCGCAGCAGCAGCACAGATGGGAGGAGGGCAGTCATTAACCTACATGGATTTTTAAATCTGGCTTGACAGTGCATTCATAAGCCAGACTTGTTGGCATTGCCATTCCTTGTTGGTATTAGTTATTGAAACCTCAGTTTTCTCTGAGTTGAGTTTCAGGCCATCAGTGCTCATCCAATTCCAGATACGTGGAAGGGTTTCTTGAAACTCCACGTTGGTAGGGAGTCTGATATCCTGTCTTAACACAATCTGTGTGCCATCTGCAACATGTATAGGTTATAACCTTTTGAGACAATGTCTTTCACCAAAGGTGTTAAGTAAATAATGGACAAATCTAGCAAGAGAGAGGATCCCTGGAGGACTCCGCACTTCACCTGCCTTTCTTTCGCTGTATAGGGAGCCAGTTGTACAGCCTGCGATCAGTTAGTCAGGACCGGTCAGTGCCTTTCTTGTGCTGTATATAGAGCCAGCTGTGCAGCCTGTGATTGGTTAGTCAGGACCAGTTAATCAGGTTAACCAGTTAAAGGAACTGGCTCTAATGCCTGCCACCTCCACAAGTTTCAGAAGAGTGTTGTGACTGACCTGTGTCGGAAGGCTGCAGAGAGATCCAGGTTCTGAAGAGTGTTGTGACTGACCTGTGTCGGAAGGCTGCAGAGAGATCCAGGTTCAGAAGAGTGTTGTGACTGACCTGTGTCGGAAGGCTGCAGAGAGATCCAGGTTCAGAAGAGTGTTGTGACTGACCTGTGTCGGAAGGCTGCAGAGAGATCAAGGAGAATCAGTGCTTCTTGAGCACTGTTATCTACCTCTAGTCTGTGGTCATTGAGTACCTCAATTACTGTGGAATCGGTATTGTGTTTGGAAGGAAAGCCTGCCTGGAAGGGGCCCAAGAAACTGAGTTTCTGTAAATAGTTGGAGATAATCCCAACCACATATGTATCCAGAAACTTACGGTAGCAGTCATTTCATTAGGATCATCAGCAATTTTCTTTAAGTGTGAGAGCACTGTAGCTGTTTTGAAAGGGAGTGTAATGGTGCCTTGAGTAAGCAGCGTGAGTATTAGTTTACCGTAGTGAAGGTTTATTTATTTTTTAGTAATTGCAGTGTTTCATAAAGTGCAGCATGTTTCTTTTACATCAGAAAGTCAACACGGTCTATCAACGTTTGGCAATTGTTGATATTACTGGTGAGTCAGCGAGTGGTTGGAGACCATAACCATTTGAAAGGGGCTGCTTTGTCAGATTGAGCCTAATCAGGTCTCTTCATTCATATGGCGTGGCCATTTAGCGAGTTGTACGAGTTAATCATTACCAAGTGTCTTGCGCTAGCCAAGGAAACCAGATATATCGTGGAAGAAGAGGCTGATAAAGCCAGAGAACACAAATGTGAATATGTATGTGCCATTTAATATAATTCGAGGATCAAGAGAACTTTCACTGCTTGTGTGAAAATGCCTATCATGTTTACATGTCAAAGTGGAGCGCAGTGTCTGTGCTTCAGACACAACTCTCAACAGCTCGCTGTTAGATGCAGATAGTTCTCGTTGATCAACGAGAGACGGACGATAGACTTTGACTGAGTCACGTAAAGAAATCTCACAAGAAACCATAAGGAGACTAAATTGAGCAGAAAATGTCTCTATGAGGCATTGTCTGTGAGAACCAATCTTATACTGGCAAGACTTTTTTGAGTAAGGTGCGTGTGAGGGGTAAAAAGTTATGCAAAATAGTATAATGCAAACTTTTGTGAATTTTGCATTCTGTGAAATCTTGGGAATTTTGCCAGCATAATTCAAATTTTTCCAAACCTAATTTTAAGCAAAGGAAACACGAACTGTTAGGCTGTCTGGGTCTTGTGTCCCTAAATAACAAATTCTGACATCAGTGAGGAAAGACTGGGAGTTCACAGCTTTATTGGTGACCAGGAGAGATCCTAGGTAGAAAGTTAGTTTTAAGTAGGCAGTAGTTTCTTTGAGTAAAAGTAATAGGACACAAATAGGAATATCGAAGGCTGATTTCCAATGATGGATGGAAGTTGGGAAATTCAAATCACTCTGATGAATGAGAGCAGGTGCAAGTGTTTGTTTTTGGGAGGTGTGAGCGCCATTTAGAAGAGATGGGTGAATCGGAAAACACTGAGGGAGTAGACTGAATAACTTTTACAATGAAAACAATTTCTTAATAAGAGTTAGCAATGTCAGCTATCTTTCAGCAAAAATGTCCCATTGTCTGGAAAATAGTGTCCTGCTATTATTTCAAAATGTATGTCTGACTTGGATCGGCTCCCTCTCTGAGCTTTCTTAAGTGGGCCCTTCTGCAGTTAGTTCCTGTGAATGAGGACCTATGAGGTCTGTTATATTTGTGTCATATACAACCCAGAAAAATAAACTACTTCTTCTGAGGCAGTGTCATGAGTAGTAGTACTGTAGACTATAGTACTGTAGATTGCTGTCCGAAGTTATAAAGCCATTTTATGTGGAAGGTGTTTGGTAGTTTACTTTTACTTGGTCACATCAAAGAATAAGAGAGAGTGCAAATTCACCAAGTTCGTCGAAACTAAAGTCTTTGAGAGGGATGTTGTGATGCAATGTCAAATCAAGCGTGAACCCTTTATTATGTGTACCCACTGAAATCATTTGAATTGCAGTGAAAGTTCACAAACTGGAAAAAACACTATCAGAGAAAGCAGCCTTAGGTTCTCTGTTGCATATTAAAACCACCCAATGCAAAAACATGACTAAAAAATGATGCACTATATCAAACAAACCCTTATCTAAGATCATAATTTTTTTGATGGGTAGACACAGCACTGATCTCTTTTCAGAAGTATTCCTCTCTGCTCCCGCCGGAAGTCAACGGGATTGAATCTACTGTCAACCCTTGGCCAAACGAGTCATGAATGGAGAAGCCACCTAAAATAAGGGTACCATAAGAGTGAAGCCCACTCCTTTTTTTAATCCTGAACTCGCAACATCTAAAACATAATTATGCCACTGAGAATTCCATTGCCCTAAACCATATGATAGTGGGGAGAAAGATATATTTAAGACAGGACTGTGGAGTTATACAAATAAACTACTTGAGCCAAAAAACGTACTACTCTAATGTCATCAGAGAGGTTCCAAATACCTAAAAAGCAGTTGCTAACACTATTAAAGAGCTCTCTTCAATGTCAAAAGTTTTGCTGGGAGCTTTGTCCTCCAATGCACTCTGTGACCAATGCAACTTTTTAAAAACATTTTATTAAAAAATGGAGGCAATCAGGGAGGGTATCTCATTAGAAAGCGTCAGACCCATAATGAGTGAAGAGTATAAAACATGGTTCAATTGAAAACATTTGCTTTATTGACCAAGAAATCTCTTTTCGAATAGTAATGAAAATTAAGAAACCTTAAGACTGGGGAACGCACGGTAAAAGGAACCAGGAAACCCGATCAATACTCTAGCAAAGGTACAGGAAGATATGGGAACTCCAGACACAAGGCCTGGTAGAAGATTGTAAAGACAATAATACTATACCAAATCTACAAGAAACTTTACTCAAAGAACAGAACAGGCCACCTAAGCTGCATCTTCTCTTGATTCCAGGCTCAACTATAGAACACCTGCGCTACCAGTTGTACACAACACCAGGACCACCCACACAATCACTCACACAGTTCCTAGAAAAAGGAAACAACATGCAATGCAGCATGATGTCTAAAGGATTACTCTAATGGTGGAGACACTGGGTAGGTAGAAGTTTATAGAACCCGCGTCTTTACTGAGACACACTCCACAAAGACAATCGAAAAACCTAAATTAAGTCTGCAGGGATAGCCTGGTATTTAAATACCACTTGAGGGAAATCCCGTGAAAACGTGTGAAAAAAACATGCAAGCACGCAATGTTTTACCATGCATATGCCTTTACCACGCATTGAAAGTCTATTTAAGGTAAGTATTATTAAGGGGTATATATATGTGTTTATATATATATCTCCTCAATTCCGTTGCTTGCTTGGAGTTCCTCTCACAAACGGGCACGGACCATTAACTTAGTGAAAATAATTTTTTTCCAAATGCAGCCATTACGCGTTTCGGCTTTTGCGAGCCTTGATCACGTGACAAGCGCCGCGGCCTCGATTTGATCTTTTTAAAGTGACAAGTGCAAGGTGCAAAAACGCAGTCATAGCCATGAAAGAAACATTTGTACATTATCAGTTCATTACTTTCTTTACACTAATTTTGTAACTGTCTAAAAGCATGAACATTGTTTTTAAAAACATGAACATTGTTTTTAAAAATATCTATAGCACATTATTGTTCAATGTATGCTTTTTGCAAATCGGCTCGGGATGATAGACATCAATTCAGTTTCATTTTAGAATATCTGTAAAATACAATGATCCCCTTGACGTCCTTGTTGTCACCAACACTTAAATTTAGTGTCTGTAGTTTAGACTTGCCCTGTGGCCCGTCTGTTTTTCTATACATGTGCAAAATGACCACATAAAGTGCAAGTGCAAATAATTTAATAAAATAAAGTGCATCTCATATTTTCACCCTCTAACATTGTGTCTCATATATATATATATATAGATATATAGATATATATATATATCACGAGGTCAAACATTACTATAATGTGAAAATCTTGGTTACTAAACCAGCACTTTGAGGTATGTGATGTCTGATAAAGGGCAATTGCTGTAAACGAGGTGTGCTACATCCAGCTTGAAACTGACATTTTAAGTAAAAGACACTCTCTTGGATAAATGTGGAGAAATGTGTGCAATTATCCATTGTGCGTACGAAGACTGTTTACATTCAAGTGACCCGTATCCATTTTGGTATTTTTAGATCTACTAAAGAGGAATAAACTTAAAGGGAGTCAATAATCAAGTGAATATATCAATCATAACACAGGCAATGAAGGGGACACGATGTTAGAAATGCTCCAGGGTGAACTAAGAGTCTGTTTTCTCTAGCCATCGCTCACCTTCCAATGGGAATGTGCTGACACTTATTTAAAGATCGGTCAGGTGATTACTTCTTTTTGCGCAACCACATTGAAAAAGGTATCTGTTGCTGAAACGCGTCTGTGGCGCAATAAATTGGATGAAAAGAACCAGCAGAGTGCTCCATCTGTTTTTCTTGAAATGATTGACGTGAAGCCACTATCACGTAATGGAAGCACCCGTTAAGAATTCGGCATTTCAAAGTGGATTTGGAGGATATATATATATATATATATATATATATATATATATATATATATATATATATATATATATATATCTACTGGCGGTCGCCAGTAGATAGTTATAGTTAGGACCTATTTTCCATAGGAAATTCACAACATTCTATTTCCAATAACTTTGGCGCCGGTTGATGAATCTTCACAAAATTTTCAAAACCCGTGGGGCGCTCCGGTCTGCTCCTATCCTGAAAGTTTCGGGGTGATTCGGCAAGCGGGGGCCGAGAAAAAAGGGGGGTCCCAAAACGTGTTTTCTCCATGTTAATTCCCATAGGAAAGTTTAGACACGGCTACAGCCCGAACTGCTGAACGGAATTACACCAAATTTGGCAAAATGGTAGCGCTTAGTTCAGAAAGCGACCTTTTTTTTAAATGGTGTAAATCCGTTCAGTAGTTGCGGAGAGATTAAAAAAATAAGAGTCAAAAAATCAATTTCCCATAGGAAACTTTATGCAAGGCTACAGCCCGAACTGCTGAACGGAATTACACCAAATTTGGCAAAGAGGTAGTTCTTGGTTCAGAAAGAACCCTTTTGTTAAATGGTGTAAATCCGTTCAGTAGTTGCTGAGAAAATCAAAAGTAAAAACACATATATATCTATGGCCGCGGAGGATCCGCGCACCCTCCCGATCACGAGCTGTATGCTAATTAGCTGTCAACACTCCAAACCAGGAAGTGTTGGCAGCCATCTTGTGCCTCGGTAGAACCGAGGCACAAGAAATCAGAGAAACAAGTGCAAAACGCAAAAAGGGGGCAGGGTAGAAACACCCTGACCCCCTAGGCCTGCTCAGGGGGTTCCACAAGGACCCCCAGGGCCAAAAAAAGCATAAAAAAAAAAAAAAATCGGCGGGGTGCGCTTAGGATGCGTGGATCCCGTTGTGAAAAAAAAAAACGAAGCGCGGGCTCCCGCGCTTCGTTCTTATTTGGCCCCCGGGTGGGCCAAGTCCCGGGGGCATGCGGGGTTAATCAAAGAATTGTGTGGGGGCCTCTAAGGCCTCCAAGCCCGGGGACCGCCACCCCCGGGGCTTTGAATTAAAATGGTGCGGGAGGGCACTCGGCCCTCCCGCAGCCCCGGGACCGCCACCCCGGGGCTTCTTTTAAAAAAATAAAATTACCTGTGTGGGGGCTCGAGCCCCCCCACACGCCCTGGGGACTGCCACCTCCCCGGGGCACTAAGAATTTTAATGTGGAGGTCCGTTTCGGACCCCCGAGCCCCGGGGACCACCACCTCCCTGGGGCTTTGCACATGTTGGGAGGGGGGCCGCGCGGCCCCCCTCCTGGAGCCTGTGATGGCCCTGGGGACCACCACCCCCCAGGGCTGGCTCCTGCAGTGTTCCGGGGTGCCCACCCCCGGGACACTGCTGTTTGCTATGACAGGGCGGGAGCCTCGCGGCTCCCGTCCTCTCATAGCAAACTTGCTTTGAATTTGGAAGAGAGAGCAGGAAACCTGCTCTCTCTTCCAAAATTCAAAGCAATTGCTTTCCACACGGGGAGCTGCATCTAAGCAGTTCCCCGTGTGGAAAAGCAATGCCGGCTCCCGCAGGAGGCGGGGAGCCGGCGGGACCGTGGGGGAGTTGGGGTCCCCCCACGGTCCCCAACGGATAGGGCCAGCCCGGGGGATGGGGTCCCCGGGGCAAGTAGTGGCCCAGGAGTGGGGCCACGCGGCCCCCTCCCCAAATTAACATTTTTTTTTTTTTAAAAGGCCGGCCCCGGGGATGGGGTCCCCGGGGCCTAAGGAGGCCTGAGGAGGGGGGGCAACGCAGCCCCCTCCATAAAAAAGATTAAATAAAACATGTGGCAATGCCCCGGGGGATGGGGTCCCCGGGCCAAAATTGGCCACGGGAGGGGGGCCCACGCGGCCCCCTTCCCGTTCAGTTTAAAAAAAAAAGGGGGTCAGGCCCTGGGCCCAAAATAATTAAAAAGGAGGGCCACACAGCCCCCCTTCTAAAAAAAAAAAAAAAAAGAAAAAAAAAAGACCGGCATTGGGCCGGAGGCCCCGCCCCTCCCTGCAGCACTCTGCAAACGCGCCCTGGCGCGTTGTAAGATGGGAAGTAATTTCCTTAAATACTGGGGGTCCCTGGGGGCCAACTAGCCCACCAGGAACCTCCAGTATGCGCCAGGGAGCTGCGTTGCACAGAGGTGTTCAGAGGCCACGCCCCTTTTTACACCTCTCTGCAACGCAGCTCTGTGGCGCTTACTGGAGGTACCTGGTGGGCAAGTTGGACCCCAGGGACCCTCAGGATTCAAGGGGACTTAATCCCTCAAATTAAAACGCGCCACGGGGCGCGTTTGCACAGTGGTGAAGGGAGGGGGCGGGGCCTGAGGTGACATGTGTGCAAACACACCCTGTGGCGCGTTTGAATTTGGGGAATTAATTCCTCTTCAATACTGAGGGTCCCTGGGGGCCAATTAGCTCACCAGGTACCTTCAGAAAGTGCCACAGAGCTGCGTTGCAGAGAGGTGTAAAAAGGGGCGTGGCCTCAGACCACCTCTCTGCAACGCAGCTCTGTGGCGCTTACTGGAAGTACCTGGTGGGCTAGTTGGGCTCCAGGGACCCTCGGGTTCAAGGGGACTTTATCCCCCAACTTAAAACGCGCCACGGGGTGCGTTTGCACAGTGGTGAAGGGAGGGGGCGGGCCTGAGGTGACATGTGTGCAAACACGCCCTGTGGTGTGTTTTAAGTTGGGGGATTAAGTCCTTTTGAATCCTGAGAGTCCCTGGGATCCAACTAGCCCACCAGGTACCTCCAGTTAGCGCCACAGAGCTGCGTTGCAGAGAGGTGTAAAAAGGGGCGTGGCCTCGGACCACCTCTCTGCAACGCGGCTCTGTAGTGCTTACTGGAGGTACCTGGTGGGCTAGTTGGGCCCCAGGGACCCTCAGGATTCAAGGGGACTTTATCCCCCAACTTAAAACGCGCCACGGGGCGCGTTTGCACAGTGGTGAAGGGAGGGGGTAGGGCCTCATGTGACAAGTTAGTTACTTAGTTTTAATCCCCTGCCCTATTATGTACTAGGGACTTACAGAGGAGGTCATGCTAATCAGAGGGGTACCCCAACGCATAGTGTTCCCTAGTGTATGTAGGTGTTTTCACTGTATTCTAAGTGTCTTTTAGCATAGCACTGGCTCTAGGCCTGGTTTGTCATGGCCAGTTATCACCAGTACTCGTCTGAAAAAGTTGTGGGCACAGGATGATTTTGCAACAAGGCCTCTTTCTGCTCCTCTGTTGATTCTTTCTGCACATGTCTTGCTTCTTCCTGCACTTTTCTTCGTCTTTGTGGACTTTTGTTGCTTGTTTCTGCATTTGTTTTGCTTCTTTCTGTGCGTTTTTTCTTCTTTCTTCACATGTCCTACCTCTCTAGGCATAGTTAGAAACTAGCATTTAAAAAACCTTTGAAATTCAACTAAAAAAACCAGAGGTTTCAGGCACGTTATAGTTAGAAATTAGCATTTAAAAAACCTTTGAAATTCACTTAAAAAACCATAGGTTTCAGGCACGTTATAGTTAGAAATTAGCATTTTAAAAACCTTTGAAATTCACTGAAAAAACCATAGGTTTCAGGGATGTTATAGTTAGTTGGACATTTCACTCGTACAAAACCATAGAAATTCCCCCGTTATAGTTAGTTCAGCTAACTATAACTCGCGCCCCCGCAATGCACTGCTGATGACGTCACATATTACATCACTCATGACATGGTCAGTGACATCACTGATGACATCACTGATGACATCTCAAATGACATCACTGATGACATCACTGATGACATCATCCATGTGATAATTTGATGCATCTTCTCACACCCTAATATAACCTTTGACACACCCACTCTAAATTACAGACTGCCTTCATCTAAACCATAGACACTTCAACACCAATAACTACATACCCACTCACTGATTCTTAGGTATACACACACACATCCACTCACTCACCCGTACAGTCACTCATACTTACGGTCACTCAGTACAGGACTATCATATGCACTCATACAGCTATATAGACACTGACACACCGCCACTCATCCATAGAGGTACTCACACACCTAGTCAGTCATGGAAATAATTAATCACACTCCCATTTACTCACCTATACAGTTATACACACACCAGCTCACTTACTCATACAAATACTAGCACATTCTTACGCTCTTATACAATCACTGATACAAGCACACACTCATCCATACAGCCACTCTCACAATCACACACTCTCACTTAGAGCCATTTATATACTCCAACACACATATATACTGCCTTTCACATATGTAGTTACTCACACATGTACCACTGAGATATACATTCGCTCACTAATACACCCATACACACACTCACCCACCCATACAGTCCATCACAGATGCACTCTTGAAACCATGCACCCAGTGAATCACCCACTCACACCTCTATGCACAGAGTCACACACCCCCACCCAGAAAAACACTCAGGCACCCATACAGATACTCAGACAACCAATCCATAACCCATATAGACACTCGTGTAGCTATTCACAAACCCATGCAGCCGCTTACACATCAACAGACAGACGGATACAGACATTCACACAGTTTCGTCACTAACCCAAGCATTCAGTAAGATATGTTTAATCACTCACTTATAGAGTCAGTCACGCACCTACTAAATCATCCATTCAGACACTTATACACCCACTCATTCTTCAATACGCCTTTCCCTATATATATTACACATATTTAAACTTTACAGAAACACACAGTCACTGGATGATGTCATCAGTGATGTCATCAGTGATGTCATTTGAGATGTCATCAGTGATGTCATCAGTGATGTCACTGACCATGTCATGAGTGATGTAATATGTGACGTCATTAGCAGTGCATTGCGGGGGCGCGAGTTATAGTTAGCTGAACTAACTATAACGGGGGAATTTCTAAGGTTTTGTACGAGTGAAATGTCCAACTAACTATAACGTCCCTGAAACCTATGGTTTTTTCAGTGAATTTCAAAGGTTTTTAAAATGCTAATTTCTAACTATAACGTGCTTGAAACCTATGGTTTTTAAGTGAATATATATATATATATATATATATATATATATATATATATATATATATATATATATATATATATTCACTGAAAGAACCACAGGTTTCAGGGATGTTATAGTTAGGAATTAGCATTTGAAAAACCTTAGAAATTCACAGAAAAAAACACAGGTTACAGGAACGTTATAGTTAGGCTGCGATTTCACTTGTACAAACCTGTGAAATTCAGCAGTTATAGTTAGCTGAGTTAACTATAACTCGCGCTCCTGCAATGCACTGCTCATGACGTCACATATTACATCACTCATGACATGGTCAGTGACATCACTAATGACATCCCAGGGTCCAAAAAAGCATTAAAAAAAAAGATTCGGCGGGATTCGCAGTGGATCCGCAAATCCGGCCGAAAAAAAACAAAAAAAAGAAGCGCAGGCTCCTGCGCTTTGTTTCCTTTGGGCCCCAGATGGGCCAGGTCCAGGGGGCAATTATAAAAAGAGATGCAGGGCCCCCGCGGGCCCCTGCAGCCCCGGGGACCGCCACCTCCCTGGGGCTTATACACTTAATGCAATTCCGGGGCTAGGCCTTTCCTTTTATTTGTACTTATAAAGAGGAGGGGAGCCATGCGGCCCCCCTCCCCAGGCCGATTTTGGCCCCGGGGACCCCATCCCCCGGGGCTGGGCCATTTTTGTTTTACATAAAAAAAGGGAGGGAGCCGAGCGGCCCCCATCCTGGGCCATTTTCGACCCCGGGGACCCCATCCCCGGGGGCATGGCCAGCTGGAGCCGGCATGGCTTTTTACCCTCAGGGAGCTGCTGACATGCAGCTCCCTGGGGGTAAAAAGCAAAGTGTGCTCGCTTTGAACAAGCAAGAGGAAAGTGCTCTCGCTTGTTCAACGCGAGCACACTGTTTGCTATGGGATGGCAGGAGCAGTGCTCCCTCTATCCCATAGCAAACTGCAATGTCCCGGGGGTGAGCACCCCGGGACATTGCTGGAGCCAGCCCTGGGGGGAGCTGTGTGGGGGGGCTGGAGCCCCCCCACACATTATTTTAAACATAGCCCCAGGAAGGTGGTGGTCCCTGGGGCTGCGTGGGGGGGCAGGTTCCCCCCACTCATCATAATGCACATAGCCCTGGGGAGGTGGTGGTCCCTGGGGCTGCATGAGGGGCAGGAGCCCCCCCACTTATTTCTTTGTGACAATATAGCCCCAGGGAGGTGGCGGTCCCCGGGGCTGCGTGGGGGCCACGTAGCCCCCCTGCATTCAATGTATAAGCCCTGGGGAGGTGGCGGTCCCCGGGGTTGCGGGAGCCCCTGCATCTCTTTTTATAATTGCCCACGGGACCTGGCCCACCCAGGGCCTAAAGAAAACAAAGCACGGGTGCCCGCGCTTCGCTTTGAAAAAAACTATTTGGCCGATTCGCGATCCACCGTGAATACTGCTGAATTTGTTTTAAGAAAATGCTTTTTTGAGCCCTGGGGGTCCCTGTGGGACCCCCTGAGCAGGCCTAGAGGGTCAGGGTGTTTCTACCTTGAACCCTTTTCCTGTTTCTCATAGTTTTTTAACCTTTTTTCTTGTGACTTGGTTCAACCGAGTCACAAGATGGCTGCCAGCACTTCCTGGTTTGAAGTGTTGGCAGCCAATCAGATTGCAGGCACTGGATCGGGAGGGGTCGCGGATCCTCCGCGTCCACAGTTGTATATCTGAGAAATCTTTAAATTTCTCAGGAACTACTGAACGGATTTACACCATTTAACAAAAAGAGTGCACTCTGGAACAAGAGCTACCTTTCTGCCAAATTTGGTGTAATTGCGTTCAGCTGCGTGAACATTTCGTATGGAAAGTAACAAGATAGAAATCGCGTTTTGGGACCCCTCCCTTTTTCTCGGCCCCCACTTGACGAATCACCGCAAAACTTTCAACACAGCAGCTGACCTGACCGCCCCATTAGTTTTGACATTTCACAAAGATTCGTCAAACAACGCTAAAGATGTTGGCAACTCAAAAAACGCTTTTCCTATGGAAACTAGGTCCTATCTATACCTACCTGTGGGTGACCGCCAGTAGGTATATATATATATATATATATATATATATATATATATATATATATATATATATATATATATATTCAATAGATAAGGCATTATGCATCACACTATATGACACTAATGGGACGATAGTGATGGCATTGTGATACCTAGTATATAAATTATATTGTGACGAAATATGTTTACAACCTAGGGTTTGAATTTTTAAATGATAAGTTTATTGCACAGACAACAATCAGAATATGAACTTTGTATACAAAGATTGACTTTGCCGATTTCATATATTTATGTTTCTATACTTGATATTTATTGAATAGTGATCGTGTTTACAATTCTGAGTTCATGACAAAAAATGGTCTGTTGGAGTTATCAGTCTGTTGTCTATGTCTATTTCTTCTTACCTTAAATGCATGATAATGGCACTGCGTGGTAAAATCTGCATTGTAAAGGCTGTTCCCGGAAAATTAAACAATCTGCACCATACTATGCTCATTCAAAACTGTGATGAATTGGCTGCAGACGTCTTCCACAAAGACCCCCCGTGGGCAAGCTCACTACATCAGACGTATGCTCTTTGTCAAAAGTGTTCAGAAGAAGACGCTATAATGGCCACATTCGAGTGGAACTTTCGGCTACCTTCTTCTCTAGTTTTGAATCCACTGGAGGTGGCTGAGCACGGCCATGACCTGATTGTAGGGCAGCTGTTGGCCCTCTGAGTCCAGAAGAAGACGAACAGCTGATCTCCTCTTTGGGATGAATGAGTTGTGCCTGGCCTAGATAGCACAGCTGGGATTGTAGACATGGAGGACAGAGATCAACCCAGAGTGCAGAGCTACAGAATGGCTTCTTACAATAAACAAAGGCTGGAATTGTGTTGGAGCTGGCCAGTTACCGGGATATCGCTGGGCTTAACGGGCCCTGAGGCTGATTGGCACTGCTGGGGTGGTGTTTCAGGGAGAGAGCTGGGTGTTGACTCACCAGAATCTGAGCTGCAGGGTAGCTGAGACGTGATTCCCTGATGCAGCCAGCAGAACGTCACAGATTGAATAGACGTTGTAGAACTTTACAGGGTCATGTGATTTTAGAGTCCTGGTTGAACACTGCAGAACACTGGGACTTGGCTGACAGCGAAGGAGGCACAAAACAAAGTAAAACAAACAAAGGAGCTAGACCTCTGACCTCCTGGTCGGAGACCTGTTCTACCCCCCCCAGCAGCTCCGCTGCTGTGCTGCTGCCGCTGCCCCTGTGCAGGTAGGTTTTCGAGGCCCTCCTCTAACCGCAGACTCCTGCCTGTGCCTCATCCCTGGTGGTCTAGTGGGGAAGCCTTGCACTACTGCTGGTCCGCTGTTGTCTGTCTCTGTGTTTGTGCCCGTTTTCTGTCTTTTGTGCCCGTTTTGCTGTCTTACCGCTATCTTTTTACTGTCTGAGCCTCATCCTTGTTATTGTGCCTGTGTTTTCTTTTTTCTATTGTGACCTCTGCATCTCGGTCGGTTTTGCCTGTTTTGTCCTGTTTTTCCTGTGCCCATTGTTCTCCGTGCCCTTTCCCGCCGCTGCTGCCCCTGCGGCCCCTTCCCCCTGCCAGTTCCTGCTCCCGCCTCACAGCTGCACTTCCCTCCCTCTTTCCTATTTAATGGCGGCGCAGGTGCACCGAAGGCAAGCCCGTCTGTGGCCGTCCGCGACCCGAGCGCGACCAGCGCCAGGGACCCTGGCTCTCTGACCTCCCACGGTTACGACTCCGCTGCCCTCCTCACACTCAACCCCGGAAGGAACAACAACTGCCAGCGGTTGACGCCGAACATCACCCATGGCCAGTTCTCCTGCCGACACTGTCGACAATCATTCACCATCCACAGCACGCCCACGACCGCCGCACCCACGCCGCACGCCCGCACCACCGAAGCTCTGAAGTGCACCTCCTCAACGTGCACTCCCTACACAGGCACGCCGTAGAGATCTGGGACCTCCTCGACCGACACCCTCTCGCCAGACGTCGCCTTCTTCACGGGAACCTGGACAAACCCCGCCTCCGCCCCGAAATCGCCACCGCCATTCCCGACAGATACACGATCCAGAGGAAGGACCGCCCCCACCACCCAGGAGGGGGACTCGCCATCGCACACAAGAGCTCTCTCCGACTCTCCACCTGCAGTACGAGCGACTCCCTCTCCAACACCGAACAACTCCACTTCCAGATCCAGACCAGCCCCAGAACCATGCTTCGCTGCACCCTCGCTTACAGACCCCCAGGGCCTCGCGCCTCTTTCGCCACCACCATTGCTGACCTCATCGCACCCCACGCCATCGCCTCCATGAACTACATACTCATCGGAGACCTGAACTTCCACCTCGACAACAGCAGCGACCCTGACTCCACAGCCCTTCTGGACAACCTCGCCAACCTTGGATTGAAGCAGCTTGTCACCACCCCCACCCACAAAGCCAGACACATCCTCGACCCCATCTTCGCAGGAGGGACCAACGTCCACTTCAGCCACACCTCGCAGCCCCTCTCGACAGACCACCACTGCGTACACTTTGCCTTCAAAACCACCACCGCGCACAAGCCTGCCCCGCGCCCGCTACGAAGGAACTGGAGCAAGGTCACAGAGGAGCACCTCAACTCCACCCTCATTCACGACTCCCCCTCCGCCAGGACCGACGCCAACTCCGCAGCCAAGGAACTACACCGCTGGATCTCCAGCTGCGCAGACAAGCTTGCACCCCTCCGCCACCCCGACAGACAATGCCCCCGGAAGGCCGCCTGGTTCATCACCGACCTCCAAGAAGCCACACGCTTCTGCAGACGTCTTGAAAAACGCTGGAGAAACAGCAAAACCACCGAAGACCAGAACACCTACAAGAACGCCATGACAGAATACCATCGACGCATAAGAGCCACCAAGAGGACCTTCATCCAGAACAAAATCCTCACCAACGCCAGCAACTCAAAGGAACTCTTCAACATCATCCAGCAGTTCACCAATCCCCCAGCAAAGCCACGGATGTCACACCATCCCAGGACCTCTGCAACAAGCTTGGCTCTTACTTCCCTGAAAATCAAGGCCCTCTACGACAACTTCAGCGAACAGACTCCAGAAACCACCCTCCCCTCCGGCAATGACAGCCAGCCCACCATCTCCACCTGGATACCAGTCACCACTGAAGATACCACCACGACCATGAAGAGCACCCACTCAGGAGCCCCCACGGACCCCTGCCTGCCGCACCTCTTCCACAGAGCCCCCGCCACCATAGCACCCGAACTACGCCGCACCATCAACGTCTCCTTCGAATCCGGCATTTTCCCCGATGACTGGAAGCGGGCAGAGGTAAAGGCCCTCCTCAAGAAACCCTCGGCTGACCCGACGGACCTGAAAAACTACCAACCCTTCTCTTCTCAGCCAAAGTCACCGAAGAATTTGTCAACGCCCAGCTGACCACCTTCATCAAAGAGAACACCATCCCCAACTCCTCCCAGTCCGGGTTCCACAGTAACCACAGCACTGAGACCGCGCTCCTTGCCGCCACCGACGACATCCGCGTGCTACTCGACCAGGGCCACCGACGACATCCGCGTGCTACTCGACCAGGGCCACACAACGGCCCTCATCCTGCTAGACCTCTCCGCAGCCTTCGACACTGTCTCCCACCGCACTCCTGCAGCCAGACTCCACGACGCCAGCATATGGGGAACCGCCCTCGACTGGATCCGCTCCTATCTCGCCAGCAGAACCCAAAGAATCAGACTCCCACTCTTCCTCTCCGAACCCATAGAGATCAACTGCGGAGTACCCCAAGGATCATCACTCAGCCCCACGCTCTTCAACATCTACATGGCCCCCCTCACCGCCATCGTCAGACAGCATGGGCTCAGTATAGTATTCTACGCCGACGACACCCAGCTTATCCTCTCTGTCACGAAGAACTCTGAAGACACCAGACTCAGCTTCCAGGAGGGAATGAAAGACGTTGTAGCCTGGATGAGCAACAGTTGCCTAAAGCTCAACTCAGAGAAGACAGAGGTCCTCGTCCTTGGACCCTCCCCCACCGCCCGGGACAGCACCTGGTGGCCCTCCGCCCTCGGAAACCCACCCACCCCGACGGACCACGCCCGGAACCTCAGCATCATTCTAGACTCCTCCCTCACCATGACTCGCCAGATCAGCGCCGTCGCCTCCAACTGCTTCAACTCCCTCCGCAAGACCTTCAAGTGGATCCCCCCCGAAGTCAGAAAGACCATCACCCAAGCACTCATAACGAGCAGACTGGACTACAGGAACGCCCTCTACGCTGGAATCAACAAATCCCTGCTACACAAACTCCAGACCATCCAGAACACCGCAGCAAGACTCGTCCTCGGAACCCCAAGACATGAGCACATGCCCCAGCACCTGCGAGACCTCCATTGGCTCCCCGTTGAGAAGAGCGTGACCTTCAAGCTACTCACCCACGTCTACAAATCCCTCTACAACATCGAACCCAAATACCTCAACGAAAGAGTCTCATTCCACATACCCAAAAGAAACCTCTGCTCCGCCGACCTCGCCCTAGCAGAGACCTGCGCATCCGCAGAACAGACGGAAGAGCCTTCTCCTACGTCACGGCCAAGGCCTAGAACGAGGTCCCAGTCAACATCAGACGCTCCCCTACCCTGCACACCTTCAGGAAGAGCCTCAAGACCTGACTTTTCGGCTGATCTGGAGCTGCAACCCCCCCTAGCACCTTAAGACCCTCACGGGTGAGTAGCGTGCTTTAAAAGCCCCTGATTGATTGATTGATTGAAATGCCTCCTAAAAAGCAATAGTCCAAGACTGCCAGAGACAAGAGAGACTTTTTCGTGTCCCGATCAGCTTCGATGCAGGATGATTATGACCCAAATAGAAGCCAGACCGATCTCTGACTGGGCAACCTCACTAAAGTGGAATCTGGTTTTTTTGAGGGGGGGAGAGGGGGGTTTACATGTTACAAGATTTGCAACAAGTTGGGAAGAGAAAGGTGTTGGAGGAGGCTGTTGCACAGATACAAACCAGAGTATATAATAGAGAAAGAGAAAAACAGGGAATCCAACACTTAATTTCTGCAGTGCACCAACAACTCGAGAAGGATGACTCGATGGTCCAATAAGAAATATTGTTTAGGAAATGTGCAGTTGCATTCATGATTAGAATAGAGGCCAAAAGTGAAAATTTGGAGAATGCGGCAGGAGTGAGTATTTCAGGGCTCCAAGCTACTCCAGAGAGTGAAGACATTAAAGCTTTCCTTCTTGACCTCTTTCACAATGAAGTTTGCACTAGCACTCTGTGGTATGGATCCTCCTTTGAATTAAAACAGATCACTCAGGATAGGTGATTAGCTTAGGTTTATTGTTAAGTACATCACAGAGCCTCATCCACCAAGTGAACCTCTTCAACTGCCACTCTTCAATCTTCTAAATTTCACCCTGGCAACCACCCACATTCTGAATGCTTGCATCATCAATGCTTGCATTAAGCCCTAGCAACCTACACAAACCCACAAAGATTAATACGGAACACCACATCACCTCCCCCTCATTAATACAATAAAAGATAAGAAAAGGAAATAAAATAAAAAGGAACAATAATGCTGACAACAACTTAGCAAACACAATATTGTAACCGAAGAGGAATCTTTCTTGCACGAAAAGGCCTACTCCTCCTTTTCTGTTGTGCAACAGGTATATTTGTCTCACCAGCTTCATTAGGTTGACATTTGGCAATCCTACTAAGATTCCATATCTTGCGATCATCAGATTTAACTGCATTCTTAAACATTTTAATAATCTTCACTGGTTGACTGAATTTAGACTTCCTCACACCCTTTTTTGGCAACTTGACTCTAACCCAATCACCCTCACAGACATGACTGTCTTCTTCACTGCTTTTCTCACATCATACCTCTCCTTCCTTTCCTCCATTTTCTCCCTCTCCTCCCTCTCTCTTTCTCTCCATCCTTCTGTACCATCCACACCATCATCCACTACTCTCCTTTTCATAGTAACCTACAATGGAGTCACTTCAGTGCTAACTACCCTTTCTTTGAACAACCGAAAGGGAGCTACCCCCATAGAAGAGTGCGAGGTAAATCTGTATTCCCATTCCTTTTCCCTCATTGCGACTTCCCAATCACCTTCATTGACCACTGCTTGTTGCAATGTCTCTTTAAGCACTTTCACAAATCTTTCTACTGCAGCATTGCTCTCGGGGTCATATAACGCCACCTTCTTATGGTTGATCCCTCTCTCTCTCAAAAAGTCCTCCACCACCCGGGAGGCAAGTTGGACTCCATTATCTAATAAAATGGACACAGGAAAACCCTCACGTTCAAAGATTTCCTCCAGAAAGCCAATCACACCTCCAGATTAAACCGAATTGACTACTTTTATCTCAGGCCATCTAGAAAACATATAATGGCAAACTAAAACATACCGGTCTTGAGACTTTAACTGGACCTAAAATATCAATAGCTATGTCCACCCATGGACCACTAGCTTGCTCTCTGATTACCATCGGCTGGGTCCTGCACTTCAAAATCCTATCACTACACACACATTGTGAACAATTACAAACTACCCTCTCTATTTGCATATCCATGGCAGGCCAGCAGTAAGCTTCTCTGACTCTCTCTTTGGTTTTAGCAATACCCATATGACTGGCATGAGCGTTACACACCAATTTATCCCTCAAACTACTAGGAGTAACAAATTTGCTACCCCGCATGCGGAGACCATCAATCACTGTCAAGTCTTCTCTGACCTGCCAATGACCTCTAAGATCATCTTCACAACTTCGCTTCTCACCCCAGCTACCTTGTACTTTTGCCATAACCTGCTGTAATATCTGATCATTATTCAGACATTCTCTCCATTAGATTTCTGAAATCAAGCATCATTGATTTCACAGACTTTGATCTCCTCCTCAAACTCTTCTCCACCAAAGAAATCATACTCCTCAGAAGTGACAGGATCCTCAGATGTTTCAGATGTTTCAGTCTCATTCCCACTTAGTCTGGAAAGACAATCCCCCAAACGTCCTTAGAACCAGGTAAATAAGACTAAACTCGAACTCCTGCAAGGCTACCATTCACTTTCTTATTCGATGAGATGCAAAATCAATGCCTTTCTTGGTGAAAACCTCAAAGGCTTATGATCAGACAACACCTCAGAGCCCTTACCTCACAGAAGTTTCCTCAGTTTACGCACCATCCAATAAACACCTAGAGCTTCTTTCTCTACAACAGAATAATTGCATTCAGCTCCTCTCAATGGTCTGGAGATAAACAAGCTAGTTTTCTCTATTGCATCTACTTTTTGTAATAAGACCGCACCTAAGACCTTCGAGCTCGCATCAGTCATAATGTAAGAGAACTTGGTAGGATCAAAGCTTTCCAAATTAGAAGCATCATTCAAATGTTTCTTAATCATTTCAAACACATCGTTGCAAGCTTGACACCACACAAATTCAGTCCCTTTCTTTAGTAATGCTCGCATGCATTCAATTTTCCAGCCAAACTTTGAAATAAACTTATTGTAGAATTCAGCCATCCCTAGAAGTTTTACCAATTCATCCTTGTTTTTTGGAGGAAGCAAATTACAGATGGCATCAACCAACGAAGACTTTGGTCTAATCCCAGATTCAGACACCAAGTGCCCCAAATGGTCAATTTCTTGAATATCAAATTTACATTTGTCTGCCCTGAGAGTGAGTCCAGACTGCAGTAACTTCCCCAACACTGCTGTCAACCTTTCATCATGTTCTTTGAGTTCAACCCCAAAAATCAACACATCGTCTTGATAGACCTTGACACCTGCAATCCCCTTCAGAATGCCCTCCAATTGCCCTCTGAAATACTGAAGCCGCAGATATGAGTCCGAAGGGCATCCTTAAAAACTTGAAGGAACAAATGGCATGACGAAAGCCATGAGATCTTGAGAAGAGGAATGAAGTTTGACTTGGTGGTAGGCTGAGAACAGGTCCAAAGTGGAGAAGTGTCTCACACCTCAAGAGAACACAACATCTCACTTATATTAGGAAGTGGATAATGATCAACCACCACCGCTTTGTTGAGTTCTCTCAAGTCGATTCACACCCTAGCCTCTCCATTGGCCTTGCAAGCCATAACAACCAGAGAAACCCATTCCGTGGCGTCCACCTCTTGAATAATACCATTTGATGATAGTTTGTCCAGCTCACCCCTCATACTTTCTCTAACTAATAGGGGTATACTCCTAAGTTTTGCCAATTTGGGAATGGTCCACAACTTAAGTTTTATTTGATGGATGTAATTCCTGAGACAGCCTACTTTCTTGTCAAATACCCCTGGAAACCTTCTGATCCAAACTTCACATCCCTCACCCACCATCCTGACAGAAGGTAATTCTTTCAAGCACACTGAGGGACTTTCATTCAGATCCAAATACACATATAAATCATGCTGGTGAAACCAGCTAATTAAAGTGTCTCCTTTCATATAAACATACATTTTCCTGGTATAATCCTTCCCTTGAAATCAATTGTGCCCCAAAAATAACCCAAAAGATCAATAATCTCTCCAGCAGAACTATTTCACATAATAAATGTTGCTCATAAAAATCTTTGGGGCATTCTTAGCCCCCGAGTCAAAAAGCATGTCTACAGATGCATCATTGATCAACACACTTTCAAACGGGCCTTTATTCGCACGTTCATTCACACGTACCTTAACCTGAAGAATATTGACATTTTCAACAGCTTGCTCATAAATATCCACTTCCCTAACTTTCCTCTGTTCTTTGCTTGATTTGCAACATCTGGAAAAATGACCCTTCTTCCCACAGATGCTACAAGTTACCTTCCACCCTGGACACTCTTTCAAATTTGCCATATGTCCAGAGTTACCACATCTAAAATATTTACCCTGAAATCTTCTGAAGTTGGATGTTTTAGTTATGATGGCAGTTTTATCAGATTTGCTCCTGGTAGACTTGTCAGCAGACTTGCCACTGACTGCTTTAACCACCTCCTCCTCACTTTTTCCCCAAAGAATTCTCTTTGTGTATAGTATCCACACATGCTTTCGAGTGCTCCTGCATTTTGAGTATCGTGATAACTTCTTGTAATGAAGGATTGTCCTTTGGCACAAACTATCTTTAGCTTTATCAATAATGTAGCCCAACATCAGCTGATCCCTCAGCCTTTCTTCCAAAGTCCCTCCAAAACAACATGTGGATGCTAACTTACGCAATCTGAAAGAAACACGTTAGTGATAGATTCCTTACCTTAGAATACCCCCAGGTGTCAGACTGGATCCGGAAAGTTTTCGTCAGCATTACCCCTGCGCGTCGGAAGGTGGCGTCGTGCGGCTCCGCGTCCGTCGTTGGCGTCGTGGTCGCCGAGATGACGTCGCGGCAGCTACTTAGATGCCGCCCTCGCGCGCTGATGTCAGTTCTTTCTTTTTCCGCGCCACCAAGCGCAGATCCGGAGAGAGCGGTACCGCCAGTAATTTTTTGACTGAGTTTTTCGAGGCCTTTTTGTCTCTATTTTTCGAGTCGATCGACTCCTGGTGCCGTAGGGATGCCCGGCTTCAAGTCCTGCGAGGAATGTCATCGCATGATGTCGGTGACGGACCCGCACCGCGTGTGTCTCTACTGTCTGGGGCGCGACCACGACCTCAAGTCGTGCCCTGACTGCCGAGCCATGGCGCCGAAGACTTTGTGGGAGCGGTCCCGAAAGTTGCTTGAAGTTTGGCAGTCGGCTCCGCGCCGCTCAAGGTCCCGGTCCCGTGGGAGGTCGAGGGACTGGTCACGGAGCCACCACCATCGTTCATCGGGATCGAAGTCTTCGCACTCGGGGTCAGGTAAGACAAAGCACTCTAAGAAGTCGAAGAAGCGCCGTTGCTCTCCGACTTCCCCTCGCCCGTCGCGCGACGTGGCTGAGGGTGCGGGTGGTGCCACCCCCGCGGCTCCGGCGGAGCCTACGCAGTCGCCGCCGGCCTACCCGCCCTTCCCAGGTCCGTCGGCAACTCCGGCCCAGCTGCAGGAATTTTTGTCAGCCATGGCTCGCCTCTTTGGGCCGTCGGGCCCCGCCGGTGCGCCTTCGGGCCCCGTGGGTCCGACTGGGGGTCCTTGCCCTTTACTGCCGACGGCTCCGGCTCTGGCATCGCTGTCGGCTCCAGCCCCGGCGCCGCAGGGCCCCCATGGATCCAGGCCTGGATCCCGGTCGACGCCGGTTGACCTTGTAACGCATAGAATTTAAGGCGCTTACTCTTGCCTATCGGGCAATAAATGGAAGTGGCCCCCTCTATCTTCGGAAAAGAATTCATAAATCCTATCAAGCAAGAAACTTGAGATCTAATCATCGTGAACTTCTTACCATCCCTCGTTTTGCTAAGGCTAGAATAGGAGGAAGATCCTTTACCGTTAGAACCACAACTCTGTGGAACTCTCTGCTCATGTACATCAGAAAGGCTAACACAGAGCTATGCTTCCGGAAACTTTTGAAGACATGGCTCTTTAGTCTTCCTTAGCACCTGTGAAATCACTACTTCTATCCCCCCCACCTCTCTTTCTGTCTCAAGCGCCGGGACACTCCCGTTGGGAGTAGCCGTGCGCTCTAGAAGCTACATAACATAACATAACATAACAACATAACATAACACCTCCACCGACGTCGACCCCTCCGGCACCACTTCCGACTTCGCCCGTCCCACCGGACGACGTCGTCCCCGGTTTCAGCCCCGAAGTGGACACGGCGCCGGAACGGCGTCGCTCGACGCCGATTCCGACGCCGATGGGACCTTTCTATCCCTATGTCCATCCTCCTTATTTTCGGCCTGTTCATCAGCCTTCGGAGGAAGGGGAGGACTGGGAGGGGTCTGAGGACCCTCTCACAGCACAGTGTGAGTTAGACCCGGACTGGGCGGAGGAACTGGGGGATGCCAGTGGTCTTGATACCTCTCCTGACCTTAGCATGCTCACTCCTCCTACCGTGGCTACGGAGGAGGGTGCAAGTTACGCCGTGGTGTTGCGTAGGGCGGCCGAGGCCCTCCACCTCGAGCTCCCTACAGTGGCCGTCAGGACTAACCTCCTGACAGAAGTGCTTCAGCCGTCAGCTACCTCTGCGGAGCCACTGCTGCCTTTTAATGATGCACTTTCAGACGTTCTTTTGGGCACCTGGTTCAGGCCCACCACAGGGGCTCCTGTGGATAGGAACGTGGCCCGACACCATCGCCCGGCCCCGGGCGACCCCCTTTTCGTCTCCCAACACCCCACCCCTGAGAGCTTGGTTGTCCAAGCCTCTGTGTCCCCGAGCGCATTCCCTACCGCACCTCCGGATAGGGAATCCAAGAAACTGGAACAATTTGGGAAGAAGATTTTTTCTTCTGCCAGTTCAGGGCTGCGGTCTGTGAACACCGCATGCTTCTTGGGCCGTTATTCCCACTCTCTGTGGCGCAAGTGCTGCCTCCGTGTCCGGAGGAGGCCCGGACAGTGCTCTCTCAGGCTATTGCTGAAGGGAGAGATGCAGCAAAGTTCACGATTCGATGTGGCCTGGACACCGCCGACTCGCTGGGCAGGGCGATTTCCACTACAGTGGCGCTCCGTCGCCACGCCTGGCTGAGGACTATTGGTTTCTCTGGGGATGTCCAGAATACCCTGATGGACATGCCCTTTGATGGCATTCGCCTTTTTGGCAACAAGGCAGATAGTGCGTTGGAGCTCTTTAAGGACTCGCGGGCTACGGCCAAGTCCCTGTGCCTTTCCGCCACGCGCCCTCCTCCACCTTCTGCTTTTCGCTCCTTTCGTGGCCACGGAAGGGGTGCCCCGACACGTTCGTTCAGGCCTGCGCAGCAACGGTTTCAGCGCGGCCGCGGACGTGGGACCCGCCGAGGCGGGTCAGGGGGCCAGCGGGCGGGTCAGTCCACCTCCACCCCGGCCACCACTGCCTCCAAACCTTCCTAGTCCGGTTTTTCAGGCCCATCAAACGCCAGTGGGCGGCAGGATTCGCCATCACCTCCCCCACTGGCGCACCATCACTTCGGACAGGTGGGTTTTACAAATAGACCGAAGGGGCTACTCCCTCCCCTTTGAGACTACCCCTCCAGCCATGCCACCCCAGTACCACCGCATGTCGGGGGATCACTTGGCACTTCTTCAACATGAAGTCACGGCCCTCTTGGCCAAGGGGGCCATTGAGCGCGTTCCTGCGCCAGAAGTAGGACGTGGTTGTTATTCCCACTACTTTCTGGTGCCCAAGAAGGACAAGGGCCTGCATCCTATCTTGGACCTCAGGGACGTCAATCGCTTTCTCCGGAAGGAGAAGTTCAAGATGTTAACTCTGGCTCAGGTCTTGTCTGCCCTCGACCCTGGAGACTTGATGGTAGCGTTGGATCTGCAGGACGCATATTTCCACATTCCCGTCCTGCCAGCCCACCGTCATTACCTGCGGTTTACGGTAGGCCACGAGCACTTTCAGTTTACCGTGCTCCCCTTTGGCCTTACCAGCGCCCCTCGGGTGTTCACAAAAGTGATGGCGGTGGTCGGAGCTCATCTGCGCAGATCAGGGGTTCCAGTCTTCCCCTATCTCGACGACTGGTTGTTGAAGGCGGGCTCGCCCCGGACAGTCGTCTCCCACCTCCAGACTACGGCCGACCTCCTGCATTTGCTGGGGTTCTCCATCAATGTGCCGAAGTCGCACCTGATTCCCTCTCAGAAGCTCCTCTTCATCGGAGCGGTTCTGGATATGACGCACTTTCGGGTCTATCCTCTCGAACGGCGAATCCAGGATATTCAAGCTCTGATTCCGATCTTTCAGCCTCAATCCTGGGTTTCGGTCAGGATGAACCTGAGGCTGCTTGGCCTCATGGCCTCCTGCATCCTGCTGGTCACTCATGCCAGATGGCATATGCGGGCTCTGCAGTGGGACCTGAAGTTCCAGTGGGCGCAACATCAGGGGAACCTGTCCGATTACATCCAGATCTCAGAGGGCACTGCACACCAGCTGCAGTGGTGGCTCACAAACCGGCATTGGGTCAATGGCAGATCCCTCTCCCTTCCCCAACCGGAGCACACAGTGGTGACGGATGCGTCCCTCCTGGGATGGGGCGGCCACATGGGAGAGGCGGAGATCAGAGGCCTCTGGTCTCCGGCGGAGTCCAGGCTCCATATCAACCTTCTGGAGCTTCGGGCGATCCGACTTGCACTGAAGGCATTCCTTCCCTCTGTCAAGGGGAGAGTAGTGCAGGTGTTCACAGACAACACCACCGCCATGTGGTACTGCAACAAACAGGGCGGGGTGGGGTCGTGGACCCTATGTCAGGAGGCTCTGCGCCTCTGGACATGGCTGGAACATCAGGGCATTTCCCTGGTGGTTCAACACCTGGCAGGTTCACTGAACGCCAGAGCGGACGAACTCAGCCGCAGGTGCATGATGGATCACGGATGGCGTCTTCACTCGGATGTGGCGCAAGGTCTCTTTCAACAGTGGGGAGAGCCTTGGTTTGATCTATTCGCCACCGAAGAGAACGCGCAATGTCAGCAATTCTGCGCTTTGGAATTTCCAAGGCGGCACTCGCTCGGCGTCGCTTTTCGTCACGAGTGGAGTTGCGGTCTGTTGTACGCCTTTCCGCCTATACCACTTCTGCCCAGAGTGCTGAAGAAGATCAGGCGCGACCGGGCCCAAGCCATTCTTGTGGCTCCGGACTGGGCTCGAAGAGTTTGGTATCCCGAGCTACTCAGTATGACCATCGATCCCCCGATCCGACTGCCTCTTCGGGAGGATCTTCTGTCGCAGCAGCAGGGGACGGTCCTCCACCCAAACCTGTCCAGTCTCCACCTCTTTGCGTGGAGATTGAGCGGCGGCAGTTGATTCCTTTCGACTTGCCTCCTGAAGTCTGTGATGTCATTCTGGCAGCCAGGCGTCCCTCCACTAAGTTGGTATACGCCTGCAGGTGGAACAAGTTTGTGGCATGGTGCACAGCAAAGGCTGTGGATCCCCTTTCTGCCCCTCTTTCTGAGGTCCTACTGTTCCTTCTTTCTTTG
The DNA here is from genome assembly GCA_963921515.1 of Calotriton arnoldi. NCBI lineage: Eukaryota > Metazoa > Chordata > Amphibia > Caudata > Salamandridae > Calotriton > Calotriton arnoldi. The sequence continues at coordinate 216,529 of CAWUFW010015308.1, read as the reverse complement.
GCCCAGCAGGGCTCTGCTCTGGGCACTATCAAGGGCTACCTTTCTGCTATTTCGGCCTTTCTCAGGCTCCCTGATCAGCCCTCTCTTTTCAAGTCCCCTGTTGTTAACAGATTCCTCAAAGGCATTACTCACCTTTTTCCTCCTGTTCCCTTTGTAATGCCACAGTGGGACTTGAACCTGGTTCTCACATACTTAATGTGCGCTCCCTTTGACCCTCCTCACAACTGTCCTCTTCGTTTGTTAACTCTGAAGACTGCTTTCCTGGTTGCCATCACCCCTGCTAGGAGAGTGAGTGAGCTCCAGGCTCTTTCTTGTAAACCTCCTTTTCTGTCTGTACATCCGGACAAGGTTGTCCTCAGGACACGTCCATCCTTTCTGCTGAAGGTTGTTACTGCCTTTCACATCGGGCAGACCATCACTTTGCCCACCCTCTTTCCGCCTCTGCATCCTTCCAGAGAGGAAGAGCGGCTCCACCGTCTGGACCCAAAACGTGCACTCTCATTTTACCTGAGCCGCACACAACAGTTCCGGGTGGATGACCAGCTCTTTGTTGGCTACGTTGGTGCCAAGAAAGGTGGGGCTGTACACAAGCGGACTATCTCCAGATGGGTCGTCTTGTGTATTAAAGCCTGTTATTCTCAGGCAAAGAAGGAGCCTCCGTTGGGGCTGCGCGCCCATTCTACCAGGGTGACAGCTGCCACTACGGCGTTGGGACGTGGTGTCCCCTTACAAGACAGCTGTCAGGCAGCTACGTGGGCCTCGCTGCACACTTTTACTAAGCACTATTGCGTGGACAGCCAAGTCCGGAGAGACGGCTTCTTTGGCCGTTCTGTTCTCCGGGACTTCCTGGTGTGATCTTGGTTCGCAGACCCACCACCGGGGTTGGTATTGCTGGGGTATCTATTCTAAGGTAAGGAATCTATCACTAACGTGTTTCTTTCAGATGCACAAGTTACTTACCTACGGTAACAATATATCTGTAAGAAACATTAGTTAGTGATAGATTCCTTACCGCCCCACCCATCCTCCCCGTTCTGCGAACTGATTTCTAGGGTTAAGGTCATCCCTTTCAGGGCCCTAGTTTCAATGCACCAGTGGTCAGTATCTTGCATGGCTCTGCGTTCCTTATGCGGAAAGTCGTGTACAGAACTGACGTCAGCGCGCGAGGGCGGCGTCTAAGTAGCTGCCGCGACGTCATCTCGACGACCACGACGGACGCGGAGCCGCACGACGCCACCTTCCGACGCGCAGGGTTACTGCTGACGAAAACTTTCCGGATCCAGTCTGACGCCTGGGGGTATTCTAAGGTAAGGAATCTATCACTAACTAATGTTTCTTACAGATATATCGTTACCGAAGGTAAGTAACTTGTGCATATAGTAATGTATTGCTCTACAGACTCCTCTTGTCTTTGCATTCTCCTCCCAAAGTGATACCGTTCTAGAACCATACTAACTTTTGGGAGATATTGCAAATCCATTTTTCTGATACAAATCTCATATTCATTCAAAGCAGAAGCTTCATTGTCTGGAAGTTCAGGGGGATGTTCAAACACCTCCTGACCTTCTGAACCCAAACAATGAATGAATGAATGAAAGGAATTTGGTATAGCGGAAAACCACTACTCCAGCTACAGTGTCCTGGCGCTAAGATGGAAAAAAACATGCTAGTGTGGACATAATGGCAGGGTACAGAGCTGGGACTAAATCTTGAAAAGCCAGGTTTTTAGATGTTTTCTGTACTTTGCTAGGTCAGCTGAGGCTCTCAAAAAGGCAGGAAGGCTGTTCCATGTTTTTACACTCAGATACCCAAAGGATCTTCCCCCTATGCGTGCTAAGCGTATTTTAGGGATGTGTGCAAGGTCTGCGGTAGAGGATCTTAAGGATCTCGTTGGAATATAACGAATAGCACGCTTCTTTAGGTACTCAGCACCAAGACCATGGAATGCTTTAAAAAATATCACCATGGCCTTGAACTTAATTCTTTCTTTCATTCAGAGCCAGTGGAGAGATTTAAGGATGGGAGTCATGTGAGCTCTAGGCCTAGGTCTAAGGATCGCTCTAACCGCTGCGTTATGCACTACTTTTAGACGCTGAGTGAGATAGTCCGGTAGGCCGAGGTAAAGACTATTGGTGTAGTCCAGTCTAGAAGTCACTAAAGCCTGGACCTCCGCCTTCCTCATGTTCACTGGCAACAGAGGAAGAAATTGTTTTAGCATGCGAAGTATGACAAAACAGGAGCCAATCAGAGTTTGGATCTGTGGGCCCATGGAAAGGGCATTGTCAATGACAATGCCCAAGTTTTTGACCCTTTGTTGGGCAAAATGGGGGGGCAGCCAGCTCCATTGGCCACCAGGTTCTCCAGTTACTCATTGCTGGTTGTCCAAACAAAACAATCTCAGATTTGTCCTGATTACTTTTTAACTGATTTATTTTTAGCCAGTTAAATACCTTAGAGAGGCTGGATCTGATGATGTCTCCGACAAAATCTGCTCCTTTTTCACACGTAAAGATCAGTTGTAAATCATCGGCGTAGGAGATGATCTTAACTTCATCTTCCTCTGCTAAAGGTGACATATATATATTGAAGAGGGTGGGGCTAAGAATGGAGCCCTGTGGTACCCCCAAGTTCGAAATTGGCATGGGAGATGAGAAAGGGGGTGTCCAAATTTCCTGTGATCTATCTTTCAAATAAGAAGTCAGCAAGGCCAGTGCAGACCCGCCCACTCCCAGGTTTCGCAACCTGGCAAGAAGTCTCTCATGCGGAACAGTATCGAAAGCCGCAGAGAGGTCGAGTAGCACAAGGGCTGCCCTGCCACCCTGATCGAGTTTCTCCTTAATGTATTCAGTAACTTCCAGAAGGGCTGATTCGGGGCTGTAATTTAGCCTGAAGCCAGATTGGGAGTTATGCAGCAGTTTATTGTTTTCAATATATGCAGAAAGTGCTTTATTTCCGTGTTTCTCTAAAACCTTAGAGAAAAACGGGAGGAGAGAGATGGGCCTGTAGTTGGTCGGGTCGGTCTGATCTGCAGTAGGTTTTTTTAAGAGAGGTAGAATTTTAGCCTGCTTCCAGATCTTCGGAAATACGCCGGAACGAAGAGACGTGTTCAGCACCTTATTGACAATAGGGTTAATAGTGGGAGCTAATGGTGTTACTAGTTTGACGGGGCAGGCATCGGTGGGGGAGCCTGATTTAAGGCTGAAGAGGTAATTAAGTGACTCCTCCAGTAGCAGTTCAGGGAACTCTAACAGTGCTGCGGGCTGTATGGAACATAATTTATCGTTCAGGGACTTATTGACAAGTAAGTCCTCCACTGATACTTTGTCAAACGACTGTTGGATCAGAGCAATCTTGTTGTGGAGGGATGTTGCAACCTGCATGAACAAAGAAGACTCTCTGTCAGCACTCAGAGAAGTACCACATACTCGGGAATAGTGCGCAAAAACCTTCTTCCATTTTAACCAAGGAATAGGGGGATCAACCGGAGAAGACCACAAGAATGGAGGGGCAGTAACATTCTGTACAGCAAATTATATCCCCACTGGAATGTACCAAAATAATAAACAAATTTGACTCAGGCAGGCCCTTATCTGAAGTCCTGGAGTGTCCCGTTCCTTCAACTAACACAAACACTGGGCTGCTGCTAGCATAGAAATTCTCGAGCTGTGTGTATCAGTGCAAAACAGCAACACACACCAGAAGTTAAGATAACCAATAAATAAGAGTCAATCTTAGAACATGGCAATTATTAACGTCAAATCCTCACCAGGAATGCTGTGCGCACCAGCGTGTCTGCCAGATGCAGAGCGAAGCTTAACAATACCCAAAAGCTGCGAGATCCTGTCTGAAACTTGCATGCATCATCGCTTGTCGAAACACAATAAACTTGAATGCTGTGCGCATCAGCGCATCCGCTTGATGCACAGTACACCCAACGAAAAAGACATCAGCTGTGCGCATCAGCGCTTGACAAAGATGGGGAAATCAGCCTCCAATGAATAACAACTTCAGCTGTGCGCATCAGTGCTCAGTGAGACCAGCCTCTAATCAAGCGTTCTTGACCAATGCAAGATGGCTGCCATGCACGTCACGTCACATGTGTCATTGCGTGCCAATGCGTTATTCGCAGAAGTCAGGCAGGCCACCAGCGCTCATCATGAGAGACAGGAAAAAAAAAACACGCCTCGTGCAAATCCAGCACAAGAGCATTCACAGCTGCAGCTCTCGTGCAAATCCAGCGTGACAGCAGCCACAGGTGCAGCTCGAGCCCTGATGCCAAATACCTGTGCTCCGGTGAGATCCACTGACTGGACACAACAAAGTCCTGAGGCACTACCAGACCGACAATGTCCTGTGCTCCTCTCACCGCCACCGCCAGGGACAGAAAGACACCCTCATACAGGATGAAGAACAGGAAGGGGTAAAAACGATAATCCCTCCAGTGACCAAGGTGTCTGGTAGCAGTACAAACTCTCGGGCAGAGGTCAGGAGCAGCAGAAAGCCATCAGCAGTTGAGTGGTAATGTACACCAATTTCTTGTACAATTTCCTGTTCCTGTACGTTGAAGATTCTCCTATGAATGGTGTTGAGGTCTCCTTACTAGTGATATAAAGCCATAGTTTTCGCTCAGTTCACTGACAAAATATCGAAGTAAAAAATATAGAAGTAAAAAATATCGATGTAAAAATATAGAATGTAAAAATATCGACTTCCTATACTTAAACAGGTAAAAAAAAAATATTGATGTAAAAAATATAGTTCTACAAAATATCGAATTTTATATATATATATATATATATATCCAAGCTCCTTCTTCCCCACACCAATATACCAAGGAAGAGCACTCACGGGGGTGATGTTAGAGTCTGTTTATTCAAGAGCAAAACAGACGCGTTTCGGCAGTTGCCTTTCTCGATGTTCCGATGTTTTTGCACGCCGTACGAAACCATGTTTTTTTATATGCATTCAAAAACCATTAACCACGTGAGATATTCACAAACATAAATGATGGACTTTTCCAAAAATTCATTATGGTCGCCATATTGGAGTGGTAATAGATATAACATTATACATCTATCACAAGGTGATATTCACCTTGTAATTTTTAACATATTTTCCTGTCTCTATGATAGAGACAGTGTTCTGACCAAAATCGGCCCCACTCACTTATCCTACTCTCAAATATAGAGCGCAACAACTTTACACAATTAATAATTACGCCGTGTATCGGCTAATATTTTAGATTGATCAGAGTTTGTTGGATCATCATCCCATCACAATTAAACATTATTCTGCCGTGTATCGGCTTGAATACATTAATCATCACGTGCATACTTAAATGTTCCTGTCCTACATAAAATATTTATCACATCAAATGAAATTTATAACGTGCCCAAAATTGCATAGTCACACTCCCTCCTTACAAATTCTTATTTACAGCTTAAAGAAATTGATTATTCCGTTCAGATTCTCTCATATGTTTAAAATCTTACAAAAAACACCTAGTCCCCAAGATGTATTGCCAATTCCTCCCCACTATTCATTCCATTGGGCATCTTAGTTTGAAGGTCAATGATGTATCTTGATTCTAACCTCCTTAACTTTATAATTCTGTCTCCTCCTCTTTTGCCTACTGGTACTGAGTCAATACCGAAATAGCATAACAGATCCCTGTTTGACTGATGTTTTTCAGCAAAATGTCTAGCAACAGGATATGTGACATCATTTTTTACTATGGCACGCATATGCTCCAATATCCTTACTTTCATAGGGTGGATAGTACTGCCTATGTATTTGAGCCCACATGGGCAGAGGAGACAATAAACTGCATGTGTAGTATTGCATGTTAAAAATTTGTTAATGACTTTTTTCTTTGTTATTCCTGGGATATCATAGGACAGTGTTCTCTTACTGTTTGCACAGGCTTTGCACTTCCCACATGGGAAGAAGCCTTTCATGTCCTTTAGAGTTCCCTTAGTATTAACAATTTGTTGTAAATGACTCTGAACTAAATAATCTCTAACGGATTTAGCTTTTTTAAAAGTTATTTGGGGTGTGACAGGTAAATCTGGACCAATAACTGCATCCGTGGGGAAGAAGGAGCTTGGATATTTTTCGCGGTACACCGCCGCGATCAAAGCACCCGTCCGCGAGTGCACCTGTAACGGTGTATTGGAGCAGACATATATATATATATATATATATATATATATATAAATAAAATAAAATAATAAATATTCAATATGTTAAATAATAAAATTAATATAAAAAATAAAGTAGATTTAATATAAATTAAAAAAAATATAATAAATAAACTTAATTAAAAAAGTAAAACGCACATACATAATAATTCATATATATTTCCTTTAAAACAATTAATAAACTATTAATTTTAATTTATTTTATCATTTTAAAATTATATAAACATGTACATATATATATGTTTGTGTGTGTGTGTACCAATAACATAAAATCTAATTAAAAAAACATTCTATTATAAATTAAAACATTAAACTATTTAAAATCTTCAAACTTAAATTTCCCACTCCAGTGAGTGCAACAGTAGGGAAAGTGTTGGATTTCAGAGGAATAACAATTAATATTCTCAACTCCAGTCAGTTCAAAATTAAAAACAAACTAAATTTTAACAACAGTAAAAATATTTAAAAAACAAAATAAATTAAAAAATATATAAATATGTTTAAAAATTCAAATACAAATATATTTAATATAAAAAATAAAAAAATATATTATAATGTTAAATACATATAACAAATACCTACAAATATTATATTAAATAAAATAAAAAACAATTGAACTAGATGTATTAGGTAGGGGTCCACGTGGCACGGGCACCATGAGACAGCGGGGCCAGTTGCAGGGATTTCTCGAGGCTTTGGGCCTAGGGGACATTTGGAGGCATCAGCACCCTGATATGAAACATTACACACACCTTTCAGCAGCGACGGGTAGCCTCTCAAGATTAGATTATATATAAACACAAGTCTCCAGACTGGGAGAGTTTAGGGAGGCTACACACTTAGCAAGAGGTATATCCGATCATTCCCCGGTAGAGGTGAAGTTAGCCGGCCCGGCGAAAGATTTCGCACTTCCGCCGAGAATTGAACCCTGGTATCTAAAAGACGAAGATTTTAGAGACAAAATGAGGGACGGGGCAGAACAGTACTTTGGGGAAAATCGGGGGTCGGTAGACTCTGCAGTAACCCTTTGGGATGGCCAGGCACAGGCCAAAATAGGAGCCAAAAAAAAAACAGATCAAATGCGTTGCCTTGGAAAAAGAAATAATCCGTCTTGAGGCACAGGTTGCTGGGGCAGATCCCGAAGCAGTTATAGACAGACATCTGCTTGGCATCCGACAAAAAGAACTCAGGGACTTGATGGAGGATAGCGCCAGGACGCAAGCAAGAGCAACACAACACAGACTATATGATGAAGGCTATGAGGCCAACAAATTGCTGGTGTGATTAGACAGAAGACAGATAAGGAGGGATGGGTCCCAGGGTTATTGGATGAGGAAGGGAATAAGTTTGAAACGGGGAGCAGAAATATCGGAGGAATTTGAAAAATATTATGGGAAAATCTATACCTCCTATACCAAACACACAGAGGAAGATTGCAGAGATTTCCCGCGGAACATATCTATGCCATGCCTCCGAGAGGAAGATAAAGATTGTTTAGATGAAGACCTAACGGTAGAGTAAGTAAGCGCAGCATCACAAGCGTTACAGTCCGGGAAAGCAGCGGGTCCCAATGGAGTGGCCAGTAGAATTATATAAAGCAATGCTTGATGTGACAACAGAGCATATGCTAAACATGTTTAACCAGGCGTTGCAGGAAGGGGTGTTACCAATGGACCAACGAACGGCAGTGATAACCGTAAAACAAAAACCGGGGAGGCACCCCACCAGTTGCAGCTCCTACAGGCCAATTTAACTTCTAAATTTTGAAATAAAGGTACTTGCCAAACCCCTAGCCACGAGACTGGCAGGAGTCATAGAGGCCCTCATCCACCCAGATCAATCGGGGTTTATGCCACACAGGGGGGTGAGGTTGAACCTGTGTCGGCTTTTTGTAATATTACATATATCCCAGACATACCCCCAGGAGCAGGCAGCAATTTTATCTTTAGACGCTAGTATGGCCTTCGACAGTGTGGAGTGGAATCACCTGTATGCAGTCTTGGAGCGTTTTGGCCTCGTTCCAAAATTAATCAGCTGGGTCAAGCTCCTATATAATCAGCCCCTGGCCAGAGTGAGAGTCAATTCAACGGTGTCCCGCACATTTACTCTACAGAGAGGAACTAGACGGGGTGCCCACTCTCCCCAATTCTATTTGCACTGGCTCTGGAGCCACTGGCGGCATGGGTAAGAGAAGATCCATTGATTTGGGAGATATCAATTGGGGAAGAGTGGGAAGACCAAATATCACTCTATGCAGATGATATTTTGTTGTACGTGAAGAAACCGAGACAGTCAACCGATCGCATTCTTCAGATTTTCCTGATATTTGGCGAGTACTCTGGATATCGGATTAATTGGGATAAATCTTTACTGTTCCCACTAGCAGGGGGGCCCCCCACTTTAACATCTAGATGCACTGTGCCCATGCAGGAGAAAGGCTTCAAATACTTGGGGATATACATCACCCGAGACCCAGACGAATACTACAATCAGAATTTGGGGCGACAGCTAGATAGGCTCATAACCGATGCAAAATATTGCCGCACCCTTCCACTGACGTTGATGGGACACGCAGCATTGTTCAAAATTATGGCGCTCCCATGCCTATTATATATGCTACAAAGCTCTCTGTACGAGGTGCCTGCCTCCTTCTTTCGGAGAGTAGACTAAGAACTTCGGGCGCTGATATGGAGTGGGCCAGGCCCAACAATCGCGCTGTGTAAGCTCCAAAGGGGGTCTTCGATGGAGGCCTAGCGGTACCTGACATACGTTGCTACTACTGAGCCTCGCAACTAGTGAACGTGAATGGCTGGATATTCAAAGATAGGGCCGAACCAGCTTATAGAGTAGACAGGCTGACCATGGGGGCTCGAGGCCCACAGGGACTACTCTACATGAAGCAAATAGATAAACACCTCCCGACACACACCAAAACAGTAGGGAAGTTATGGAGGGCGGCCACAAAATACTTGGGGTGGGAAAAAAAGCTATCGGGGATGACGCCGCTGCGGGCTGGTGACCTTCTTAGAGAAGTCAGTAGATTAGATTGATTCGCCAAATGGGAGCTCTTAGGACTGGAGACATTGGGCGATATCTGGAGAGGAGGAACATATATAGAGTTTACTGCTCTACACAGAGGCTATGAGATGGGAAAAGGGGAATGGCTTAAATACATCCAGTTGGGGCATGCGCTGCGAAAACACATTATGGAAGGGGAAGTGTTGGATGCGGCCTCACCACTAGAAGACAGGATACTGACCGAGCAGATCAGGGAAAAAACCATATCCCTATTTTACAAAAAGATAGTCAACAATGCCCCAGACCCGACCAAAGCTCTTCTGTCGGCATGGTAACAAGATGTTGGCACATTGGAAGAGGAACAATGGGTGGAAATGCTGCAGGGCCCAAGAGAGGTGGCGATTCGGGCATGGTTCCGTCTTATACAACTTAAAGTGCTCCACAGAGTATACTACTCTAGGTCATCCTTATTCAGAATGGGACGTAGTGAAAACACAAGATGCCATAGGGGGTGTGGGTCAGAGGGGTCCTTTTTCCACCTGCGGAAGTAGTGGGCATGGAGGTATCAGTTGAACCCAAATGGCTCCTCCTGATAACAGGGGCGATTGATGATTGGCCACGACATATAAAACAATGGCTAACATGGCAGCGGTGGTCGCGAAGCGTAATGTAGCAAAAGCATGAGGGGGGGCGCTCACATCCCCCACATTGGAAGACGGGGAAAATGATATGGACTGGTGCTGGCAAGTGGAATTAACAATCTACAAGAGCAGAGGATGCCCCAAGAAAGGGGAGAAAACTTTGGGGGGCATGGCAGATATATCAGGGACTATAAAAGGATAAAATGTACCATTCTGTTCACTACTAAATTGATTCTATCATGTGAGGAAGAAGATGCTATTAACTATAAAAATGGGATTGTGGTTGTAATATCAAGGCTCTTTGTATGTACAGGTATTGTATGTTTTAATAAAAAGAGTTTGAAAAAAAATAAAACAATTTCTAAACAAATAAATATTTCGAATTAAAAATTATTTAGAAAAAAAACATTAACTATTACATAAATTTACTTTTTTATTTCCTACCCTATAGCACCACACAATTCACAACACACATCTAAATTTAAAAAAATTGTACTTCCTCAACTAACATAATTAATTACCAATTAAAGAAATAGTATTAATTTTAAAAAATCATAAAAATTATTTAACTTCCCACACTTTACCATATAATCCCCATAACCCAGTTAAAATTAGACTATATTTAACTAATTATAAAGTAAGTAAAATTTATTTACTCCCCACACTGTACCCCTATAACAATGAAACCCACACACAAAAAATATAAACAAATACCCTAATTAAAAATAAATAAATGAATTCATATTACTGATCAACTAATTTATTAATTAAACAAAAATTACTTCCCACCCTTTACCCCTATAAACCCCACAACTAAAATTACTTACACAAATCCCATATTTAATTTTTAATTAATTAATATTAACAACTAATTATTAATTCATTAAACATAAATTACTTCCCACCCTTTACCACATAAACCCCACAACCCACACCTAATAAAAATCACAAAATTACCATAATTAATTATCAATTAATTAGTTAATATAAATTAACAACTAATTATTAATTAATTATACATAAATTATTTCCCACCCTTTACCCCTATAAACTCAACAACCCGCCCCTAAAATTAATAACACACTTTCCATAATTAATTTTCAATCAATGAAATAATATAAATTAACAACTAATTATTAATTAATCAAAAAAACAACCAATTAATGATTAATCACAAATAAATTACTTCCCACAATTAACGCTATAAAATCGAAATTATAATAAATAAAAAATAATAATTAATTTATTATAATTAAATTACTTCCCACCCTATTCCCCTATAAACCCACAACCCGCTACGAAACTAAAAAATGCAAAATGTAAATAAAATAAAATTCATAACTACTAAAAATTTAACACATATATTAAAAAACATAAACAATACTTATACAAAAAAACATACATCACATACATTTAAAATATAAACTAAAATACATAAAACTAATTAAAAAATCGATATTTTAAACATCTATATTTTTGCAAACAATATTAATGACTTCTATATTTTTAAAAACGATATTTCTTACCTTAAATTCAATATTCTTGACCACGATATTCTTGCTGTCGATATTTCTGAATCACGATATTTCCAACTCGATATTTGTGTAAGTTGACATTTCCAACTCGTTCTTCTGTCGCTCGTCACCAGAATGTGGTATGGATCCTCCTTTGAATTAAGACAGATCACTCAGGATGGGTGATTAGCTTAGGATTATTGTTAAGTCCATCACAGAGCCTTATCCACCAAGTGACACTCCTCAACTGCCACTCTTCAATCTTCTAAATTCCACCCTGGCAACCACCCACATTCTGAATGCTTGCATCATCAATGCTTGCATCAAGGCCTAGCAACATATACAAACCCACAAAGATGAATACAGAACACCACACACTTCTCTACAGCTGGCTGTAAATAGAGCACTAACAATCCCTACTAAAGTGCTAGACGACTCCCCAAGTGGCATGGGCGCCATTATTGTAGATTTAGGTAGTGCTCGCCACAAAAAGGAGCTGTCTAGAGCTGTCTCTAAGAAACGAGCATTGGTAAATGCATTAGGTTTCGCCTATGTGATTAATATTAAGCTGTTTTTTGTTGTAAGTTGTAGCTTACTGAGTAGTTGTACAATATATGTTACAGAGAGTCTGTTAAAGTGTTATGACTTGTTTATGTACAAAAAGGCAATATATTGTGATGTTACTAGTGGTATAGTGCGGGTAAGCAATAGCAGAATTTTGAAAAATGAAAGAGGGAAATAATAGAATTAATTTATGTAATAACAATATTATTTATTTATTATTTATTTAACTCATTTATAAGGCGCACGAATCATCCCCAGGGGGATCTCTCGGCGCCCGAGAAGGAGGCAAATGAGGGAGGAGTATAAAATTCACTCGTTAGAATAGCCAGGTCTTGAGCAACTTTTTAAATTGTGGGAAGTTTGGACAGGCACGAAGATATTCGGGGAGCTCGTTCCAATGTTTGGGGGCCAGATAAGAAAACGCACGACCCCCCATTTTAACTTTCCTTATTCTCCTGCCACAAAGCAGGCTACGATTACTGGATCTAAGTTGTCGCCCGGAAAAAAAACCGACCGACTCGGTATGGGATAATAGTCCGACCGACACGTACCGGCGTTGCCCGACCTGGGAAGTACGATGAAATGCATGTGAATCACGACCGACTCGTACGGAACTCAAGGCGAACGACCGACCCGGACGGAAACAAGCTATCCGGCCGGAAAACCACGTGAATCGAACCGACCGACACGCACCAGGAAGAAAGCCGAACGAAACGTACCCGCGAACTCCGACCCGCGCAGTACGATGCAATGGGTGCAAAAGCAGACCGATTCGCATGGAGCACAAGCCGTACGACCGACACGCATACAAAACCCAGCCGAACAAACACAATACACCGCGAACGACGCGTACGCCGCATATGAAACAGAGCTGAAACACAGCGGGAACGACTCGGAGAGGCGCGCACGAGATAACTGCAACGTCCTACTCGGTCAGAAGAACGACTCCAACATGCACAATAATCACAAATGAAAAAATACAAAAAAAGAGGGCCAAACAAGCAATGACAAAGCCAATAAATACAGGGGGTGAAAAAAATTGAACAAGGACACACCCCCAACTCCACCTACATAAAGGCCACACATCCCTACCATGATCCTTTGCAAATTCCACTGACCTGCCAGCAGAGAACACCATCACACAGCAAACACAGACACACACACAGCTCATCCAACACAAAAGCCACACACCATTAGCACCTCAACAAATAGCACCCTCACACACACACAGCAAAACCTACACTCACACACCCTCACTTGCACACACACACACATCAATCACCACCACCACCCATCACCATGCCCCTAAAGAAGAATCCAAAGTTCCTAGATAATGAATTGGAAGTCATGGTAGACGAGATCCTGAGGGTAGAGCCACAGTTGTTTGGCACATTGGTCCAACAGACCCCCATGTCGCAGAAAACCAAGATGTGGGCGAGGATCGTCGACAGGGTGAATGCACAATCACCATGTTTGCGCACAAAGGAAGACATCCAGAACAGGTGGTATGATGTGCGCAGGAGGGTCAGGGACCTCCTGAAGAAGGATTACCTCCTGAGCCAGCACACCGGCAGTGGCCCTCCTGCCAAACCAGTATACCTCAGGCCCTGGGAGGAGAAGGTGCGGGCCATCCTACCACCAGTGAGCGTATATGGACTACAAACATCCCAGAGCCTGGTGAGTACACAACTAATATACACAATATTGTGTGCCAATACACACACATCACTGTCAAGGGGACAGTCAAACCATGCACCCCTAGCAAATCAACAGCAAACAAAAGATAATCATCCCAAAAAGTGTATGTCAGACAGATAAACACAATACATGCCATCTCATAGTGATATGTAACTGTGTCATGACATGTACAAATCCAATACCAAATTGAGCTAGGCAGTGGCACAAATATAACCAACAAACACTGTCAGATATTTAGCCACCACTAGAACACCACCTCACAGGGAAGCTCACAGAAAGGAAGGAATCCTGTGTATGCTGGTGAAGTCAGTGTGCCAAGAGCATGATGGGACTCGTAGTAACAGATAATGGACAGCCTCACATTTGGACCATCAACACCACTCAGAACCATGCTCACAACACAGGGAGTGGAAAAGGACTGACAAGATGGCTGACACTGGGTACTGCTGTGGGGAGCACAAGGCCCTGCTGGGAACTGTGCACCAACAAACAGCACAACACCACTGCCTGACATCCTGAAAGCCAACTTGCACTCCCTGCAATGCAAGCACGTTGCATGGTGGGATATCTGGCTGGGTGGGAAGGAGGACTCACAGCACTGACCATAGTTACAAGCAGCTCACCTCACACACCCCCTCAACACAAACTCCACATAACCCACCTGGGAGAATGCCATGCCTCACATACCAAATGAAGATCCCACAAAGAACCACCACCCTGGGTAATGCCGTGTGAAGCACAGGGACACTCTTGGGACTTGTAGCCAAACAAACGCAAGGACAACACTGTCAGCCTTCCTGTCAGCACAGGCACACTACCCCACAGGAAGCAGAGTCCAAAGGAAGGAAGTACGGGCATGCTGGGAAGGGGGTGTAGGCAATAGCATGATGGGAGTTGTAGTCACAGAAACTGCTCACCCTCACAATTGGCCCATCAACACCACTCTGAACCATGCTCACATCACAGGGAGTGGAAAAGGAATGACAAGATGGCTGACACTGGGTACTGCTGTGGGGAGCACAAGGCCCTGCTGGGAACTGTGCACCAACAAACAGCACAACACCACTGCCTGACATCCTGAAAGCCAACTTGCACTCCCTGCAATGCAAGCACGTTGCATGGTGGGATATCTGGCTGGGTGGGAAGGAGGACTCACAGCACTGACCATAGTTACAAGCAGCTCACCTCACACACCCCCTCAACACAAACTCCACATAACCCACCTGGGAGAATGCCATGCCTCACATACCAAATGAAGATCCCACAAAGAACCACCACCCTGGGTAATGCCGTGTGAAGCACAGGGACACTCTTGGGACTTGTAGCCTAACAAACGCAAGGACAACACTGTCAGCCTTCCTGTCAGCACAGGCACACTACCCCACAGGGAAGCAGAGTCCAAAGGAAGGAAGTACGGGCATGCTGGGAAGGGGGTGTAGGCAATAGCATGATGGGAGTTGTAGTCACAGAAACTGCTCACCCTCACAATTGGCCCATCAACACCACTCTGAACCATGCTCACATCACAGGGAGTGGAAAAGGACTGACAAGATGGCTGACACTGGGTACTGCTGTGGGGAGCACAAGGCCCTGCTGGGAACTGTGCACCAACAAACAGCACAACACCACTGCCTGACATCCTGAAAGCCAACTTGCACTCCCTGCAATGCAAGCACGTTGCATGGTGGGATATCTGGCTGGGTGGGAAGGAGGACGCACAGCACTGACCATAGTTACAAGCAGCTCACCTCACACACCCCTTCAACACAAACTCCACATAACCCACCTGGGAGAATGCCATGCCTCACATACCAAATGAAGATCCCACAAAGAACCACCACCCTGGGTAATGCCGTGTGAAGCACAGGGACACTCTTGGGACTTGTAGCCAAACAAAAGCAAGGACAAAACTGTCAGCCTTCCTGTCGGCACAGGCACACTACCCCACAGGGAAGCAGAGTCCAAAGGAAGGAAGTACGGCATGCTGGGAAGGGGGGTGTAGGCAATAGCATGATGGGAGTTGTAGTCACAGAAACTGCTCACCCTCACAATTGGCCCATCAACACCACTCTGAACCATGCTCACATCACAGGGAGTGGAAAAGGACTGACAAGATGGCTGACACTGGGTACTGCTGTGGGGAGCACAAGGCCCTGCTGGGAACTGTGCACCAACAAACAGCACAACACCACTGCATGACATCCTGAAAGCCAACTTGCACTCCCTGCAATGCAAGCACGTTGCATGGTGGGATATCTGGCTGGGTGGGAAGGAGGACTCACAGCACTGACCATAGTTACAAGCAGCTCACCTCACACACCCCCTCAACACAAACTCCACATAACCCACCTGGGAGAATGCCATGCCTCACATACCAAATGAAGATCCCACAAAGAACCACCACCCTGGGTAATGCCGTGTGAAGCACAGGGACACTCTTGGGACTTGTAGCCAAACAAACGCAAGGACAACACTGTCAGCCTTCCTGTCAGCACAGGCACACTACCCCACAGGGAAGCAGAGTCCAAAGGAAGGAAGTACGGGCATGCTGGGAAGGGGGTGTAGGCAATAGCATGATGGGAGTTGTAGTCACAGAAACTGCTCACCCTCACAATTGGCCCATCAACACCACTCTGAACCATGCTCACATCACAGGGAGTGGATAAGGACTGACAAGATGGCTGACACTGGGTACTGCTGTGGGGAGCACAAGGCCCTGCTGGGAACTGTGCAACAACCAACAGCAAGACACCACTGAATGACATCCTGAGAGTCAACCTGAACCCACTGCAAGGGTGGCATGCTTCATGGTGGGATAACTGGGCTAGATGGAGAAGGATGGCCGGATGTACACCAAATACAACAAATGCTGGCCATGCACACACCTCAACATTCACATTGAAATGCCCCAGGTATGCATGACAATGTGCTACACCAATATCAACCTCTTACTGTGACAACTTAGGACAATGCAATGTACATGCCCGCATCCAGAGGTACAGTCACAACTGTCAGGTGTGTGAACCATTGATGCCTGTAGAAACATAACATACAAAGTGTGTCTCTTCCAAATACAGGTGATGATGATGGGGACACAGCAGCAGGCGAGGAGGAGTCCCTGTCCCAGGCTCCGGGGGACACAGAGCTCACTGGTGTGGAACAGCCTCTGCCCTCCTCGGATGGCGAAGACCTACCTGGCACCTCCGGTGTGAGTCATCATGCAGCACCAGCTGGACCAACACCTGCACCCCCTGCACCCACCCCTCCAACAACTTCCAACACACAGACCACCCCCGCCGACACGGAGAGACCAAGGACCACCGATGGCAACAGCACAGAGCCCCAGGCCCAGCGTGGAGCAATGGACGACAACACCACTAACAACCCCCAAGGGGGCCTTGGGTCACCTGTGCGTGCCACCGCAGGTCCTGCACGTGTCGCCAGGGGTGGTGGGAGGGGTGGTAGACATAGGTCACTGCTTGCAGAGGGGTCAGGACTGCATGATGACCCACAACTGGCACGCATCGCTGATGAGTACCAGGATAGCACCGGAGAGGTCAGACAGGTCGTGGGGATCCTCAAGGACATACAACAGCAGCAGGCTGCCCATCATGCCCGCTTGGACTCCCACATGTCCCGTGTGGAGACACACATGTCTCGCATGGAGTCCAATTGGGACACATTGCAAGAACTCACAGCGGTGCATAGGGACATATTGACATGCCTCCGCCAGATTAGCACCAACATGGCCACACCTCCCTGTGTGCCCACAACATCTGGTGCTGCAACAACTGACACCGCCACAGGGAGGGAGGAGGACTCTGGCGGAGACTCCCTGCACCGCCGCAGCCTGCACGTGAGGGTCCCCCCAAAGAAGAGGGGTCGTCCGAGGAAGGAAAACTGAGAGGTTGATGGCCACGTACATCCCCCAGGAAGCCAACACCTGTTCCAGAAATTCTCCTTTGTGTGCAAACGTTTCACCCTGTCGAATGCAACACTACTCTCCCACATGACATGGGGAGTTCAAGTTGGACTAATGTATCATATGACTGTGGACTTCACTCAGGACATTTCTGCTACCAAGACTTCCAACTCATCTGGGAACTTTGGATCACAATCCCAATGTACAGCACCCACCATCCTGTGCACTATCACACACACATTTCTGTCAATAAAATCACTAGTACACCATACTTGCCTCTGTTGTTATTCAAATGTGGATACTGTAATGGTGATGATGACCTGCTAAATTACACTGTGTATGCTAACTGCTACAGCAAGTACAACACCGTCGTGTGAGTCATGGTGACGTGACACATATGAGGGAGACACACCACTAGGGCTACACAACACAGAGACACCAGGGCCATCGGACTCATCGCCCACAGTGATGTTGCCAGGAAATACAGTGGAATGCACAGACACCACACCTATTCAGAGTCTGTGTCAACTAGCCCACAGGTGCAGTAAGCAAATGTCAGTCAGATGTGTGACCACAGACAACGCACATCCCAAAGTGAAGCACAGGTTCATTACACATTTGCAACATGTTGTTTCCACTACAAATGCAAGGTTTACCCACGTGGCAGTGGCCACACAGTCAACAAGTGCAGAAGATATGAAGTCCAGGGGTGTGTGGCACATCACTTGTAGGCAAACTACTGCTGCCACCCTGAAAGCTGAATCATGGTGTCGGGGGATCCAAGTTGACCAAAGTACTCAGTAAGCACCCTGTGAAGGATAGACATGACACACAGTTAAAACCACTGAAGAACAGGACAGAACTGCAATACTCATGCCCAATACATGTCACAAGACAACTACACAAAACCAAGTTAGCATGTCAAAACTGTTGGGGAGTACAGACTACCTGTAAGGACACATTGCTGCACGCATCCAGTCAAGTAGCACATGGCCACACTCAAACAGCACCAGAGCACCACCCACACATATCATGCAAACTCACATCATTCACATTACATCTCCCTGGATACTCACATTCAGCTGAAGAAGTTGGTGATGAGCTGTGTGCGGACATCACCATCATCATCATCATCATCATCATCACTGGCATCGTGGTCCAGGCCAGGATCCTCCACAGGTGGCGGACGTTGGTCATCGTCATCCAGGATGAGAGGCAACTCCTTCCGCACTGCCAGGTTGTGTAGCATGCAGCAGACGATGACAATCTTGCACACCTTTGCTGGGGCATATGGGAGGGCCCCTCCTGTCTTGTCCAGGCAGCGGAAGCGGCTCTTCAGGAGACCAAAGGTCCGCTCAATCACTCTCCTGGTCCGACCATGTGCCTCATTGTAGCGCATCTGGGCTGGTGTCACAGGGTTCCTGAGGGGTGTCAGCAACCACGGCATGTTGGGGTATCCGGAGTCACCTACGGACAGACAAGTGCACATTAGCTGAGTTGGAAAAGTGGGTGGAATACTACAGATCAGAACACACACAATGGTACAAAGTCAGTACACACCGACAAGCCAGGCACGCTGGTTCTGCATCTGTGCCATCATCCTTCGGGATGCGACTACTCCTCATCACGTAGGCATCGTGTGCTGAACCAGGGAAACGGGCACACACATGTGTGATGCTCATATCTGCAAGACATACCACCAGAGCATTGATCGAATGGTAATGTTTACGGTTCCGGTATGCCTGCTCATGTGCCTGTGGTGGTATCAAAGCCACATGTGTCCCATCAATGGAGCCAATGACATGTGGCATCCTCCCCAGGGCATAGAAGTCACTCTTGATGTCAGTGAGTTGTTGACGTGTAGGGAAATAGATGTACTGGTTCAGGCATCTCAACATTGCCTCCAAAACATCGCGTAGCACACGGCTGAACATAGTCTGTGACATCCCACCGGCAGTCGCCACAGTGTGTTGAAAGGTACCAGTGGCAAAGAAGTGTAGGGCTGCCATTACCTTCACCTTGGGTGTCAGCGCCGTAGGGTACGGCCGGCCAGGTTGCAAATGTGGTGCCAAGCGCACTGCCAAATCATCAATCAGCTGCCTGGTGAAGCGGTACCGTCGGATGCTGTCACGTTCCACCATCGTTGCCAGGTCAGGGACAGCTGGAGCCCTGCAGTGCATAGGTTGAAGAAAGAAAGATTGTCAGTCACCCCACATATGTGTCATTCACCATACTCAATTTCACATGATACATCATTACGAGACACAAGTACTTGATGTGTGTGCCGTTCTGTTCGGACATAACTCACACCTACATGCCCATCATCTAACTTCTCAGTACAACATGTGTGCACAACAGGTACCAGGTTGTGCTATGGGAAACCATTAGGCTGTGTCACAGTACCCATTTCCTGCTGTCACGTTCCACACACACACCACAGTGACATGTCTGGACAGATGCGCCACAGGCATCACAGCTCATTGACAGGTAGATTCCCAGTGACCCTGTCTTGCCACATGGACACTGGCATGACATGGCGTATCATGTACACGTCAGAAAAACAAACATGACTCCCACAGCTAGTGGCCCCGGTCACCTCCGCAGGACAGACATGGACGCCAGTGACGCACAACATCAAAGTCCATGCACAAACAACGTTGATGTGGAGACTGTCTCCCATCTTGCACATGGAATCAGAGACATCGGAAACACAACATGCACACAGACTGTGGAGGGACATCACTATTGTGGCTATGGGTCATCCGGTGACGTACATGCCTTCCCCCATGGGACCCTGGGGGTATGTGACATGTTACACACATACACAACCTGGAAATGTGACCATGCCACATGCTCAAAATGAACTGTTGCACATCACAGTGGTCATGTGCACAACACACAAAGGACCCTGTCCCCATTAACACATGCACAGCCTGGGTGTGGCTGCCCACAAGTGCCACCACAGAAACCACATGTCAACCCCCATACACAGAAAATGTAATGCAGCCTTACATGCCTTAGGAAACAGTGTGGACTGGGTGTGGTGTTGTAGGTGTGCCCCTGTGTCTCTGGCAGGTATATGTGGCTGGCATACGTTCACCAGTGACAAGCATGGTGACATATGCGACTGACCTGTACAGGTACGCGTTGTACAGCAATGGACCGATCGGTGTGCCCGGCCGGCCCATTGCATCTGTTGTATCCTGAAATACACGTTGTACAGCAATGGACCGATCGGTGTGCCAGGCCGGCCCATTGCATCTGTTGTGAGCGGGTACGCGTTGTATCCCGAAATACGCGTTGTACAGCAATGGACCGATCGGTGTGCCCGGCCGGCCCATTGCATCTGTTGTATCCCGGAATACGCGTTGTACAGCAATGGACCGATCGGTGTGCCCGGCCGGCCCATTGCATCTGTTGTATCCCGAAATACGCGTTGTACAGCAATGGACCGATCGGTGTGCCCGGCCGGCCCATTGCATCTGTTGTATCCCGGAATACGCATTGTACAGCAATGGACCGATCGGTGTGCCCGGCTGGCCCATTGCATCTGTTGTGAGCGGGTATGCGTTGTATCCCGAAATACGCGTTGTACAGCAATGGACCGATCGGTGTGCCCGGCCGGCCCATTGCATCTGTTGTATCCCGGAATACGCGTTGTACAGCAATGGACCGATCGGTGTGCCCGGCCGGCCCATTGCATCTGTTGTATCCCGAAATACGCGTTGTACAGCAATGGACCGATCGGTGTGCCCGGCCGGCCCATTGCATCTGTTGTGAGCGGGTACGCGTTGTATCCCGAAATACGCGTTGTACAGCAATGGACCGATCGGTGTGCCCGGCCGGCCCATTGCATCTGTTGTATCCCGGAATACGCGTTGTACAGCAATGGACCGATCGGTGTGCCCGGCCGGCCCATTGCATCTGTTGTATCCCGGAATACGCGTTGTACAGCAATGGACCGATCGGTGTGCCCGGCCGGCCCATTGCATCTGTTGTATCCCGAAATACGCGTTGTACAGCAATGGACCGATCGGTGTGCCCGGCCGGCCCATTGCATCTGTTGTATCCCGGAATACGCATTGTACAGCAATGGACCGATCGGTGTGCCCGGCCGGCCCATTGCATCTGTTGTGAGCGGGTACGCGTTGTATCCCGAAATACGCGTTGTACAGCAATGGACCGATCGGTGCGCACACATTGGCTGGGGCCTGGCATGGCAACGGATGCGTTTTCGAAGCTCCAACGAGTCTGATGCAGTGAATTCAGTTGGCCAGCCACAACAATGTTGCAAAATCATGGGTGTCATGAAGTTGAAGATTTGAAGGATGCTGTGGGCGTGTATTAGTGCTGCTATTCCATGGATTGGTCAGATTCAGAAGATGCAAACGACTTGGACCTATCACTTTGGACACATGGGACAGTATCTGCCTCTGCAGCACACATATAATGCTGGCTGTTCCCCTGAGAGCTCACTTGCCTGCACTACATGCTCCAGGACGACATCTGCCACCAACACTGCTGCTGTCTCTGCATCCTCTGGCTACTGCAATGGCACGTACTGTGGAGAGAGCCCCAGCCTTCAGCCTTGAGGAGAACCAGGCCCTGCTGGACAGCCTCCTTCCACAGTACAGCAAGCTGTATGGGACACCAGGGGAGCAGGTGAGTGTGCTGTCCACTGCCTTTCTAATTTTGCATGTTGTCTGACTAGCAGGACTTACAGTGTGCACACCACTGGCTAGCATGCTCACTGAGTAGTTCTGAGCCCCCAAAGTGTGTAGTTACATGCACTGAACAGGTACAGTGCAGTAACAGTGCATTCCAACAAGGTTTACTTTCCATGCAATGATACCATGTAGTAACTGCTGGCAAACTGTTCATAGCCATCGTTGCACTGCCTGTGTACATCATGTGCCCCAGTGATTGAGACATGTATATCCAACTGTGTGATGCACGGATATGTTGCATGTGTAGTAATGGCATTTTCACTTTGTCATCCTCACAGGTTGATGCCCACCAGAAACAGAAAATCTGGCTGACCATCGCCCGGGCAGTAAGATCCGTGGGGGACTACAAGCGCCGGATCCGCAACTGCCAGAAGAGGTGGCAGGACCTTCGAGGCTGGACCCGGAGGATCGCAAGGGTCCAGCTGAAGCTGTCGCCTCCTCGCAGGAGGGGCGGACACCGGACCCTGACCCCCACATGCTCAGGATCCTGGCGGTGGTCTTCCCTGACCTGGATGGGCAGCTGAAGGCCAGACAGCAGCAAGGAGGGGGTGAGTCCATGACAGCACTGTGCACTTTGTCTGACATGCTATGTGCCCTCCTCTGGCCTGGTTAAACTTCCACAGTACATCAGTCTTGTGGTCCAGGACCCATGTCCCTCTATTGTGACATGCCCACTCCTCATCTGATACGCATATGTGTGGCCCTTACAGTCAGGAAATTGTGTCACTTGGGGACTGTGTCATTGCATTTTGCTTTGCTCAAGGTGGGGGACAGCATTTGTTCCGGTGACTATGTTGTGGGATTCATGGGTGGGTCAATTGCTCACACAATGCCCAAGTCCTGACATGTAATCTGGGTGTAACTTTGATATGTGGTCCACTTGCTGATCTGATTCACCACATGTCCCTGGGGTATTTGGCACACCCCCATGCTGTGGGTGGGAACAATGTTTGGGCCTCAGGAGTATGTATATCAAGTGTGTCACACATGCTTAGACACCTGCCTACTGTCCAGGACTCATCCCTCTTACAGGTGGAGCTGGACAGTCATGCCTACTCCAGGGCATACAATACACTCTGTACTCCCACTCCCGTGGATCATCTGACATGTTGTGATCAGTGACATGTTCCCTCAGGTGTCTGCCTCTGTGTCATTGTGCTGTGGCTTCGTTGTCAGGACTACTGGTATGTTTGTCGGTTATGGCTCAGCATGCCATCTGAGATGTGACCATGAGAGACGATACTTCTGTGACTTATAGGTGTCTGATCACTTGACTGTGCACACAGGTGTATGCGACTGTGACTTTCAGGCAGCTGTTTTTCATTCACAGCACACTGTGAGGTGCTCATGTTCAGAGAGTTGTGTTTCGTGTCCCCCATATGTCCAATTGGTATGACGTGGACAAATAGTAGTTCAGATGATGTTGTTTTTGGGGGATGGACATGTGCACTTGTCAGTTACATAACTTGCATTCCCCATGTCCTAGGATTGTGACACAGTGCAGACTGTTGTTGGCTGGCTGCCATGGCCATGTGACTGGAGACAGTGATGTATGACTTTGCACGCATGCCTGTGTCATGGCATTAAACTTCCTAAGACTGATCCTGCAGGGGAGTGACATGTGCAACATGCACCCCATTGTGGCATTGACTATCCGGACATGGGTGGATCATGGTGTCTGGTGCTGGTATGCATCACATGCATTTCTATTTAGACTCTGGCCATCCCTTTCTCTGGACACCTGCACTGACTCAGTGGCAAGAGATGTGATGTGTGCATGTTCACATACTTCACCGTGTTCCCTGCAATGTCCAACAACTGTGTAGGTGGTGCATGTGTCCACACTGGGGTCTTACCATCAGACAGGCACCAGACAGATGGGTGCAAGGGCAGGAGGGGTGTGAGTCCCATGGTTGACCATCAGACTGACAATTGGCTTCCCCGAATCTGTGTGAGGACTTTAGGCAATGTTCAACTAAGGATGCCAGGGCTTGCTCTGTGATGTGCTGTACTTACTGTGGTGTGTGCGGTCAGTGCAGGTGACTGATGTTTGTCTGTTTCCCTAATTGTTTGCAGATACATCCACGGCCACAGGAGGGGACAGCTCCACGGACCAGGAGGAGCAGCGGAGCCAGACTGGGTCAGCATCCGACGAGTGGTCAGAGGGACCCAGTGGCACAGAGGGCGAGGGAGCCACACCGAGGAGTCCTCAGCACCATCCACCTCAGCTGAGGACCACAGCAGCTCGGAGGATGACTCCCTTGTGGAGGCGGGTCTCAGCAGCCACCAAAGGCCAGCTAGTCTGTCTGGCCCCGCCACCACCACCACCACCACCGCCCTCCCATTGGCTCCCATTCCTGAGGTCCGTGGAGGCTCCCGTGCTCGGGAGCGTGTCTCCTTCGTGCCAGGCACCGCACCCCCTGCCCCTGTGTCCCCTGCTGCCCTGAGTGAGGAGTCTGTGTACCTCCTTCGGCAGCTCCATGTAGGGCAGACAGCAATGCTGAGTGTCCTCCATGCACACACCACTCTGTTGACACAGCTGGTGTCGTTCATGGAGGGCATCTCGACGGGTATGTCTGCCCTACAGAGGAGCAATAAGTCCATGGACTCCTCCCTGACGGCAGCCGTGTCCCTCCTCCAACAGTCCCTCACCCCTCCCACCTCTGCCCCATCCACACTTCCTGCCACCCTACCTGTCCAAAGCACATGCACACCTGCACAATCACCCAAGCACACAGACACGAGCAGCACAGACACACCCAAGAGAAAGGCAAGACGTGCACACAAGCATCCTCAGGGGACTGAGACCACACACACAGGGGATGGGGAACAGACACACACACAGGCATCCACAGTCACTCCATCAGTCCGCCAAATCCTCTGGCGAAACACTCCAAGACCTCTTCGCTTGACCTCACCTGCTACTCCATTTACACAGCAATGCCAAGGGGCAGATCAGTTGACTGGAGGTGAGTGTTTGATTTGCTCAAGCGCTCCGTCCATCATCCCTGTTGTTTCGCTTTAAAGTTCGCCCGTAAGTCATTGAGCAGGCGTATGCCCAGACGTGGGTCCCTTGCTCACTTTGCCACTGGATTCAGGCTACGGACCTGGCATGATGTATGGCTGAATAGCTCAGCAAACCGGTCCCAGGATGCTTGTTTCGTATCCAGGAAAGACATGGCTTGCAGTTCGGGCTGGACTGATCCCATGAGGCACAGTGTCTAGACTGATCTGCACTATCTGCGCCAACCTTGTCTGAAACACTCCGAAGTGGTCGGAGCGAGCTACAAGAATGATGATGGATTAAACCCAGATCAGTTGACTAGGGGTGAGCCTTGCTTGATTGGCTCAAGCGCTCCGTCCGTCATCCCACATCCTGTTTCGTTTATTCGCCCTAAGTTAGCAGGGTATGCCCAGACGAGGTCCCTTGCTCACTTTGCCACTGGATTCAAGCTAGCCTGGCTGATGACGGCTGAACAGCACAGAAACCGATCCCAGGATGCTTGTTTCCGGTCCAGGGAAGACATGGCTGGCAGTTCGGGCTAGACTGTTCCATGAGGCACAGGGTCAGACTGATTTGCATATGGCCACGTCTGACACTAGGGTGGTGGAGGAGCTAGAGACATGATGACAGATTGCATCCAGATCAGTTGACTCCGGGTGAGTGCTTCGATTCGCTCTAGCGCTCCAAGTCCATCATCCCCTTGCTTCACCTGCTACCCCACCTACACAGCAGATCTTCCTGTGTGACCTCGGCCTCTTCCCCTCCGATCCTGCTGATCCAGCATACCGGGGGAAGAGGAAGTCCACCCATACAGAGGGGAGTGCCCCTCGCCCCCGGACACCCCCTCCCCAGGCGCAGGCAGACACAGGACCCCATTCGGAAGTCCCCCCGGACCAGGAAGAGCAAGACCCCACCACCACCACCATGCAGCTCCACCACCCAGTCTCTCTCCTCCATCCCCCAGGCCACCACTCCACAGGTTCCCCTGCCACACCCTGCCCCAGGTTCCCCCACACACCGATACCGCATCCCCAGACTGCTTAGACCCTCCCCCCTGCCACTTGCTCTTCCACCCCCAACCCAGACGCTCTGCCTGTTAGTGCCACTGGTGTGGAGACCGGGTCCCCCCCCTCTGTCCTGCCCACCTCATCTGCCCACCCTTCCACTCCCTTGGAGTCATGACCTGCAGTGGAGTCCACAACCACCCCGTCTGACTCGGGCACTGCAGTGGAGACCCAGTCCACTACATCAGACCAGCCCACTGCAGTGGTTGCAGCACCCACACCAACTGACTTGTGTACCACAGTGGTGCCGGCCCCCCCTGAGTCAGACACCTCCACTGCAGTTGCCGGTCACACTCCTGCACCCACCACCCCTTCACTGCCTCACTCTGCCATCCCCTGATCCTGTCCATGCGGTGCCTGGCCTGCCCCTTGTATGCCCCTCCAAGGGGGATGTCCCTTGTCCGTACCAGTGCAGGCAAGCAATGGGTGACCAGTTGTCACTTATCACCCTGTTGGGACTGTGATTTTGGACTGGCCATTGGCCTTAGTTTCCTTTGGACTTCAGAGTTTACCTTGACTTTTGCTGAATAAAGCCTCTTTTTGTTTAATTGTGGCTTTTCTTTTGATGTACATGATGTGGATGAGTAGCATCCTGCATTTGCAGTTGTAATAGTGTTCATATCAGGAAAATGAAGTGTTGCTGTGATGGACTCCATGTGGTCCATGGGATATGTGTCCTGTTGTAGTCTGGATCTATGGCATCCTTTGCTGCAGTCTGAGGGTGTAATGTTCAGCATTTGACACAGGGATGTACGTTTAGCATTTGTAAATGAACATCTTTGTCTTACACTGATGCACATCTGGTGGGCTTACCACTGTTCAATGTTCCGATTTCCCTGACTGTGTGCCCAGCTCCACTGGACATGCAGTTTTGCACATCAATGTCGAAGGACTCATCTGTGTATACAGTGCAACTTGCTTGACACGTGTTTTGGGTGTATGCAGATGACTGACGTGACACTCCCGTACCCAGGATGATGTGAGCAGAGCCTTCTGTGTGTTGTAGTTGTTGACTGACTGACGGAGTGTTCTGCTGACAAGTTTGGGTCGTGCACAGACAAGGTTTGGCACAGCGGACCTTCCACAGGAGTGGAGTGCCCTCATGGCAGTGTGTAATCCGGTGACATTGCGTGGGCCTGTGTTGTGTGTTGTGTAAGCATGTCTGTGCGTGTTCCCTTCCCTTTTCCTACACAGGCTGTGTCCCTAGGGATGTTCCTGTTTGTGATGCTTGCTGAGTTGTTCTGTGTTCATCCAGCATCTTGGACCTGGTTTCTCCGTGATGTGAGTGCATGGCAAACTAATGTTCATGAGGTTGTCATCCCAGGTTGTCTTTGTTGTCAGGGCTGGGGATGTGGTCAAACGCAGATGGGACACATTCAGGATTCCCCTTGGCACTTGTTGTCTACACAAGTCATGTGATTTACAGTTTGTGGTAGCTTTCAGTGATTGTGACACGTTGTGTGTGACTGCTGCCACTCCTCAGGGTCAGAGCTGCAATGTTGGAAGTTGTGTACGTGTGTTCTTAGTGTGTCACCTTGGCTTCTTCGTTGGTGTGTGACAATGACCAGGATCCCATTGATTGTGGTGGATTTCACATCATGCCCATGTACAGCGTACTGTGCTGTGTGTCAGACATTGACGAGTCTTGTTGACTGGCCATGTGTGATGGCTTTCTGCACCTTAGTTCCCACCACCACCCCTGGTATTGTCATGGGTGCATGTGCAATGTCACCAGTCCATGTGAGCTTCACTGCTGCACATTGGTGGAGATCAGGGTGTGTGGTGTTGAGTGTGTGCAAATGTGAGTTGTTGCACGGCTAGACCCCTACCTCCATATTGGCCTTGGCTGGCAGGCCGTGCTGATTGATTAGAGCTTGTGTAGGTGTGATGGTAGTTTGTTGCTCAGGACACATGGCTGTGGTTCACAGTGTGAACGACATCTACCTTTGTCATCACAGTGGGATTCTCATGCAGGCTAGTGTCAGCACAATGTGGGGTCCCTGGGGGTAGTGCTGTGGTGGGTCTGTCTCTTGCTGTGTTAGTTGCTGTTCCTACAAGCTTGTGTGACATGTGTAATTTGGGCTCCCTCTCATCTAACAATGCCTGATTGCCCACATAGGGGTATCCGATCCATGAGTAACTTTTGTCTGGCACTGTATACACATCTGTGTGGTTGGAATTCAGGCCTCCTCATGTGTTGTGTGGTTGCCTGGGAACACTGGCACACCCCCATCACCCGTTGTGTTTGATATGCAGTGTGAGTCTGCCTGTTTGTGTTTGTGCCTTAGCACCACTGCATTGGCATATCTTGAGTGTGCCATTGGCTGTATGTTGTTTGGTGGCTTTCCCCTGCTGTCCCTGGGACTCCTAGGTCATCAGTCAGCACAATAATCATGGTTTGTATGTCCCATTGCTGCCATGGTATGGTATTTGTTCACCTGACATCTACAGTCTCCACAGGATATCTACATTTGTGTGTCCATTGGTGCAGATATGTGGATCAGCATTATGATGGTCACTTCTGTCATTGTGTTATTTGTGAATGTTGACAATGTGGGACCCCATGGGTGATGTTTGTATGCACATGGCCAAAACGATGTTTCAGTGACACTGCACTGTTTGCCTCGACCAATCTATGTTGCTATGGGACACAAGCACTACTATGCCACTGATGTGTTTGTTGTTGTGTGACCAGGATTCATCCATGCAGTTTGGCTTTGGCAGCTTTTACCATGACTACACTTACCTTATGATCACTGTGGTGATGGTGCTTTCGGCCCCATTGCCACACTGTTCAAAAGTTGCATCAGCTATGGACCCCATACTTACCTTTTGGTCACTGTGGTGATGGGGCTTTAGGCCCCATTGCCACACTGTTCAAAAATGTGCATCAGCTATGGACACCACACTTCCCTTTGGTCACTGTGGTGATGGGGCTTTAGGCCCCATTGCCACACTGTTCAAAAAGTGCATCAGCTATGGACACCACACTTCCCTTTTGGTCACTGTGGTGATGGGGCTTTAGGCCCCATTGCCACACTGTTCAAAAGTTGCATCAGCTATGGACCCCATACTTACCTTTTGGTCACTGTGGTGATGGGGCTTTAGGCCCCATTGCCACACTGTTCAAAAATGTGCATCAGCTATGGACACCACACTTCCCTTTGGTCACTGTGGTGATGGGGCTTTAGGCCCCATTGCCACACTGTTCAAAAAGTGCATCAGCTATGGACACCACACTTCCCTTTTGGTCACTGTGGTGATGGGGCTTTAGGCCCCATTGCCACACTGTTCAAAAGTTGCATCAGCTATGGACCCCATACTTACCTTTTGGTCACTGTGGTGATGGGCTTTAGGCCCCATTGCCACACTGTTCAAAAATGTGCATCAGCTATGGACACCACACTTCCCTTTTGGTCACTGTGGTGATGGGGCTTTAGGCCCCATTGCCACACTGTTCAAAAAGTGCATCAGCTATGGACACCACACTTCCTTTTGGTCACTGTGGTGATGGGGCTTTAGGCCCCATTGCCACACTGTTCAAAAGTTGCATCATCTATGGACCCCATACTTCCCTTTTGGTCACTGTGGTGATGGGGCTTTAGGCCCCATTGCCACACTGTTCAAAAAGTGCATCAGCTATGGACACCACACTTCCCTTTTGGTCACTGTGGTGATGGGGCTTTAGGCCCCATTGCCACACTGTTCAAAAATGTGCATCAGCTATGGACACCACACTTCCCTTTTGGTCACTGTGGTGATGGGGCTTTAGGCCCCATTGCCACACTGTTCAAAAAGTGCATCAGCTATGGACACCACACTTCCCTTTTGGTCACTGTGGTGATGGGGCTTTAGGCCCCATTGCCACACTGTTCAAAAGCTGCATCAGCTATGGACCCCATACTTACCTTTGGTCACTGTGGTGATGGGGCTTTAGGCCCCATTGCCACACTGTTCAAAAATGTGCATCAGCTATGGACACCACACTTCCCTTTTGGTCACTGTGGTGATGGGGCTTTAGGCCCCATTGCCACACTGTTCAAAAAGTGCATCAGCTATGGACACCACACTTCCCTTTTGATCACTGTGGTGATGGGGCTTTAGGCCCCATTGCCACACTGTTCAAAAGTTGCATCAGCTATGGACCCCATACTTACCTTTTGGTCACTGTGGTGATGGGACTTTAGGCCCCATTGCCACACTGTTCAAAAGTGCATCAGCTATGGACACCACACTTCCCTTTTGGTCACTGTGGTGATGGGGTGTTCGAGCCCATTGCCACAGTGGCCATGGTCGGCTTGCATTTTGGAGGCCACACACATTTATGTGTGACACATGTAAATGTAAATGTAAATGTGTTAGGGGGTCACATTGTATGTTCAATGTCATGTTCAGTCTTGTAGGCATTTGACACAGACTACACACGCTTGTCAGGGTGTTGGGGGGGAATGTAATTTTCTGTCATTCCTTATGTGGGAGTATGCTGGTTGTGTCATGCATTACCCGTCCTATGAGTAGGGGTGGTGTTAGTGGTAGTCATCCATCCCCCATGAGTGGGGATGGTAGTAGTGACAGGCATCCAGCCCCCCCTGAGTAGGGGTGGTGGTGGTGGCAGGCATCCAGCCCCCCCTGGATAGGGGGGGCTGGATGGTGGTAGTGGTGGCAGGCATCCAGCCACCTAAGGGTGGGTATGGTAGTAGTGACAGGCATCCAGGCCCCCTGATAGTGGTAGTGGTAGTGGCAGGCATCCATCCATCCCTCTAAGGATGGGGATGGTAGTAGTGACAGGCATCCAGGCAACCATGATTAGGGGTGGTGGTAGTGGTAGGCATCCATGCCCCCATGAGTGGGGATGGTGGTAGTGACAGGCATCCAGCCCCCCATGAGTGGGGATGGTAGTAGTGACAGGCATCCAGCCCCCCCTGGATAGTGGTGGTGGTGGCGGCAGGCATCCATCCCCCTAAGGGTGGGGATGGTAGTAGTGACAGGCATCCAGCCCCCCCTGGATAGGGGTGGTGGTAGTGGCAGGCATCCATCCCCCTAAGGGTGGGGATGGTGGTAGTGACAGGCATCCAGGCACCCATGATTAGGGGTGGTGGTAGTGGTAGGCATCCATCCCCCATGAGTGGGGATGGTAGTAGTGACAGGCATCCAGGCCCCCATGGATTAGTGGTGGTGGTAGTGGCAGGCATCCATCCCCCTAAGGGTGGTGATGGTAGTAGTGACAGGCATCCAGCCCCCCATGAGTGGGGATGGTAGTAGTGACAGGCATCCAGCCCCCCCTGGATAGTGGTGGTGGTAGTGGCAGGCATCCATCCCCCTAAGGGTGGGGTTGGTAGTAGTGACAGGCATCCAGGCACCCATGATTAGGGGTGGTGGTAGTGGTAGGCATCCATCCCCCCATGAGTGGGGATTGTAGTAGTGACAGGCATCCAGCCCCCCATGAGTGGGGATGGTAGTAGTGACAGGCATCCAGCCCCACTGGATAGTGGTGGTGGTGGTGGCAGGCATCCATCCCCCTAAGGGTGGGGATGGTAGTAGTGACAGGCATCGAGCCCCCCCCTGGATAGGGGTGGTGGTAGTGGCAGGCATCCATCCCCCTAAGGGTGGGGATGGTAGTAGTGACAGGCATCCAGGCACCCATGATTAGGGGTAGTGGTAGTGGTAGGCATCCATGCCCCCATGAGTGGGGATGGTAGTAGTGACAGGCATCCAGCCCCCATGAGTGGGGATGGTAGTAGTGACAGGCATCCAGCCCCACTGGATAGTGGTGGTGGTAGTGGCAGGCATCCATCCCCCTAAGGGTGGTGATGGTAGTAGTGACAGGCATCCAGCCCCCCCTGGATAGTGGTGGTGGTAGTGGCAGGCATCCATCCCCCTAAGGGTGGGGATGGTAGTATTGACAGGCATCCATGCACCCATGATTAGGGGTGGTGGTAGTGACAGGCATCCAGGCCCCCCTGAGTAGGGGTGGTAGTAGTGGCAGGCATCCAGCCCCCTAAGGGTGGGTATGGTAGTAGTGACAGGCATCCAGGCCCCCCTGGATAGTGGTGGTGGTAGTGGCAGGCATCCATCCCCCTAAGGATGGGGATGGTAGTAGTGACAGGCATCCAGCCCCCCCTGGATAGGGGTGGTGGTAGTGGCAGGCATCCATCCCCCTAAGGGTGGGGATGGATAGTAGTGACAGGCATCCATGCCCCCCCGAGTAGGGGTGGTGGTAGTGACAGGCATCCAGGCCCCCCTGAGTAGGGGTGGTAGTAGTGGCAGGCATCCAGCCCCCTAAGGGTGGGTATGGTAGTAGTGTCAGGCATCCATGCCCCCCTGAGTAGGGGTGGTGGTAGTGGTAGGCATCCAGCCCCCCCTGAGTAGGGGTGGTGGTGGTGGCAGGCATCTAGCCACCCATGAGTAGGTAGGGGTGGTTGTAGGGTGGTGTTGGTGGTAGGCATCCATCCCCCTATGGGTGTGTATGGCATTGGTGTTGGCCATCCCACCCCTATCGTTCTGCTGTTGCTTGTGTACGTCATTTGTGCATCCCTATGTGTGTGTGACATATTTCGGGTACGTGTAGTTTGTTTGTATTGTTGGTGTTTGACTTACCGTCTGCCCCGTACGCGTCCGTGCCGGTCCCGGTAATAGATGTAGAGTATAGGTAGCAAGGGTTTGGTGGGTGTTACCAAGGTTCACACTCAATTAGTCAAAACCCCTAATCTGTTGAAGCACAAGCCACATCGGTGGTTTCACCCAGATACCACCCAAAACAGGATTCTAGTGCTTGGTGAGTGATTCTGTGCTTTATTTTATTGTGTTTGTTTTTCAGAGGGTAAATACATTCCTCAATAGTTTTCTTGCATCATAAAAACAGCAGAATATCTAATTTTGATTTTTCAAAAGATCTTTTTATTTTTAGATCAATGTGAAAGACAGGGGAACAGCCGACACGTAGTTTCGCCCAAAGGCCAGCAGGCCAGGGCTTTCTCAAGGCTGATTAGAATGTACAGGGATCATAAATAGTGGTAGTGTAGAAGAGATAGAAAAAGCGGAGGAGAAAAACCACAGAAAACACAATACCACGTTGGTGACAATTCGAGATGTGAAGTGGTATATAGTTATAAAATACCAAGTGTAAGAAAAGCATTAGCACAGGGTTATCAAAAAATAAATAGGTGCAGGATAGAAAAGAAGTAAAAGAAAAATTGGCATATGTATAGGAAAGGGAAAAACAACGAGGTGTATTAAAATAAAATAAGGAGAGATAAGTGCATGTAGTTAAGGAACAGATAGATTCAACCAGGTACCCAAGACCAACAATAAGATTGGTGAGGAATAGTAATATGGAGAGGAAGAAATAAAGTAAAATACAAGCGAATTAGATTAACATCAAAATATTCAATTATTAACAAATCATAGCAGGGTGCGCCTTAACAAAATTCAAGGTTACATGTACAATTTGAGTCATGGATGAGTTACTCATCAATTGCTTAATACACGTTGGTTTGAATTGAAACAAACAGAATACTTGATTTTGTGCAATTTGCCGATATAATCAGTAATCATGTCAGTCAAACATATAATATGACACATTATGCAAACTGATTTTGAAATGTGGCGCTGTATATACACAAGAAACTATGTAATTGTCAAAGTTAGTATTATAAGCAAAAGATACGGTCTTGAACACACTGATAGTTATTATTGGCTGTTGATAAGCTGATAGGGCTAAGCATAATTTAGAATAGTCGAATTCAACTTACCAGATCAATGTTTTCAATTATGGCTTGTTTGTTGCCTAAAAAAGTTGTGAGATTGAAGATGAAAAAAGGCATGGAGGAACAACCAGCAGGGTGAGAAAAACATAGAAAGGTTAAGTGCTTATGATTTAGATGGCCAAAGAGTTCTGCTAGATTCATTAAATATAATGAAATATAACGCATTAATGCGGGCGCAGGCTAAAGACTGTGTCTAACATGGTCAGAGATGATATATGAGGCTGCAGAAAAAGAAATAAGAAAACGCGAGCCAAAAACTAGAAAAACGCGGTGGAGGAAAGGCCTCTGGAGCAAGAGGCAGTTGAATCCAAGATGCATTGCGTTCTGCGCATCGAGGGTCGTGGGAGGTTGCCCTAGGGACAATGGCAAATAAATTAAGCCTGTAAAGCAACAGAAAAGCCATACATCAATAAAGTGTATGACAAACTGAAGGCAGTGAGAAGCACAGATAAGGAGCATACAATGATACGGGCATGGGCTAGAGACTGTGTTTAACGCGGTCGGAAACGGTAACCGCGGCTGAGGGAGAAAAAGTAAGATGGGAAAAGCAGAGGGCTTTAAAAGCACGATGGAGGAAAAGCCTCAGAAACAAAAAGGAGGGGTGGAATACAGGCTGGAATCCCCTCCCCTTAGAAGGACCGCGGGGTAAGGGGAAAACAGGAGGAAAAATTCTTAAGGGAAATCCCAAAGATAAACAAATCTGAAAAAACGAGCCCAAGACTAAAGTAACGGGATAAGAGAATTATCTCAAAAGCAAGATACAGAGTGAAACCCCCTCCCCCTCTTCCCCACACATGGACCGAGGGGAAAGTATGTGAAAAATTACTTACAGGGAAATCCCAAAGAAGTCGGGCGAAAAGACGTCTGTAAAGTGCTGCGTTCGTTGCGGTCTGTCTGGCTGCAAGATTGCTTGACCGGAAGCACTAAATAGGCTTGAAAGTCAGAAGGCAATTCAAGAGGTGCCGTAAAGGTGATTAGTCATGCTTGAAATGGACGCAGTTCGAGGCTGCAGTAAGCTAACTTGACCGAAAGCACTAAGTAGGCTTGAATGTCAAAAGGCAGTTCAAGAGGCGCCGTAAAGGTGATTAGTCACAGTTGAAACAGACGCAGTTCGAGGCTGCAATCAGCTAACTTAAAATAAACGTTCATGACTAAGAATTTGTAAAATGATCTAAACTAATAGAGAAATAGAAAGAGAAAAAAATATATTTTTAAAAAGCATGAAATACATCAAGGTAATGTGTATCAGAACAGACAATGACCAAATAAATACAGGGATGGCAACTGGATACAGACCAGTAGGCATGCTAGGGGCCCGGGAAAGGGTGCCGGGTAGAGAAAGATGCGGGCTAAATTCTGAATTGGCAAGGGATGTTTGGTGGAAAGCAGATAAGACCGAAAGAATCGGTTTAGAGTCGATAATGATATGTACCACAAAAGGCACGGGTAAACAATGAAAGTGCATGGGGCTGTTGAACGAAAAACTGTTTGAATAAGATTGTAGATTAGTAGGGATGAAAAACAAATGATGTGTTTGACGGCATTTTTCGTTAAGATAAATTGCGTGTAAGAAGGGCAAGGTCTAAGTAAGTGATCCATTGTGGCTCTTAAAGTCACAACGGTGACGTATCATGTAAAGAATAGAGTCAAAACGATCTCAAATTAGCTGAGATAAAGGGAGGACTAGTCAGGGCTCTAACTCATCGTGTAGAAAACTGCTTACAGGCGAGATTTAGATGGTTTACTAGTGCAACCAGTAATGCATTTCTGCATCTTTATTAAGTCCAGTTTTCACTGTGTCCATACGTAAGATAAGTTCACTTTCTCTTTGTCTCATTCTCAGTTCTCGGTTACCCCCCCTGGGTAGACGTTTCACATGTTCCAAACCAAAGACCTTGAATGTCTTATTGTGTGGATGTTGTTCCTCGAAGTGTTCTGTCAGCGGTGGTCCTATTTCTGGCTTGTGAATATTTCGGTAGTGCTCAAGGATTCTGATCTTCAAAGGTCTGATGGTGCTGCCTATGTAGATTTTGTTACATGGGCAGATGATGATGTAGATTATGTAGATGGAATTGCAGTTAATCCACTCTTTGATTTTCATTTTTTGATTGCCTGATGATACAAATTCCTTTTGTTTGTTGATGCCTAATTTACAGGCATTGCAGTTTTGACAAGTATAAAATCGTTGGGGTTTTAGACAGAAAGTGTGATTCCGGTTTTTTCCTTTTGTCTATAAACTCAGATCTGCATAAAGTCTGTCTCAAGTTTCTTGCCCGTCTGAAGCCCATTTGTGGGAAGGGTTGAATTTGATCCTCAATGGTTATGTTATTTGCTATCAAATACCAATGCTTTTGGAGAGTTTTACGAATATGGTAGTGTCCATTGTGATAGTCTGTCAAAAACCTGATTTTGTTGGTTCCCGATGTGTCATTTTCTATGTTTTTCGTTGTTAGTAGTTCCTGTCGTGGAATTTTTGTGCAGTCTGATGCTGTTGTTTCTAAATGTAGGCGTTTGTAGCCTCTTTGTTCCAATCTGTGTGTTAGATCAATTGCTTTTGTTTTGTATATTTCCACGGTACTGCAGTTACGCCTCAACCTCCGATATTCCCCTTTGGGGATATTGTTGATTGTTGATTTGGGATGGCAACTGTCTGCTCTCAAAATTGAATTGGCCGCAGTGGGTTTCCGGAAGGCCTTTGTTTGAAGTCTCCCGTCTTGTGAAAAAATTGTTATGTCTAGGAAGTCTATTTCCGACGTTGAATATTGGGACGTAGTTTTGATGTTCCATCTATTTTCATTGATTTCATTGAGAAATGATTGTAAATTCCCTTCTGGTCCCTGCCATATACACAAGATATCGTCAATGAATCGCCCCCAGAATAGTATCCTGGGGGTGTATTCTGAGTATATCTCGTCCCACAGCCAGTACCTTTCAACCTCTCCCATGAAGATACAGGCATATGGTGGGGCAAATTTAGCCCCCATTGCACTGCCCTGAAGTTGTAAGAAATATTCAGAGTTGAAACAGAACACGTTGTTTGTTAGGCAGAAGAACAGCATCTCCAGTAGCATTTGGTTGAACTCAATAAAGTGTGCTGGTTTGGTGGATAGTACTCTTCTCACAGCATTTATTCCATGTTCATGTCTGATAGATGTGTATAGACTGACAACGTCTTTGGTTGTGAGTATACAGTCAGAATCCCAATGTATGTTATCCAGTTTAAGCAAAATGTCTTGGGTATCTCTTATAAATGATGGTAAGTCCTTCATGTGGGGTTGGAGATGGAAGTCAATGAATTCACCCAGTTTGGAACATATGGAGTTTATTCCTGCTATAATCGGCCTACCAGGCGGTAGATGTTTGTCCTTGTGTATTTTTGGTAGTAGGTATAATGTAGCCATTGTAGGGTGTTCAATATATAGGTTATTACGTTAGTCTAATGTCAATAGGTTGTTGTTGTACCAACCGTCAAGTTTCTGTTTGAGTTCTGACTGAATTTGCTTGGTTGGATTAGTGTCTAGTTTTCTGTAGCAATTGGTGTCTCCAAGTTGCCTTTTTGGCTTCCGCAATGTAGTCGTCTGGATGCATAAGGACGACGTTGCCGCCTTTGTCTGCCTCTTTTATGATTATGTTTTCATTGTGTTCTAGCTCCTTAAGTGCACATGATTCCTGGTGTTTTAAGTTTCTTGGGAGATATCGCCTCTTCTTTTGGTACTTTTGAAACTCCATAGTTAGATCCTTGCTCACAGCTGTATGGAAAAGATCAATGGTGTTGCCTGGCGGTAACTGGGGGCAAAAGGCAGATTTGGCCCTGGCTTCAGTGTCAATTGTATAGTTTGTCGTGATGCCCAGTTCATGGGCGACCATGAGAGGTGTTAAGTTGTTGTCATAAGGGTCATCAGATAGTGTTGTAAGTAGATGGACATCCTGTAGGTCTCGGACCGATAAATCAGTGGTAATAGTTGGTCTCGTTTCTCTCAGCACTGGTGGTTTGTCATGGAAGAAAGACGTGAGTTTTAATTTTCTTGTGAATTTAAACAGGTCAATCATGGTGTTGGTTAAGTCCCAGAAGGCAGTTGGACAGAAACCCAAACCTTTATTTAGAACCATCTCTTGAGTATGTGTATGTGGTGTCCCGGAGATGTTTATGGTTAAGTTGCTTGGTTCTTCAGGTCGGATTCTTGTTTCCTTCTTGCCCGTGTTCTCACTCCCACGTCCCGGTTGGGTGTTGATATATTTTGAGTGTTTTCTGATCGGGTTCTTGTATCTGTTGATGTTTGATTTCGGAAATCCAGGCGATGTCTTCTGACTTCCTCTAAAAAATCAACCCCTACTCTTGATGTAGTTGCTCTAATTTCATTTCCCGGAGATTCAGCTTCTGAACTTGAAATTGTATCCGGTCCTTGCCTTGGAGGGTCGCTCACTCCTCCTCGTGTGATGTTATCGTATCTTTTAGCAAATGTGTAAACTCGTCCTAGTTGGTAATCTACTTGATCACGACGAAATTTTCTGTTCTTGCGTTGTATTAGGTCTTCTTCGTATTCGTCAATCACTCTGTTGAGTATTTCGTAATTTCTTTTGGTGATATCACCCCACTTGGAGTCTTCAATTCGGTTGGTCAGATCGTCTACTTCCTCTTTATATTTGTTGTGTTCTTCCTCAGCTATGTCTTTAAGCTGTTTTACCATATTATTTGATGCTTCCCTCAGATTTTCCTCCCATCTAGCGATTCGCGTAGGGTTGGTGGTTTCTACTGGTGGGAAGATAAGTATTCGTAATCCTCTTGGTATTCTGTCGGATTCCAAATACTTTTTAAGACTGGCGGCTTCCCACCATTTGGTAGTTTCCTTTTTTAGAGCTTAGAGTATAGGTAGGACCTGCGCAATGGGATTCATGCTTGGATCGTCTCGTTCGGGTTTCTCGTGTCTTCGACTCGTACTCGTCGCTGGCTTGTTCATCTCGTAGCCGTGGATTGTCTTGTGGCGTGAAACGGAGCTTATGTACGGCTCGCCCGGATGCTCAAACGTGCCAGACGTAGCGATGGGTTCGGCGCGTACGGAATGCGCATCGTACTAGTCCGGCCGGAAGGTGCTGTGTATTTGCTTCCGTGCGGCTCGAATCGGCGTTTACGGATCCGGCTCGGGCGGGGAACAGGAGCTGGATTGGGTGAGTACGGATCGTTCGGTAACTGGGTTGTTATACGCATCATACTTGTTCGTCCGGACGAGTGTACGATTCGGTCGGGAAACACGCATTCGGCTTGTATTTTTTCCGGACGAATAGTGTTAGGTGCGCTTCCGGCCGAGATCGGAATCGGCCCCTATGTGTTTAGAGGAGTTCTGACAACTTTTGGGCCCGGTGCAACTGCACCTGCTGCACCATTCAAATCATGCCCCTAGTGCCTGCAAGATAACTGCATTTGTGACTGCCTGTTTAGTAGTAAAATATAGCAATATTTGGTGTTTAGAGGAGTTATGACAACTTTTGGCCCCAGTGCCACTGCACATGTTGCACCATTCAAATCAGGACCCTATTGCCTGTAAGGTAACTGCACCTGTGACTGCCTGTTTAGTAGTGAAATATTGCAATATTTGGTGTTTAGAGCGGTTCCTACAGCTTTGGGCCCTGTTGTCACTGCACCTGCTGCACCATTGAAATCATGGCCCTAGTGCCTGCAAGGTAACTGCACTTGTGACAGCTTTTTAGCAGTTAAATATAGCAATATTTGGTGTTTAGTGGGGTCCCTAGAGCTTTTTGCCCCAGTGCCACTGCACCTACTGCACCATTCAAATCAAGTCATTTTTACCTGCACGGTAACTGCAATTGTGACTGCCTGTTTAGTAGTCAAATATAGCAATATTAGATGTTTAGAGGAGTTCTGACAATTTTTGGGTCCTGTGCTACTGCACCTGCTGCACCATTGAAATCATGATCCTGTTGTCTGCAGGGTAACTGCACTTGTGGTTGCCTGTTTAGGAAT
The DNA here is from genome assembly GCA_963921515.1 of Calotriton arnoldi. NCBI lineage: Eukaryota > Metazoa > Chordata > Amphibia > Caudata > Salamandridae > Calotriton > Calotriton arnoldi. The sequence continues at coordinate 176,431 of CAWUFW010015308.1, read as the reverse complement.
AAAATATAGCAATATTAGGTGTTTAGTGGGGTGCCTGGAGCTTTTGGTCCCAGGCCCACTACCTGCTGCACTCTTGAGATCATGACTCTAGCGATTGCTAGATAACTGCACTTGTGACTGCCTGTTTAGTCGTAAAATATAGCATTAGGTGTTCAGAGGAGTTCTGATAACTTTTGGGCCCAGTGCCACTGCACCTGCTGTACCATTCGAATAATGACCCTGTTGCCTACAAGTTAACTGCACTTGTGACTTCCTGTTTAGTAGCAAAATATAGCAATATATGGGGTTTAACCGAGTTATGACAACATTTGGCCTCTGTTTCAATGCACCTTCTGCACCAACAAGCCCCTTTTAACTGCAAGGTATCTGCAATTGTGACTGCCTGTATAGTAGTCAAATATATCAATATTATGTGTTTATTCTGACAACTTTTAGGCCGGGTGATACTGCATCTGCTGCACCATTCAAATCATGACCCTGTTGTCTGCAAGGTAACTGCTCTTGTGGCTGCCTGTTTAGTAGTAAAATATAGCAAAGCTCTTGTATATTAACTTTATTTTTAAAGTGCAATGTTTATTACAACATTTAGAATTTGATCATAATGACCAAATAGATTAAGTTGAAAAAATCAATCCGATATTGCCTTCAAAGTGCAAAGAAAGGTACTGAGGTATGAATAGGAAATGCCACAAACGTTCTAAGGCTAAAGCATCTGCTTTACACAACTAAGTAATAAAAAACAAGCATTCCAGCATACTGTTAGAAGCTGTCTCAAACGTTCTAAAGCTAAAGCATCTGCTTTACACAACTTAGTAATAAAAAGCAAGCATTCCAGCATACTGTTAGAAGCTGTCTGCCTTTTCCGTGGGAAGAGATCTTATCTTGACAGTGAATGGGGCTTAAACAGTGTGAACAGCTTTAGTAGAAGTATTGTAAATTTGTGCAGCCTGGGGAAATTAACAAAAAAAAGTTCCACAAAAAAGCGAATGAACACAGCAATTTGGCAATGGGAACTGATAAGAGCCCCCTTTTAGATATATTAAATACAAGAGATTTCACAAGCGCAGCGCAAGCGCTGTGCAGGCAAAACCTAAAAAGGGCCTGACCTTGCATAATAGCAGAATTAATCATTTTCCAGATTTATGCTGTGCAATGCAACTAAAGAGACAAGATCTACAGCTTCTCAAGAAAGAGCTGAAAAAAGATGTACATGGAGGCATCTATTTGGCATCCGGAGAAGCTGAGAGTAGTGCCATACGGGGTAGTCTGTGTCTTGACTTAACCCAGTACAGCACTAGATTTTCTCAACAGTGTAAAAAGCATGGATAGGCAAGAGGAGACTTCCCCAGTAGTACCATGACTTTGAAGTAGCGCAATTTAGACTCCACCCTTACACGTCAGAGAAATGCAATTATATACGTGCATTTTACATTCTATTCACTGTGTGCCCTAACTTCATTAAAGTGTGTGAAACATTAAATGCATTAATGAAATGTAATAACTCTAGAAAGTAGAAATTTGTATACGTGTGCACTAATGTTTATGTTTATGGTACATGTCTGTTTAACAGAAATCCTCCATGATTCAGATTTTCTACTTAAGATGGCTTTTCTTTGGGTTCTATCCGACAGTTCTGGTGCAGTGGTTAGAGTAAACAGTAACTCATTGTCATCGTACTGTCTTATTCTCTGTGGGCCCTCCTCCCTATCTTCCCTTAACCTGAACTATTCTAGTTTGAGGGACAGCAATTCAAACCTCTTTGTTAGTTTGTTGGCATGTAACAAAATGAGGCCCTCTCTACGATGGTAGCCTAAACTTCAATGTAGACATCCCAATTCTTTGTGAATGTAATGTTGCCATATCTTAGTTCATAGGCACCTAAAAAATTATTTAAACATAAAAACTGCTCAGATGCCACAGGGTCAGTGATACATAAACCAGTGCCTACCATTAAACACTGTAAAAACACGTGGGTTTGTGTTTAGTCTTCTGAAAGTGGATTTACCTGGTTTTCTTTGTGTATCATGTTTGTAACTGCTCTTTCAACAATCCTTCCTGGTCCACTTTGAAGTTATAGCACTGGCTGGACATTCAACTTGTTGAGTCTTAGTAACAGTGTCATACAGTTTCTAACCCCTCCCAACTTTCATACTAAGATTTCACTGCTTGCTTCCCCATGGGGACACAAGTGCACAATGAAAGTGACCTGGTTTTCCAAATCGAGTGTAGTAGTGCAAGATGCTTTGGGGCATTAGTGGTAAACAGCACCCACCAATGATACTGTCCAGTAACCACTGACTGCCCTGTGTCGCAAAAAAATGCCTTACGCCCAATCTGTTAATTCTGTGTTTTCTGCAACTGCGAAACAGGTCTTCAAGTGACTCTATCCTATTAACACTTTTGATACTTTATAGTTTATTTTCCTGATTAATGATCTGATGTACTCATCGGTCTGTCCCATGATATGCAAGCCTGTTGTAAATAAATAATAAATTAATAACTGTGTGTCCCCATGCTTTGGTGTTACTGCACAAAATAGCATTATGACATTTTCTCTCCCACTGTTTCAGGGAATGCTGGGTATCGTTTGCATTATCCAACCAGCCTAGACCCAAATTTGCATCTCCAAGAAGGAGCTCCACGTGGACGGCAGGACATAAGTGCTGAAGTCCAGATTGCATGGAAACTTCAACGCATCGGAGACCAGTTCCATAGGCTACATATACAAAGGGTAGGCTTAACGATAAAGGAGTTTTTCTTACGGGAAATTGTACGATTATATGCCCTCTTTTCATCACCTGTACCCTGTCAAGGTTTTTTCTTTCGATATTAGTGTCATGCATTGTTACTTTAAAAGTGCACGGGCCAGGACATTTGGTTTTAGCACAGTCTATGCCAAATAGCTCCACCAGGAGTTAGGCAAAGCCTACAATGTCACCATGTGTTTGATTTCTGCCACTCAGAGTGCATTGTGTTGCCTATTCTAATTTGATAGCATATTTAAGTTATTCAACAGAGACTTTGGTACCTTCAGTAACGTAGCTAGGGTGCTAATGTGTCTAACGCAAAGACTGGTAATGGGCACCCATCTACCCCAGATGGATATGAAATTAAGAAATAATTAAACTTCAGGACATTTCTGATAATAAATTTAATTTGATTTACCTTTTTATTTTTAGAAACGCTCAACCTCCAGCTTTCTCGTTGCTGTTATGCGGGCGGTGTTCACACACTATTTCTTCTATTTTATTTCTACACAATAGAAACCAGAAAATAAATCAATCTCTTACAAGCCTAATTCTATTCGTAGTGTCAAATCAATTTTTTTTAGGTCTTGATTAAAAATTTGTTTTTCCAATGTAGGCATATACTTAGAGGGGCTTGGGCTAACTCCCTTGTGGGCTGTGGTGGGTAATCTGATGCTGGAGCTTTGTGGTGTCTGCCCTCTTGATTTGTTTTCCAAATGAAAGAAAGGTTATAGGACAATAATTGCTGAGATCGTTGTGTCAAAATGTCAGAGACTTTTGCTTCGGTTGGATTGACTGACGACTTACCATCTGCTGTGCAAAGCAGGTAAAACTGAGATTTTTTTTTTGTCAAGTAAAAGAGGAGTTGTTGTTTGACTGCTGGCTCTTAGGCCTGCAGCCTCCTCTGAAGCCTGTTTCCTCAGTAAGGAACCTGGGGGTAAAAATTTACAATAAACTATCTTTTATTCCCCAGATAAACTCAGTAGTATCTTTTTAGTTTGCCCTTCTGAGACCATTATGCAAATGTTTTTCTAACAATGTCTAATTGCATATCTTTGGTACATGCTCTAATTACATCCAGATTGGACTTCGCCAACGGACTTTATCTCGGTTTACCAGATATGTTGATCAAAAAGCTGCAGGTTGTACAAAATGCAGCTGCCCCGACTGATCTTGGGCATTCCCCGGAGAGAGCATACTTCTGATTATCTGCATAAATTACATTGGCTGCCTTTAAAAATGAGAATTCTCATCAAAGTCCTTCCGATCAGCTACCTTGCTTAAAATATCTTATCTCACGATTTCAACATTATGTGCCCATAAGAGACCTACGCTCTACTTCTGCCATTCTTCTTTCTGTCCCCAGATTCTGTCGGTCAAGATGTGGTGGTCGTTCCTTCTCTTTACTAGCCGGGGCTGCCTTAATCGGCTTCCTCCTCCACTTTGCAAGTTCCCACATGAAACGGCTTTCCGTAAAGTTCTAAAAATCTACCTATTTACATCTTAATTGGGTGGCTTCTCCGCGCTCCCTTGCTTTCTATACATCAGCGCTGAAACATTTCTTGGAGTAGCCGTACGCTTCATAAATCTCATCATTCATTCATTTGCACAATTGTTGGAGTCGAGGCGAAAGAGACTTATGTCATTGATGATGACATGGGCAGGAGTGGTGGCTTCTTTCATCCTGAAAATTGAGAGGCCGTTGTTCTCTAGGTGGTGACTTTGAACAAAGGTAGGATGGTTGTGCACTTAGTGGGGGTTACAATGTGGTGAAGTTGAAAGTGTTTTATGGGCCTTAGTTGGGAATTTTTGCACAGGATGTGCAAGGTGATATGTTGTCTGAATTTGGTGCTGAATAATTTGTTTAAGCTGAACATTGTGTTTATGGAGTGGTTTGTACCGCATATGTATTTTCTTGCATGGAGCTGTTGTTCTCCTGATGAGTGATGTCTGTGGTGGTTTCTGGTTTTCCTGCCTATGGGTAACAACCATCAATCATCATACCCCTCTTAACTGGGTTGCAGTGTATGAAAGAGTGGAAGGCTCAGCCTCATCCTAGTTCTCTTTATTCCTCTCATTGTTCTCACCAGTTCAAGATGTTCCCATTTCTCTGAGAGGCACCCCAATGCAGGTAGGGTCCCTAATGGTGCCGCCCTTTCTCCCTGCCTCTCAGCATACACGTCATCCCTACCCCAATCCCTACACCACATTCTAGAAGCACACAAGGTATGTAACCATATGGATGTGCACAACACACTGATTTTATTGAAATTACAAGGTTCTGGAGCCCATCACCAAGCGCTAGTAGTCTGAAGCAACACTACTGCTGGAGGACCAAAACTAACTCGGCCTTAAAAGTCAGAAAATAGAAATCTTGCTTCTGAGTCCTGTCGACTCTCACCTCTACTTTCTGCCAGGCCAGATTCCTCCTCATAAGTCCGTCCGCAAGGTTTGGTCGTAATCTTCCATTCACTCCTTGTCTGAACAAAAAGCTAATTTTCTGTTCATGTCTGCTTCAGTGCATCCTTCCTTTTCTCCAATTATCTTGACAAATTGTGCTTGTCATTGCAGTGGTTTTACCCTGACTGGACTACCATGAAAGCAAATTTACTGGCCTCCCCAAAAATTTGATTGACAGATTGCAAAGAATTTAAAACCTTGCAGCAAAGTAAAACTGTGACTGCAAGAGCAAAGACATCCCCCCACCCTAAAATCTCTATATTGACTACCTGTCAAAATGAGATGCTGGTTAAAACGTGCATTGTTCAGAAAGCTATCCATGGTTGCGCATTAAGTTACCTGAAGTAACTTTTTGCCCCACCACCCACTGTGGAATCTCCTGATTATCCACCCCTCCAAGCTAAAAACACGACTGGAGATCACTTTATGTACAGGACACCTGTCTTTGAATTCTCTTCCTCAACCAATGAGATCGGAAAAGGGGTTCCTCAAGTTACGAAGGTGTCTAAGGACTCATCTGTTCTGTTCCTCCTAGGGCCTGGACTCCTGTGACTTCAGCCAAGCTCTAGTCTGATCCATCAAAGAGCTACTAGGTCTACTACTTCCACAGCCATTCAGTCTCCCAAGACTGGTTGTGGTTTGCCCAGTCTCATTGTCCAGACAATTCCATCTACTGATATGTTTATCCTCCATCTTGCAGGATTTATTCTCTGTTATGTTGTTCCAGCTTCCAGTATGTTATTTCAGTGTTGTGCTGCCTGTATTAACATGTTAACTCCCCCCATCAGTCCCTCCCCTTAAAACACTGAGATGACTACTCACGTTTTGAGTGCTCTACAGGAACTCGAAATAAAAAATAAATTAAAACCCTTTTTACTTTTGTTCAGATATGAGGCATGCCATTGCACAGAGGAATGAACTTAAATGCTTTTTGTGGTTGAGGAGTGTAAAGATCAATGTTGTGGCATGATGTGTGTGTGCCAAAAGCATGATGGAGACATCTACAGAATGTATCAGCATGCTTGTTAGGGTGCTTAGGAAAAGGGGTTCCCAGAGGAATTACTTAAATGAACTGGAGAGCAGGTTTTTAACTTTGATTTGACATAGTGAGTGAGTATTGTATTGGGATTGTTTTGTGATGGGAGAGAGTTGCAAGAGATGTGCCTGCCTTTGATAGGGGCAGCCTCGGTGGTATGTACATCAAGGCAAAATGTGCCTAAAGAATAATAAGAATGCCTTTGACGTTCATGGCACTAGGGTCATCTGGAAGACTGAAGCCTGAGGGCTTTCTGAATGATGCTCATGCAGGCTATGAATTCCAAGAGTTAATCAATTGAAGATACTTTACCCTTAACTGAACATGAGAGGAAAATGCCTTGCCATGTGAGTTCAGACAGGCCATTTCCCTTTGTGGGTGATGTCATCGCCACTGTCACTTGTGTCTGTGTTTGTGTGTGTTTGAATTGATTTATGTAGTTACGTAAAAGGCTTAATTCATCCAGGATCTGCCTGGAGCAGAGTTGCAACTAGGTCCCTCGCAAGAGTAGGCAACAGAGATTTCAGGTAATGATGTTCTTTGAAGGCAGTACTTGGCATGATAGTAAGTATGTTTTTGTGGATGGGGTGGGGGGTGAAATGCCGGAAGGGAACAGAAGAGGCTCAAACGTGAGTGTAAGTAAAAGTTTGTAACCAGAAATGTTACTTCTATTACAATGATTCTTATCACCATTGAGTCAGGATTCTTTGCTTTATAGGAAATGTGCCCTTTCTGTAGGGTCACCCCAGATTTTGTACCTTTTGCTGAAACCTATATTTGTGCTGCCTGTAGAACTCTGTGCAGTTTAATCCTGCTAACCAGTGTCCTCTGCTGGTTCCAGGACACCACCCACAGGTGGGCACTGCACAAAAGTGGCCAATGTGGCATTAGAGGGAGATTATTCCCAGGAGAAGAGGGCAGAGCATGCTGTTGTGCCCCTTAGTTGAGAAGTGGACATAGAAGATAAGCTGGTGATCTTTGAGAGTGGGAGCTGTCACTTCCAGGAGGTCACCATGAATGGGGTCCCTTTCACTGCTCTGCGGGATACCTGTGCCAGTCAGTCTATGGTGGTGGCCAGGCTGACTTTCCAAGAACAGTACCTGCATGGACAGATATGTAGGGTAACCCAGGCCCATGGGCAGGACGTCTTCTGCCTTATGGCCCTGGTATCCTTAGAATAGGAAGGGTACAGGCTCAGAGGATGGTCATTGTCACCCCTCAAATGCCCATTGACTGCATCCTTGGCAATGAACTTCCACTGGTGAGAAAAGAGCTGGGTGGGGTGGTCACCCAGGGTGCCCCAAAAGTGTAGATTTATGGGAGTACTGCTCCAAAATGGAGAGTACGGAGGCCCACATGGAGAGTAAGTGGTAGGAGGTGGAGGCCATCCGCAGTGGGAAGATGAGTCAGTCAAGGGTTACCTGCTCTGTCGTAGTTCACAGATTTTTGTTACCGGTCTGAAGGACCGCCATGAAGCTAATCGTATTCACCTCCATAGAGGGACCATAACTTCTAATTGTAACAGAAATCACAGTAGCCCATACAGAGAGGAAAATGGTAGGGGGACGAGAGAGAAAACACTGATGCAAAGCTTGTCACAGTTCCTTCCGAACTGCTTAAGGACATCTGCAATGAAACAATAGCAGATTAGAAAAGAAACTTGTAACATTCATATCATATTCAATCCTTTACGTATTTACCTCAAAGAGCAAGTCCTCTAATGCAGCCCTTTCTTCTCTAAAGCTTAATGCAGTTCTCTCACTGGAAATATAAGAAAACTATGGTTATTATTTGTCCTCTTGATAATCCTTGTAGTTTACGTTTTGCATATGCATAGCTGCCAAGGTTTCAGATTGCTATGTGTGACATTTTCATAATTTTAGTGTAATTATGAGTGACATTTCAACATTTATGATTGACACTCACGAGCAAAATCAAGCAATGAATATGAGGTAAATATAAATATCATAAATTTCATCCATTGCAGCCTAACTATAAGTAAAGAGGGTCGGATGCTACGTGACACGAGGGGAAGTGGTGAACCAGACAAGGTAAACAGCTGGGCCCAGGCTGAAATGACTGTATCTATGACAACCACAGTCCTCTTTTGGCCCTGGGTCCGGCTCAACACTGTAGCTGTCTGTGACACACACACCAGAGCTATTGAGTTAGGCTGTAACGCTGCCGGGATACAGGAGCTGCAGCGCTTTGAGCAATTAAGAGCATAATACCACTATATTCAAAGTGACTGTACTCTAATAATGCACACGTGTCCCACGTTGTAACAGGCTTAATCACCACATGGCACATTATATGCTGCCCAAGCACAGGCATATTTGTTATTATACCACCAGATTTCCGAATCCATCATTCAAGTCTTAAGTCACCCATAGCTGTATAGATAAGTGTAAGTAAACACGTAAAAACCACGCTAGCACTCCACCCATATAAGCCTGTTAGGTGCCCTGGCAACTTTTCATCAGATGGCACATTTGTAGGCTGCCTATATCTCTGGGCTCCATTTAAATATCAAAAACAGGCATATTCGCTATCCGCCCCCCCTTTATTCCCGAGACTAAGCTGGGCCCTGCACGCACTGTCTATCTTTCCCCCTTTATTCCCGAGACTCAGCCAGGCCCTGCACGCACTGTCTCAGCCACTAGTGCCGGTAGGGTTGGGTCAAGTCACGGGATAACGGGGGTGTGCGAGCAGCACCCTATGTTATTGTTGAAATACTTGCCTTGCTCGCACGTGTAGCGGGTCCGTCATCATGCTATGCTATTGTTTGTAATGTGTGACTCATGCATTCAGCGGACACTGAGGGAGGATTCTAACTGTAACGAGTTAGTTGTGGTTGAACAGCTGTACCAGTCGAACGCGACACGTCGTGGGCGATTGGATTTGTGGGAATAAAGCTACCTTTTTGCACTTACTCTCCTTTGTGGACCTTCAACTTCATTACATTTGGCGACAGATTTCCTTCTTCGCCTACCGTTGCACCCATGCTTTGGTGATTTTTCAGATTTTTGCCTGGGTTTGACAGTGTTTGGTTTTTCTGCTGGAACTCGCTTCATTGCCGAAACCACTCCGGCGCCCGCCACCGCAGTTAACTCCTTCGCCGGAGTCAGGTCGCAGGATTCATTACCGCAGGTGAGCTGCGCTACCACTGCTGCCAGCAGACAAATCTTCATTCTTTTTCAAACTGCCGCCGGCTTGTGCCGCAGGCGGCAGGAACCGCCTATTACAGAGTCTGGCCCTCAATGTCCTCACCTCACTGGCTGACACCGTCTCCATAGTAGCTAATGAGCACTGACTTCTGACGTCAGTGAAATGTACTGCCGCGCAGCGAATCCTATTGTGTTACATTGTAGCAGCCAGCCGGGAGCCCCCAAGCCTTCCCGGTGCAGCGCACACGCGGCTGCCACTCCAGCTGCTTTCAAGCTGTAAATGGTGCATTAGCAGCCAGCGCTCCGGCTTAACAGCTGAGGAGGTGCTATAATGCATGAATTAGTATTTTTATGCGGTGAAGCAGACCACCACACTGAAATGCATTAGTCTAACACCTGATGCGTGGTACTTGGCAGGACTGCATATGATTCTTATGAACTTACTAGAGAGTTGAAAGCACATCGGTTCAAAATGGGTTCCAGTCTTGTAATTCAAGGAAAAATGTATAGTGTCAATGATGAGAACAGGTCAGACCCAAAGTGAAAAATAGAATGTGCCAAAAAAAGTGGTATAAAATAGTGTGCACACAATAGGTACAAACATACAGGGCCTTGAAAATGTTCATGATCATGAGAATGATCTGAGTAGACAAGATAGTGCAAAAGTAGGAAGTTCCAATCCAACACTCCTACCGTAAGACACTGGGTGCACAACATTCCTCCGGTGACTGCCAAACATGAACTGCTTTGGGAAGCGACAAGACTCTGAATTCACTCTCCTTTAATATGATCATAATACAAGATGGCCTATGAATCCAAAATCCTGCTTCCAGCGAGATTCAGCGATACCAAAGGGGATGATGGACGGAGCGTTAGAGCAAATCAAACACTCACCCCCAGTCAACTGATCTGGGTTTAATCCATCATCATTCTTTAGCTCACTCCACCACCCCAGTTCAGACATGGCCATATGCAAATCAGTCTGACCCTGTGCCTCCTGGGAACAGTCCAGCCCGAACTGCCAAGCCATGTCTTCCCTGGACCGGAAACAAGCATCCTGGGACCAGTTTCGGGTTCAAAACCCTCATCAGCCAGGCTATCTTGAATCCAGTGGCAAAGTGAGCAAGGGACCCACGTCTGGGCATACCCTGCCAACTTAGGGCGAACAAAGCGATACCAAAGGGGATGATGGACGGAGCGTTAGAGCAAATCAAACACTCACCCCCAGTCAACTGATCTGGGTTTAATCCATCATCATTCTTTAGCTCACTCCACCACCCCAGTTCAGACATGGCCATATGCAAATCAGTCTGACCCTGTGCCTCATGGGAACAGTCCAGCCCGAACTGCCAAGCCATGTCTTCCCTGGACCGGAAACAAGCATCCTGGGACCGGTTTCGGGTTCAAAACCCTCATCAGCCAGGCTATCTTGAATCCAGTGGCAAAGTGAGCAAGGGACCCACGTCTGGGCATACCCTGCCAACTTAGATTCAAGTTAGTTTTGAATTTTGTTGTGGCATTCACCGCTGCGCACGTCAACCTCCCTCTGATCCCAAAAATCCTCACATCTAGCTCTCCAAATGTAGTATTCATTTAACAAACACTGTTTGGACTTGTTATTTCCTATAACTCACCAATTATTAACACAGCTATATCATGAAATCATTACATGTGGGAGAAGAAGAACCCCAAGACTGACCCTGGTGAGGCCACTTCTGATCTGCAGGTGCGGCCAGCACTGTCACAGAGACAGAGGATATGAGACCTGTCTAGACAGACCCGTATATGACACAGAGTGTGTCACCCTTGAGGGGGCAGTGGTTCCCCCTAAAAGTCCTGGGCTGACAGATACCAGTTCAGTCTCTGGGTACCCTCCCTGAACTGAAAGGCCAGACCCTGGATACTACCCCTGAGGTGGTAGGAGTGAGAGTGGAAGGAGTGTGTATATCACCTGAGAGTGTAGCCCCCACTCTGAGAAACCTAAGGGGCCAGGGACACGTCAGGAGCAAGTGTGGGACTCCTTACCAGCCCCATGGCTAGACTTAAGGCTTACACAAGGCCACAAATTGGAGCCTCAGCCCATCAGTGGATGAACAGGGGCTTGGCTCCTGACACTGCTAGCTGCCAGTGGCCTCTGTTTGTTATTTGTCTTTTAGGCAGAGTTTTCCCTGGGGTAGGGGCAGAAGACCATGGGCTGAATGGGCCAGATCACCTTGTTGCCCATGGTGTTACTATCTTCATAATGGGATGCACCTGTGAACAAGCTATGTTAGGAGTCTCACAGATGTGGTCTGTAGATGAGGAGTAGAGTCCCCAAAGGGCTGGTTCAGTGGCTCACAAGGATGTTGACAAAGGGTGGACAGATGAGTTCAGAGGGGCATAGAACTGAGAAGTGCCACTGCAGAGTAGGTGAATGTTCCTAGTTACATTTTCTGAGCAGGGAAGGCTACCCTACTCTTGGTGGGGGCAGCTTTGTAGGGAATTTGCCCTTTCTGCAGGGTTCCCCTGGTTTTGTCATTCACCTTTTGCTGGATTCTGTATTCTTGCTGGCTGTAGAACTCTATGCAAAGCCTGTCCTCCCCCTTTCAACATGGTGAATTAGAAATACCCCTAATTGGCATAATTTACTTGCTTATAAGTTCCTAGTATATAGTACAAAGTGTACCCAGGATCTGTAAGGTGAATGTCACCAGTGGACTGCAGCACCCACTCTTCCATCCACTGCAGTGACAGTGCAAACATGATTGCAGGCCTACCATTTGTAGCCTGGGTGTTGCCATCATAAACTGCAAATTTGACCTGTCACATTAGCCCCTTTTGACTGGTCAACACCTTCCTTTGAAATATTAGGCCTTTTTGCCCATTAGGCAGAATGTATGGTATTTTAATGTAGGACATGAGGAGATTTAATGTTAAACATCTCATTACAGTGAAAAAGCACCAAAAGCTATTTTCACTGTAGCAAGGCTGGTTCTTTCATAAGAAAACACAGAGTTACATTATTACATTTAATAATGCTAATGTTGGCTAGGAAACAGCTAGAAACATAATTAAACAACTATTTTTAATAGTTATTAAAAATCCAATTCAATAGAGGAGGCGGATGTTTACGAAATATTAAGGAAAGGCAACTTTTAGAAAGTTACTTTTTTTCTGCCTAAAGCCTCTGGAGATTCATTTGTATTTGCTCTGCCACTTCTGTCAGCCAGTAATTAGCATTTGAATAGGTGTGAAAAGGAGTAAAATGCTCAGAGGAGCAACCAATAGGCTGACCTGGATGGGCAGACCTCTCTGAACCTGACAGAATATGCAGGGTGTTGTGTAGGCATCATTTTTGACATACAGTGTCAAATCCTGCTTGACAGTTCTGCTGGTTTACATATAACACTGGGGGCACTTAAAAGGATGGGAAACAGGATGCCAAAACAGTTCTTTTGTATCCACTGTCTGGTAGCTGTCTGGTAGCTGGAAAACCCTGCTTTGTCTTTCCAGACGTATGGATTTTAAATATAACACTTAGGGTGCACTTCAAAGGGTGAGAACAGGATGCAAGACAGTTCTTATGTATCCACTGAATGGCTGTTGAACACCTGCTTCAAACTGGATTTTAGTGTTAGATTGGGGATGACATTAAGATGACTATAGTACACTCCCCATACACATCCCCAGAAGTTTGATGTGGCTGAAGACAGTGGCGGCTGGTATCTACGGGGAGTGGGGCAGGGGTGCCTGTGCGCAAAATATTATAAAAAGAATAAAAATAAAATTAAGCTTACCTAACGCGACTTCCTCGCTCCGGGCCCCTTCTTTGCAGGAACTGCAGCCGGATGCTGGAACTCCCTTGCCCAATCCTGGCACTGCTCACGTGTAGAATGTGAGCAGCACCCTGATTGGAGGGAGCAGCCTCCCTCTGTGCTCCACAGCTCACTGGAGGTCTGCACTTACTCTCAACCCAGCTGTGTTAAGACAGCTGGGTTGAGAGGTTCAAAGTGCGCATGTGTGGCTGGCCATCGCAAGATGGCCGGCCAAAAAGACTTTAGACAGGCCACCTCCTTCCTGCTGCTGTCAGTCAGCGGCCCTGCCCCCGTCCTGATGCTCGGGACAGGGGATGAAAAATAAAATGGTAATGAACTACCATTTTATTTTTCATCGCTGGGGCTTTGGGGGGGATTTTAAGTGGGGGCGACGCTCCTCTGCTCCAATGGAGGAGCCGCCCTTGGCTGAAGACTTCCTCGATCTTGAAAATGTCTATCATGGGTAGGGCTGGATTCAGAAACTGTTACCCCATTGGTTAGGGCATGTCCAGGAGTCATTTCCCACCCACTAGCTCGTGCCGGGCATATTTGTGGTATCTCCAGTCACACGCTTCAAAACAGTCTTGGTTCTGAGGAAGATCAGAACCTGAGAAAAGCACTGGAGGACTGGACCTGGGGCCAGATGTACGACCAGTTTTTACATGCGCAAACAGGTTTGCAACCCGTTTGCGCATGAAAAAACCTACATGGCCAATGTACTAACACTATTTTGCGAGTTGCAGAAAATTGCGACTCGCAAAATAGTGTTTTGCGACTCGCTATTAGGAAGGGGCGTTCCCTTCCTAATAGCGACTCACAAGCCATGTATGAATTTTTTGCGACCGCATTTGCGGTCGCAAAACACTTACAATTTACCCCCCTCTTCAAGAGGGTGGTAATGGCATCGCAAATGGGAAGGGGTCCCCGGGGGACCCCTTCCTCTTTGTGACTGGCTTTAAAAATATTTTTTAAGGGCAGGCAGTGGTCCCAGGGACCACTACCTGCCCTTAAAAAAAGAAACGAAAACGTTCCATTTTTTTTTTTTTTTTAATTGCAGCCCGTTTTCCTTTAAGGAAACTGGCTGCATTTAAAAAAATAAAAAGCTGCTTTATTGAAAAGCAGTACCAGACATGGAGGTCTGCTGAGCCCAGCAGGCCACCATCCCTGGGAGGGCCAGCCATTCCCAATGGGGTCGCAAATTGCGAGTGGCTCATTAATATTCATGAGCCTAGCATTTTGCGACCCCATTGGGAATCGCTAACAGTCTCTGACATTGTTGTACATTGGCTTTTGCGACTCGCAAATTGCGACTCGCAGTTTTTCGCAATTTGCGAGTCGCAAAAGCCAATGGTCGTACATCTGGCCCCTGCTCTCTTGTACCCAGGGCAAACAAGTGGACTCCATGGATCAAAAGACCGACCTGCTGTTAAAGCTACAGGGACACAACAAACTACAAGAGGTCTTTTCCTACAACTACCCAGCTTACTAGTGGTAACTAGACCTCCTTGTTTAGCATCTGCCTGACACCTTGTGAGTTTCTAATATCCTCCCCTCATGCCCTGATGTGGGGGGGCTTTAGAAGGTTAATTCTATGGTGGATTGGGACTTGAAGTACTAAAGTCAGAAGGAAAAATCTTTGAACAGGACGTACGTGGTTGCTGTAACCGACCTGCGCTCTATCGCGGTCAGCATCAAATTGCGCCAAGTTCCCAGTCTATCAACACAATTGACTATCATTGTATTGCAGCATTTATATTGTGCTTACTACCACAATGTGGGGCACTGAAGCACTTGCCTACATGAGTAGCATGCTACACCATGCAGGGTGTATGGTTGGAAGGATGTTGTTTTAGTTTTGATCCTATGTGGGAAGTGTTTCCATGTCATGTGAGATGACCACTAAGGTGTGGTTATTGTGTTGTGGGATGCAGCGCATCTATGTGTTTATGGCGCAAAGGCAGTCCTCGAGTTGTGAACTGTAGAGGTCTTCGGGGCTATCCATTTTACAAATAATCTGCATAGTTGTAACAGGAGAGGTTGTAGGACTTAATCAGATTTGGTAAGGGGGTTAGGTAGATGTTGAATAATAGAGGGGATATAAAGGACCCCTGAGGAATGCCACAGTATTGTGTGTGAGAAGGTGATGTGAGAGGGGGTAGGTAGACTACACTTTGTCTGTGAGATAAGAAGCAATCCATTTTAAACCATTCTCACGGATTCCAATTTTGTGAAGTCTTTGAAGAAGTGGGTGGTGGTGCACAATGTCAAATACAGCTGATAAGTCCAGAAGTAATAAGGCAGCTACTCCGTTTTTGTCCACTGTGAGTTTTAGATCATCCCAGATGGATAATGGCTGACTCTATGCCTCTGCCTGGTCTGAAACCTGACTGTTGGTCTGATAGTAAGCCATAATGGTCGATAAAGTTAGAGAGTTGAGTGAACACTGCTTTCTCCCATTTTTTCCCAAGAATGGTCCATTTAGCTAAAATACACCCTACTATTACCCGCCAAATTGAGAGTCACAACCTCTGATGCATCCCATTTCTTCACCACTGCACAGGAAGTCGGGAATCTCTAGGACAGGCAGTCTATCCAATGCCACAGGTGCCTGAAAGACAGCCACCCACGGCCTGGCAACAGCACAGCTCGAAACAGATGTCGCAACGGAAGAAACGTTTGACCCCTACCAAAGATCAGGTGCAGCGGGAGCAGTTGAGGGTGGTGCAGGAGCTGAAAGGTGTCCCTGGACATTTGCCACCAAATTGTCGATTCTTCCCAAAGACTCCAATGACTCGGGTTCCACCACAGGCTCCCGTGGTACATGTATCCTGGCGCGTAAGTCGCTACCATATCTGTTGACGCAGACTTGGCTGAATCCGCAGGGCTGCTGGTCAGCAGTGGGTGGCACATGGCAGGGGGAAGAGCTTTACGTAGCTTCATGGTACTTCCCCCCCCCGGGCTTGCAGACACTATGTCTCGAGTCTCTGGCTGAATGGATCACGAGGGTTCTGGAGGCACTCTTGGTAGTGGGTGGAGACTTAAACCTGACCCACCATAGTACACTTGACAGGGTGACCAGAGGAAGTGGGCCCTCTAAAGAGGATACCTGACTGACCACATTCCTGACAGCCATAGGTTTGACTGATCCCTGGTGAGTTCTGCATCCAGGTGTGCGACAGTATTTGTTTGCTGCCAAAGCCAAGCGATGATGGTGGCTGAAATAGCCAAGGCTTTTGCAGACTTATTGAGAAGTCTGTACACCTCACAGACGGACTTGGAACTGGCACAAGACCTGAACCAGTTCCTCCACGATATCCCTGTCCCATGACTAGAGGGGTGGCAGCTAGGTCCCTCAAGGGAGACATCCAGGAGGACGAGATAGCCGAAGTCCTGATGCAGTTGAAAAGGAGAAAGCACTGGCCCCGAAAGGGCAACCCCAGAATTCTTCAAATATGTCCGACGCCAAGTGGTTAAACCAATCCAGGATATGCTATTCGATGCCAGATCATCAGGGGAACTCCCCGTGACCTTCAACAGGTGAACATCGTACTAATCTACAAACCAGGGATATGCTATACGATGCCCGATCATCAAGGGAACTCCCCCGTGACCTTTGACAGATGAAAATTGTCCTAATCCACAAACCATGGAAACCCCTTTGTACAGCCCAATCCCTCTCTGTAACCTAGAGGCGAGAATACTTGGTGTGGTATTTCAGCCAGAGACAGACACCATAAGTGGGCTAGGAAGATTTTTTTATTCAATCTTCTTTTAAGCAAAAACGATAGTAAGATAACATAAGGCAAGGCCAGTCCATTTGGTTTCGTGGTTCCTTATCGTCAGGATTATGAAGTAGACTCCCAATGGTTTATCCTCCGCTTCCGGCAGGTTGAGGTCAGGTTACCGAAGGGAAAAACAAAGGAGAGAGAAACAGCCGTCACTCTGGGAACCTGTAAGTCTCGTATGCAAAGGGGAAGGAGTGAGGGAAGAACACCTGAACCGTCACCAACCCCGTAAGAAACGATTGTGTAATACAAAACAAAGAAGAAAACAAAAGCGTTCGTCCTGGGAGTTAAGGACTCAGGGCTCTCCTCCCTCCCCTGGGTTATGGGCACTTGTGGGAGACCCCTTTCGGAACCAACCACGCACTCGAGCACGTACCTCTGGGTGCCTCGCTCCTCCGTGAGCGTGGCTGGCGGTCTCGTGGTACCGGATCGGGTCCGGCTCCCGTTCGTGGTTCCTTCCTCAATGGCTGTGCTGAGGCTTCGGAGTCCCCTGCTCTTCGTAGCACAGCGGGGCTTGGTCAGCGTCTTCCCTCTGTTCCGTGATTCCTCTCCGGCTCCTTCTGGACTCGTAGCTTCCGTGGTCCCAATACGTGACAACCTCCTCGGATTCCGTATTGGTTAAAAAGGCCCCCTCCACGTCATCAGGTAATCCTATTGGTGCATGTGAACCCGTCACGTGGGACGTCTGCTCCTCCCGGGAGTGGGAAGCTGTAGGTTTAAAGGGACCGCTGCAATCCTGGCTAAGTGTATCCCATGGCGACTGCAAGAAAAGCACAGGAGAGACATAAGGAGGTAACTGGTCATCCTTCTCTTCTTGCATCGTGTCCCGGGTGAGCATATCATGACACATCCCTCCCCTAGACAGGTCCCGCTCGGGGAACTGAGGAACACGGGACAAAAAATCAGCATTTGCGTTGCAACTACCCTTCCGATGTCGGATCTCAAAGGAGTAGGGTTGAAGGGAGAGGAACCACCTAAGAACCCTGGCATTGTTCCCCTTGTTGCGACACAACCATTGGAGGGGTGCATGGTCAGTATATAAAAGAAAAGAAGTCCCTTCCAGGTAGTATCTCATTTTTTCAATCGCCCACTTGACCGCTAGGCACTCCTTCTCAATAGTTGGATAGTTTTTCTCACGTGGAAACAATTTGCGACTGATGAAGGCAACCGGGCGCTCAACCCCGTCCCCTGTCTCTTGGGAAAGTACCGGACCCAGACCCGTGTCGGAGGCATCAGTCTGGAGAATGAATGGACAATTGAAATCAGGGTATATCAACACAGGAGCAGAGGTAATGGTCCGTTTCAGCTCGCAGAATGCCTGGAGGGCCTGGGAGGGAGGTGATAGGAGGTCTTTTTCTCTAATTCCCTTCCGGAGCAGGTCGGTTAAGGGTGCGGCAA
This sequence comes from Calotriton arnoldi, assembly GCA_963921515.1. NCBI lineage: Eukaryota > Metazoa > Chordata > Amphibia > Caudata > Salamandridae > Calotriton > Calotriton arnoldi. Next base: position 158,044 of record CAWUFW010015308.1, on the reverse strand, counting down.
TCTGGGAATAATGGGGGATAAACCTGCGATAGTATCCAAGTAACCCCAGGAATGCCCGGATCCCTTTCTTTGTTGTGGGAAACGGGGTATTGGTGATGGCCTCGACTTTTTCATGTTGGGGTTCTATCAGTCCATTCCCTAAGAGATAACCCAGATATCGGACTTTCGGATATGCGACTCTGGATTTTTTGGAGTTAATGTGTAATTCAGCAGTATGGAGGGCCTGTAGAACGTTCTGGCAGTGTAACAGATGTTGTTCCCAGTTAGGGCTGAAAACAATGATGTCATCAAGGTATGCGGATGTGTACCCCTGATGTTCTCTTAGGACAACATCCATGAGGCGCTGAAAAGTGGCGGGTGCGCCATGCAGGCCAAATGGCAGAACCGTAAATTCATAAAGGCCGGATGGTGTAGAGAAAGCTGTTTTGTGTTGGTCCTGTCGGGAAAGGGGTACTTGCCAATAACCTTTGGTCAAATCTATGGTCGTAATGTATCTGGCTTCTCCCAATCGCTCAACTAGTTCGTCTACTCGTGGTAGGGGGTAGGAATCAAACTGGGTGATTGAATTTACTGCCCTAAAGTCAATACAGAAACTTATGGTGCCGTCGGGTTTCGGGACCAAGACAATAGGCGAGGACCATTCGCTTTTGGAGGGCTTTATAATGCCGGAAGCAAGCATGTGCTGTACCTCACTTTCAACAGCTGCTCGCCGGGCAGCCGGAATCCTATAAGGTCGTTGTCGTATGACCTACCCGGGCACGGAAGGGATGGAATGCTCGACTAGGGAGGTTTGCCCGGGGTTGTCAGAGAAGATGTCAGAGAAGGAGGAAAGCAAGGTGTCCAGGGTCTCCCTTTTGTCTCTTTGTAGGTCCTTATTTACGTCGAGTAGTGGTAGAGTGAATTCAGTTGTTATCGTGACCATGTTAGGTGTAGGGAGAGGGCCCAACCATTTCTTTAACAGATTTATGTGGAAGATCTGTGTTTTAGTCTTAGAGAGGCGAAGTTTGTATGTAGTGAGACCCAGTTTCTCTATTATTTCATAGGGTCCCTTCCATTCGGAACGGCCTTTAGGGAGAGTGGAGGGTAATAAAACCAGGACCCAATCGTGTATTTGCAGATGTCGCCACCTTTTGCCTTTGTCATAGAACACCTGCTGCTTCCGCTGAGCTTTCTCCAGGTTGCTATGTGCGAACTCCCGTAATTTGGACAACCTTGTCCTCAGTCCTCTGGAATAGTCAAGCAATGCCTGGGTTTCCTCCGGGGTTTCTTTTTCCCAAGCTTCCTTGGTCATCTCGAGGAGAGTACGAGGCTGTCTTCCGTACAGGAGTTCGAATGGAGAACAACCCAGACTGCTCTGTTTTTGGCAGCGGAAGACAAACAGTGCCAGAGGCAGTAACGCATCCCAATCCGCTCCTTCGGCTGTCATCATTTTTTTCAGGGTTAGTTTTATTGTGCCATTATACCGTTCACATAATCCGTCTGTTTGAGGGTGGTAAACAGATGTTCTTATTTGTGTAATGTCCAAAGTCTTACATACCTGACCCATCAAACGTGAGACGAATGGCGTGCCCTGATCTGTGAGTATCTCACGGGGAAAGCCTACCCGCGAGAAGAGATCCATCAGTTTCTCACATATAGTCACGGTGTTTGGTGTTCGTAGAGGAAAAGCCTCAGGGTACCGGGTGGCGTAGTCAATAATGACAAGTGCATATAGATTGCCTTTTCGGGATTTAGGCAAAGGACCGATAAGGTCCATGCCTATGCGATCAAACGGTTTCCCGATGATCGGTAAAGGCTGTAAAGGGGCGGCGGGTGGACGATAGGGGTTTTTTCGCTGGCACACTTCACATTCCTGACAATATTTGGCTATTTGTGCGTGTATACCAGGCCAATAAAAATGTTCCAGGATAGTCTGGCTAGTTTTCTGCGCGCCTGTATGGCCTGCTAGGAGATGGGTGTGCGCGAAAAACATGACCTGCTCCCTAAAGCTTTGGGGAACCAATAGTTGTGCGGTACCCGTCGGACAACCTTTTCTGTATAGTAGATCGTTTTCTTTTAAGAAAGCTGGGTAGGTAGTAATAGGAAGGGTTGCCTGTTGCCATGCTACCTGGAGTGTAGGGTCGTTTTTTTGGGCATAATGGAAGTTTTTATCCCCTTGCCATGGAGCCTGGGTGAGAAAAACAGAGGTTTTATGGGTGTAAGTTTTAACCTTCATACTAAGGTATTTCATAAACTCGGGATGGTCTATTCCCAATATGAGCTTCTCAGGTAAATTCGGCAGGACCCCTACGATAGCCTGGAGATCCCTCCCGTCGGGCATTCTGGTTTTTATGGAAGCTGCTGGATATATTTTAACGTCCCCATGTACGCACCTAATGGGTATTTGACGGTGGATTATGACATTCTCGGGTTTGACCAAGGAACCTTGGATGACTGATTGTCTACACCCGGAGTCCAAGAGCGCCCTAATGTGCACCCCATCAATGACCAAACTTACATAGAAACCTGTGCCCATTTCTTCGGTGTACATGACATGTCGTGGGAGGTAGCTAACGTCCATGGGTTCGTCAGTGTTCCGTTTCTGGGGACAGAAGCGGGCTATATGCCCCCACGCACCACATTCAAAACACTGAGGTCCTTTTGTAGTGGGTGCTGCGGGTTTTGATGGACGTGTTCTAGCGTCTTCTACCGGGGGTCTGCTGATAAGTCTCTTGTCTTGTTTACCAGTTGCAGGGCGAGGCTTATTTTCTCCATCCCATATGGAGGTCCTTGGTTGTGCCCTAGAATAAGTAGTGGCCATTTCTACAGTCTGTTCCACAGAAAGGCCGGTGTGCTGTTTTAGCCATCTCTGGGTGGGGTATGGCAGGGCCTCCAAAAACTGCTCGAGGTAAATAAATAACATTATTTCCTCTTTGGTATGTTCTTGAGGTTTAAGCCATTTGTCAGCGGCTGTCTCCAATTTATGAAAGAGTGTTTTAGGTGTATCTCCGGGGTTACCCTTCTCCTTCCTAAAACGCACCCGGTAAGCTTCGGCATCAAGCCCCAGGTGGTCCAAGATGACCTCTTTTATTATAGCATAGCTGGCAGTGCCAGTAGGATTGGCCGCTTGATAGGCGGCCTGGACTTCTCCCGTTAATAGGGGAGCCAAAAAAAAAGGCCACTTGCCTTCAGGCCAGCCTGATGCTCGAGCAGCTCGTTCGAAGTTCAGAAGGAAAGAATCCGGGTCATCCCCGGCGACATACTTATGTAGGACAATGTTCGGAAAGGGGGATGGAGACCCTTGACGTGGGGTTGTCTCTTTGGTGAACTCTTCTTGTCGGTCGGATAGTTTATATAGGCCTTCTATTTGCTGATTCATGGAGGTGCTAAAAAGTTCTCTATCCGCTTGCGCTGATGACATGTGCCTCTCGAGAGCCCACTCCAATTTAGTCTGACCGGCAACAAGTTGTTGAAGACGGTTCTCCATTTTGTCTTACAATGGACAGAAAAATCCCACTTCTGACACCATATGTGGTATTTCAGCCAGAGACAGACACCATAAGTGGGCTAGGAAGATTTTTTTATTCAATCTTCTTTTAAGCAAAAACGATAGTAAGATAACATAAGGCAAGGCCAGTCCATTTGGTTTCGTGGTTCCTTATCGTCAGGATTATGAAGTAGACTCCCAATGGTTTATCCTCCGCTTCCGGCAGGTTGAGGTCAGGTTACCGAAGGGAAAAACAAAGGAGAGAGAAACAGCCGTCACTCTGGGAGCCTGTAAGTCTCGCATGCAAAGGGGAAGGAGTGAGGGAAGAACACCCGAACCGTCACCAACGCCGTACAAAACGATTGTGTAATACAAAACAAAGAAGAAAACAAAAGCGTTCGTCCTGGGAGTTAAGGACTCAGGGCTCTCCTCCCTCCCCTGGGTTATGGGCACTTGTGGGAGACCCCTTTCGGAACCAACCACGCACTCGAGCACGTACCTCTGGGAGCCACGCTCCTCCGTGAGCGTGGCTGGCGGTCTCGTGGTACCGGATCGGGTCCGGCTCCCGTTCGTGGTTCCTTCCTCGATGGCTGTGCTGAGGCTTCGGAGTCCCCTGCTCTTCGTAGCGCAGCGGGGCTTGGTCAGCGTCTTCCCTCTGTTCCGTGATTCCTCTCCGGCTCCTTCTGGACTCGTAGCTTCCGTGGTCCCAATACGTGACAACCTCCTCGGATTCCGTATTGGATAAAAAGGCCCCCTCCACGTCATCAGGTAATCCTATTGGTGCATGTGAACCCGTCACGTGGGACGTCTGCTCCTCCCGGGAGTGGGAAGCTGTAGGTTTAAAGGGACCGCTGCAATCCTGGCTAAGTGTATCCCATGGCGACTGCAAGAAAAGCACAGGAGAGACATAAGGAGGTAACTGGTCATCCTCCTCTTCTTGCATCGTGTCCCCGGTGAGCATATCATGACACTTGGTAAGGTATTGGCGACCCAGCTGATGCAGGTAATCCACACGATTATTGCACTGGATCAATACGGATTTATTCCCTACAGATTCACCAGGCATAACCTATGGCATTTATTTGGGTGCCTGGAGCATGAGGGGCACATATGAGAGCCTAGAACGGCCCTACATGCTGGCACTTTTGGAGCCAATGGGTTTTGGCCTATCCTTTCGTGGCTGAGTGCGACTTCTCTACACCGGGCTCACTGCGCAAGTCCAAGTAAATGGCATGTTGTCAGACGAGTTTGTGCTGGGAGGGGAATGAGACAGGGTTGCCCCCTATCCCCTCTTCTCTTTGTGATAGCACTGGAATCACTGGACACCTGGATCTCAGGGGACACGCTTGTCAGAGGGCTGCACTTGGACCCCGATTCGGAGGATGTGGTCTCGCTGTAGGCAGATGACATGCTCTGGTACCTCGCGGAAACGGAGGACTCGATCGATGGGATCCTTTAGAACTTTGCGCGTTTGGTCGGTTTTCTGGTATATGCATTAATTGGGGAAAATTGTGCCTTTTCCCGCTGGCGGGATGGCGACCACAAGAAGGATGGAAATGTCTGATACCCATAAAGAAGAGTGGGTTTCGCTATCAGGGGATTCATGTCACCAGGGAGCAACAACTTTTCTTTGACTCTAACCTGGGCAGAATCCTGGAGGAATACAAGCGGGACGTGAGCCACTGAAGCACCTATATCCCTAATGGGCTGCGCAGCCCTACACAAAATGATATACCTCCCTAAATTCATATATACAGAGAATTTCTCTTCATGGTCCCCAAACGCATCTTCAGACAGGCGGAAGCTGTCACCAAGCTCCTCCTGTGGAACAGGGGTACATCATGAATAGCAGTGCCAATACTGTCAATGCTTACTTGGAGGAGCTTTGATGGAGACATTGCCTTACCAAACATACGTCTCTATTACTGGGAGACCCAATTGGTGGTGAGAAATGACTGGTCGTTCGTGGAACAATACAAGCACACGCTGCTGGCGGACCGGTGGGCCATGGACCCTCTTATGTATGTCAGACAGCTATCTGGAAGGAGGAGGCTGAGCTCACTGCCATCCCTCACAGCTATGGTGATCAAAGCATGGAGGCAGGCCACTGAAAAGATTGACTGGAGTGGCAAAATCACACTGCAAACGCAGGGGCGGCTGGTGACATTTGAAAGTGGTGGGGCGTAAAATAATTGGCATAGTTCACCGTAGCGAGCGAGCGTAGCGAGCGAACCCGAACAACCTAAGGGGGTTCGGGGGCTCTCCCCGAGAAAATTTTGAAAAAAGCGGAAAAATGGTGCATTTTCAAGCAAATTTGAGAAAGCAGGAAGGTTAATAAAGCAATTGTGAAAGTGCAGTTATTACATTAATAAAGAGATGTCATATAACATAGGTAGCTGCTTATTCAGTATAACCACAGAGCTTCATAACAGACTTCGAGATACAATGCATTTCTGAGTACCTCACAGATGTTTTTTATTGAACAACAACAACTAAACTGGTCGCAAAGTAGCTGCATTGAACATATTGTTTACTTTTTGTAAATTAAATCAGCACGTCTCTCTTTAAGTGCAGCAAACTTTTCAATAATTTTAATATTAAAGTCTGGTATTTTTTTAACTAGCTTGCTCTCTATAGAGAGCATTGCCAAAGCATGGAGTCTTTCCTCAAGCATGGTGTTTCTCAGGAAAGTCTTTATCCTCTTTAAGGTTGAAAAACATCGTTCTGACTCTGCTGTTGTCATAGGTGTAGTTATTACAATTTTTAGTAAAGCCACTGTCTCTGTAAGTGACTTTTCCATATTAAGTTTATGTATTAAAGCCAGCAAAGAAATGGCACCTTTGGCCTTCCGGTACACAGGCATTGCGTACAGTACAGTCAACTCAGTTCTCAGCTCCTCTTTTTTGAGCATGGGATAAGCTTCCACAGCCTCATTCAGAGCACGCTCAGGGAAAGATTCATCCTATTTTGCAAACTGTTCACTTTGCAATAATGTGGCACTCACCAAATGTTTTGTGAAAGAAAAACGTTCTTGTGCCTGCACAATTACAATGTCACATTTCTCCTTTGCAATTCGGACCAGAGTGGTGATGTTTTTCCTGCGGTTTGAAAAAGTAGAATGCTCTGGCAGTTTGCTGTCTAAATTGTCAACCCCATCTCTCACTTTGCTTATGCTTTGGACAAACATAGTGGTATATTCTTGCACTTTGACAGTATCTATCTCTCGTGCTTGTAACTGATTGTATAACAGGTCGACAGCTACCATTATATCATGAAATAAAAACAGTAAGAACTGAAACTCTCTGTCTTGTAGTGTTCTAGCAAAGCCACGGGCTTCAGTCTGACTTTTGTAATCAAACTCATCATTGTCTTCTATGGCGGCAAAACATTTCTCAAGGTCCTCCCTATGTTCATAGATTAGGTTGACTGTACGGATATTAAAGTTCCAACGAGTTGAGGATCCCCTTGGAACGCTTTTGTCCACAATCTCATGAAGTGCTTCCGTTCTTTTGGGGGAACGTGAGAAGAATGCTGCCATGCCTCCTACATCCTGAAAGAAAATTCGTGTCTCGCTGATCTTTGATACTGCCTGTTGCATAATAAGATTAAGTTGGTGGGCGTAACAGTGCACATAATGAGCATTAGGGTACACATCTCGAATTCTTTTCTGTACTCCACGGAGGCTTCCACTCATTACAGACGCACCATCATAGCTTTGTGCGATAAGTTTTTTTTTTTGAGGCAGCTCTGGAAAAATTACGCTCAGTTGACGCAGTATAGCTGCAGTAATGGTTTCTGCACTAGAGTCTCTTAAATGTGTGAAACCATAGAACCTCTCCACAACTTGTCTGTCATTGTCAAGGTACCGAAACACTAATACGGACTGTGTTTTAGTGGCCACATCAGTGGTGTCATCAGCCTGAATAGCCACAAAGTCTGTGTTTTGCAACTCTTGCACAATATGGCTTCTCATAATTTCGAGCATACACTCAAGGAGTTCATTTTGTATTGTTTTAGAGGTGCCCTTAAAGACTGTAGCACTTGCTAAATGTGCTTCCATTTCCTTGTCTATGCTTGCTATTAAATCCACAAGGCCTCTGAATATTCCAGGTTTTGAGGAACTTTTTGATTCATCATGGCCTCGCAATGCCAGTTCGAAAGCACCACAGAAACGAATGCAATCAATTATTTTGGATAGAATCTGTCTGTTCCTATCAACTGCTTCATTGTGTTTCTGTATTGTTTTGCGGTATGCATCGTTTATCTGCTGCTCAATCGGTGTGTCTTCCCCCAACATTCCCAGTCTCGTCAGGTTTTCCATATGCCTTCTTGTGTGTGCATGCTTCTTTATTTTTTCAGACAAATGCTTCAAGTCTGTTACTCCTTCTTGTGTCCAAGGAAACTCACCACCAAGCAGCAAGCAGGGGAAGCAGAACAGAGAATTTCTTAAAGGGCACCCTGTAAGCCAATCAGCTTTTGTGTACCAGGCGTTTGAGAATGTACGTGTGGACAATTTTCCTCTGTCCTGGGAAGTTTTCTGTAGTTTTATGTCAGGCCGATGAGGTCCTAATTGCTTTATATGTATTTTCTCTTCTAGTGGCCGTGCCTGGAATGACCTTGTAATTAGCTGTTCTACTGTATTCATCATGCCGATGCTGGCCTTACCAATATGAAAGAAACCTGTCAATAATCAAAGTGCAACGTATAAGGTGTGGTGCAATAATATCAAATTTCAGTATAAATACATATATCTTGTGCAGTATCGCAATAAATCTCCAACAGCTCCCCTTTGCACATCATGACTGCTAAAAATACAGCCTTACTGGCTGCTGCCTCTGTGTGCCATAGTGGTTGGTGAAGGCACTGAAACAGACAAGGGATAGATAGTGGCTTTAACAACCGTTATTGCCCAAAGCACAGGGCTAAGGCTATTAGTAAATTCCATCCACTGAGGGTACAATATTCAGAATGTGCACCCACCCCAACCACCATGTAGAGTGACCACATACATAGCCTTAACTCCAATCTAAAAAAAAATAGCATCAGTTTCCTTACCTTTAACACTGGTGTTTGCTGGGTCGTCTGGGCCCCTTGTTCTTCTTCCAAAAATTGCCCAAAAATTAGGTAATGGTTCAGGTTGCTGAAAATAAAAATATAACAATTTATTTTTGAAAACGTTAGGGTAATCAAACAAAGACTAGGGGGGAAAAACATAACGCTCCAATTTTTACCTTGCAGTTTGCATGCAGCTCTTAGATGAGAGTTAATAGCTCACTGTTGTATGTTAGGATTTTAACTTACAAACTGCAAGTAACAAAAGGATCTCTCTGACAAAAGCAGTGACTCACTGACCTATTTACATCATGTGCATTTTGTGATCTGCATCAGGTACATGTTCTTTGCAGCAGGCACATTAACCTTCTGCGCTACCTTGGGGTAAGTCAACAGCAGTCAAAAAAATACAAGTCACAGTCAACATTGAGGAGGAGGCAGGGAACACAATACTGCAGCTGCAGCATAGTCTTTTACTACCTTTTTTACCTCTTTGCAGACACACCACCTACCAGCTCACTCCGAATGCCAAGCTGTAGTTAAGTTTGGACTTGGCACTGGCAGCCATCTTAGGTGTAAATTCACAGGGTGTCACGCTACATGGGACCGTCCCTGCTGATGGCACGTGAGGTATGAGGTGCAAATTTAAACATTGATTGGGACCCTAAGGTTGTGATCGAGGATGAAAGAATGATGCAACTTGTAATCAGGCCCTAGGAGAGAATAGCTTTCATTCTGCCACTAGGTGGCAGAGGTTCGCAATGGTTGATACCAGCAGAGGGATTTAAAAACTTAAAGTACCTGAAGTTACCACAAGTGACTCACTTTTCCTTTTCTTGCAAGCCTGATCGATGATGGGCTCCCAGATATAATGTCTTTAAAACGTGCATAATTCTTGAACTTTTTTAAATCATCATTTATATTTGGAGAATGCCCGAACACTGCCTTCTCAAGTTGAGATTTTAGTTTTAATCTTCTCTCTTGTTAATTTTCTGGCAGCAAACAAATAGTTAAATCCCAGGGGAACATTGTGAAAGAACTGGTTTGTACAGTAATATGACTCCTTTCATCGCCGACGAGCATGGTCAGCTTTATGTCTTGTTCTGGGCGGCATGTCTACAGACTATGATTGCATAAAAAAGCCCCCCTTGTTCATTTTCGCTCCAGGCAACAGCATGTGCTGTGCCAGACCACTAAGTGCTGTTTGCGAGACAGGCATTGATATGGCTTTCTGGGACAGTCGCGTGTCAGCCTGGCTCTACGTGCGTGCGTGCGCGCGTGCGAAGGAGCCAGCATAACAAAGCCGGCCAGGAAGGCTCCCAATGTTAATAATTTGCAGAACTCCCTTGTGGTGTCAGCTCTGAACTGAGTTTACTGAAACTGGAAACTTCGAGCTCAGTTAACAATTTAAATATGAATCACACAATCAAATCCAAAAACCTTTATAACTACGCTGGTTTTGTCCTTCTTCGAAGAACTTACATAGGTGGTTTTATCTTTGGAAATACTTGCAATTAAATCATCTTCTCAAAACGTTCGTGCACGACAAATGATTTAGGAAATTGAATTGCACACACTAATTTTTCTTGTGTGGTTGGTGAAACTTTTGGAAGCTTTATGGGTTATTGCCAACCTTTTATGTGTGTCGCAGAGCACTGTGGGAATGCAGTGATGCTGGAGAGAGCAAGGACATCTGTGAGGCACAATTACACACTAAGTCCGGGTTCCCCACTGTTGGATAAACTCTCCTCTGTTGGTCTCCACCTCCTGGTTGTAGCTAATCTGCACAGGATTGTGAGCCTTTTTTGGTCCACGTGTAAATGCTAGGGTTGCCACCTTTGCCAGGGAAAAATACCGGCCATCTGCTATTGACGTGATCCTTAAGTAGAACTTTACATGAAAGTCCTGTATTAATTTTTAGGAAGGCCTTTCTGTTTACTTTATTGATCAGTCAGAGATCCTTAGGGTAGCCTTAGAATACATTTTAAAGAGTTTTCTTCTAAGGTTTACTGATTAAAGTATGTACTGACAAGGGTAAACAAGCATTTGCAATGCAATAGGTCTCGCATTTACGCGAGTTTGAGCTATTGACATTACAAATGGCAATGCCTTTTAGTTTTGTTTTCGTTTTTAAAACATAAATAAAAGGCATTGTCATTTACAATGCCAATAGCTTAAACTCGCGTAAATGCGAGACCTATTGCATTGCAAATGCTTGTTTAGGACTTGTGCCCTGACACACACATACAAAACACAGTAACAGACAAACACCTGACACCACTGAAACGCACATTCAAGCGTGCACAGGAACAGAAACAACAGCAAGCACACGTACACACATAAATGACACAGAAATACATCTAGATCCCTTCAGAGGAATCACTCTGCCCTGGCTCCTTCGAGGCCCCATTTGCCACTGTACTCCGAGCTCTATTTTCAAAATTATCGGCTGCTGATTCCACTTAAAAATGCCCACAACTTTTAGAAAGGATAAAAAAATGGCCCACGGTAAAGAATACCGAAACTCCAATTAGCAGAGTGCAGGGCAACCGGATTTCTGTGTCACATCAAGTAATGTTGAATCCTCGCTGAACACTTGTGGGAGCGCCTGGCGGGCCCTAAACAAGTTACACCCTGTCTCTACACTTGTTAAGTACTCGCTGAGCGCCAGGCGCTGCTGCATCATCCTGTGAGCTCTGCTGCTGTACTTGTGGGCAGCGGGAGGGGGGAGGGGCCTGAACCCGCTCCTGATGGACGTGGTGACTGTGCCCACCTACACTGTGTAGCCACACCATATAGTTACATATAAACGCTTCGGCGATCGGTCTGCGCAGCAAATCAGTCGGCATTTACTAATTGCCCGACGGACAGGCCTTTGAATAGAAGCCGCTGGTGGGCAAATTTCCACAAGCGCAATTAACACACGAACATGTGTACAAACTGATCAGAACGGGAGATAGGTGAAAAATCAATGCAACCTTGCGAGGAGGCAACACACTGCAGTACCACCAGCGCTCAGCGTCTGCACACAAGCATTGAACCAACCAAGCACACGAGGAAACCTAAGCAACAGCTTAAAAACGGCAGCGAAGCCATTTAAAGGAAGATGGTGCCCCATACTTCAGATAAAAGGACACGCTTTTGCACTGTAAAACACGCACTGTGACTGTTAAAATGTGGTCGCCCTGCCAAGACAAACATCATACGTGAGCGATCGCGCGCAGAACCTGGAAGCAGAGGCTGATGGGAGGGCAGCATATTATCACACCTCCTGCCATCAGTATTCAGTAAGCCACTCGAGTAATCCTGTCATTTTAGATACTTCACTGGGCACCATTTTGTCTTCGCCGTCGCCCCACGCTGTGTGATTGGCTAATGGCGATGCATATATTTTTGAGAAGGGCACCCAAATGGGAGGTCAGTTTCATCAGAGCCCTTTTTTCCGGAGTGCTTGAAAGATTAAACACGTTTCATTACTGTCATTAAATCGCCAGGAGAAGATTTTTATTTCCCGTATTCCCCTTTCACCAAACATTTACATACGATATCAGCTCTGTCACAGCCACCGAGGAGATACGTAGAAATTCAAACATAGAAGCCAAGTATTTTAAAAGTGATTTTTCCTTTATCAACAAACCATGGTTTGAAACATCTGCTTTGTGAACCGAACTACATTTTAATAGCAAGTTTTTTTGGATAGTGTCAAATAAATAGATTTCAAAATAAATGGTCATTTGAACACGGTTTACATATAATGGGCACACCCTTATCTTTAGTACACAGACCCACAGCCAGACAATTTAACCCAGACCTCTCGCGTTCCCTCACCCCCCAGTAGTAGGGCATGGTATCGCCTGGGTGTCCGGTTTCGTGTGTGTGTGTGTCTGGCTGCACTTTTAAGAAGCATCAGCAATGGCGACTACATGAAAAGAACGGAAAACCGAACCTGATGGTGTACTAAGATGTAAAGCGCCTTTGTATCAGGGACGTTGGGGGAGTGTGAGGAGCTGGCACGCACTGATGAGAACAAAAACAAGGCAGAACGGACCCGGATAAATAACCTCACGAGTTATGGCGTGAAATATAAATGAAAACACCAGAAAGCCGACACTCTCGTCAGAACTGATTGGCCTTGCGCGTGGAGGCGGACAGGCTGCGTCGTGCCAGCGGCGCGAGGAGCGGAGATTGCTGGGCACCACCAGAGCGATCTCTCCTGTCGCCTGAGGTGGCCAGGGCGGCTGGGAACCGGCTTTGGCAATCAGGCCTCGCTTATCAAGAGATCATTGGCGAGCTGTGCGAAGGAAGGAGAGCGGTGTGGGTAGAGGGCGCTGCGCCGCCTGGGGTCCGAGGACGAGGTAAGAGAGCCCACCCGAGGCGCATTTTAAACAAGCTGTCGGCATTGTGACAAAAATATAGTGCGTCCCGACTAATGAAGGAGACTGTGTAATGCCTCAAGTGAAAGATCCAGTCCGGATGGGCCGTCCGAGAAGGAGACAGGGCGGTAACAAAGAAGCCTCATTTTGAATCGGAAGCCAGCGTTTAGCATAAACGATGACGCCAGCCAATCGGAATGATGGGCGGGGCTTCAAGTCCACTTCTGAAATCTACTCGATTACAAGAAGCCTCGCAGAGCGAGCAGCGCATGCGCGCTGCAACGCAGGTCTGCGAGACCTAAAAATACCAGCTTAGGTGATTTTTAAAAAAATTTTGTACCGGCCGGGACATTAAAATAACGGTCACACAGGTATAGAACTGGCCAGCTGGCAATCTTAAATGTGTACAATAGGGACATAGCAGTCATAAATAGAACCTGCATCTTAGGAAAACATCCAGCATTTAAAATTGCAACAATAATTCAAACAAAGCTATCTGGGTGGCATCTTCTGGGAAGTTTATGTACCAACTACTAGGGTTGCCACTTTTCCCACAGAAAAATACTGGCCACTTGTTCACATTTTAAGATTTTTATGCAAATGCCTGGACATGATACATAGACAGAACTTTATAGAACATAGACTCTTGTCAATTTTAACATGCCCTTTCTGTTTTTGATACCCTTAATTATCAGCCAGGGATCATTAAGGCAGCTCTGGGATACATTTTAAAGTGCTTTCTTCACATTTTTACAGTTTTAAGTATGTTCTGATTAGGGGAAAATACTAGCTTTAGGGGATTTTTGTATCAGCCAGAACTTTAAAAAGATACGTACAAAATCGATAAAAAATGGCCGGGTGGCAACCCTAGTTGTAGCAGGGCCAATAGAAATGAATCCAACTATGGCTCTTCCAAAAGCAAGGTGCATTCTCATTCAGAAGGGGAACACATACAAGTGCTCCTACTGTACTTTGCTTGCCAACCCTTGACGCATACTTCCATACTAGTTGAGATAATCACTCTTCTTGCTGCAGTCCTGGGCAGAGGTGCCTCCTCCCTCCTTGAAGATGTGAACCCAGAAGTCTTCTGCCCTTAGTCTGGGGGATTTTGTCCCAATATCCTGTGAGGCAAGAACTCGCTTCTGCGAGCTGATGAGAGGCTAACTTCAACAATGAATTTCTCTAATCGATATAAATGGTGGACTGTGACTTAAATTTGTGTCAGGAAAATGTGAGGCACACAACCTTGGCTGTGGGCTAAAGGAAACATCATATCAACTCTTAAATCTCTGAGCTACGATTCAACTCAGTTCCATGAAACTTGCACATAGGGCGGTAAACCTGTATGGGTTGCCTGTATGTCAACACTTACTGCCAGTTACTGCAGATCCCTCTCCGGCAAATTCTATGCTATCCTTTTGAGACAGAGAACATCTGAGAATTTACCAAAGGATGGCTTGATAATTATGGCTACATGTATCAAGTGGTCTCAAAGGGGCCGATTAGCAGAATTGGCTTGTTTGAGACAGCAGAAAAGCATTTTGGTATGTATCAAACCCAAACTGTGATTCGGCTTGGCAGTTCGGGCTGGACTGTTCCCATGAGGCACAGGGTCAAGACTGATTTGCATATAGCTGGGTCTGAACTGAGGTGGTGAAGTGAGCTAAAGAACGATGATGGATTCAACCCAGATCTGTGGCTGGGGGTGAGTGTCTGAAAGGTTTCAGCGCTCTGTTCATCATCTCCTTGTGTTTGCTTTGTTCGCCCTAAGTTTGCAGGGTATGCCCAGACGTGGGTCCCTTGCTCACTTTGCCACTGGATTAAAGCTAGCCTGGCTGATGAAGGGTGTTACCTCGAAACCGGTCCCAGGATGCTTGTTTCCGGTTCAGGGAAGACCTGGCTTGGCAGTTCGGGCTGGACTGTTCCCATGAGGCACAGGGTCAAGACTGATTAGCATATAGCTGGGTCTGAACTGAGGTGGCGAAGTTAGCTAAAGAACCATGATGGATTGAACCCAGATCTGTTACTGGGGGTGAGTGTCTGAAAGATGTTGTGGTCTGCTGACCTCAGCAGGTCACCACCCCTGTGATGGAGTCGACTCCTAATGGGTCACAAATTTCGACCTACCTCATTTATATTCATCAGGTAGGTCGATTTGCTTCCCACTAGGAATTGCTAAATAAAACTCTACGAGTTTCATACATTAGGAATAGCGATTTCCTAATTGCGATACGCAGAAAATCCCACTAAGGTCATCGCTATTACTAATATTGATACATCTGGCCCTTTGTGCCTGGCCCCTGCCCTTGAGTTCCTTCAAGTCGTTTCCTTCCTCATAGTTAGAGGCTTTGGCTTAACAGAGTCACTCATGCAAAGGATGATGGCAATTCTCTTTCACTCATACTGGGCTTGGCAGGATTGGGCCCTGCTGCAGGCAGCATCCTTGAGTACTTCTCGTCCCACCTCAGAGACCAGCTCTTCTACCAGAAAGTTCCACTAACTCAAACGTTCAGGGAAGCATCAGACAACAGCTGTATCCGTCACTCATGTGCAAGTCCATTCTATTGCCACCAGTAGCATTCTCCTTTGTTCCTCAAAGAGTGTCGGCTTTCTCTAGGGCCTACAGACATGTAGCTTACAGGTAGCTTAGTTCAACAGTGCACCTATTGCTGTTACTGAGCACCATACATGCACAGCCACACATACCAGTACAGAAAGTGGGCCTACACTCCAACCCCACCCCAAGTCTGGTCCAGCACATTCAGAACTGGTCATAGGGTTCACATTCTCAAATGCAGAGAGAAATCACTCCTGACACACACCTATATCTATATGATGCTCCAGAGACTCCCTCAGTGCTCAAATTAAGAACTTGTCGTAGGCATGCCATTCACCCACTACAAGTCTACAGCAGGGCACAAGTCCTATAAAAAGAAGTGGGGGGACTGATCACGTCGTAAGACAATATGCAAATGACCTCACGACGTCGCGCTATATAAGAAATAAAATAGTGCTATTTAAATTATTTGTGTAAATACTGGGACAGACTAACCCATCTGACAGTCTTACAGTGTCTGCATTTATATACAGGGACAACACAAAGTCAAAAGCATGCATCTCTTAAGTACCTGTGAAGAGATAGCAAACTGTGTGCCTTTGTTTCCCTCTGTGGCATTTACATTTAAATGTAAGGTTCCAGGCGGCCCCCAGTCAGCATATACAAACAAAAGGAGGCCGGATGGCCCCTTAACTTCGGCCCAGCTGGAGGTGAAAAAAGGCTCCCTCGCTGCCTGCACGTTGATGCTGGGAATGGAAAGCAGACAACGTACAGGCGCTGCTGAACGTGTCCCGGTGTCTTACACTGGGACAAGTCCAACATATTTCTGTGGGGCCTAACTTCTTGGCTGGGGGGACGGCATCCACCCTGTAAAAATAATGGGTGGACGCCGTGTACCTGCGTGTACCCCCGACTCGAGCCCTGGTCTACAACCCTACCACACTTCTAGTCTAACTTATCCACTCAGCTCTGTGGATCCCAGAACTGTACACATCCATACTACAACTAATTCTTGTTTTCAAACTCCAAAAGTAACCTCATGCCCAATTTAAAATCAGACAGGTTCTAAAACAAAGGAATTCACAACAAGCATCCTAATAAGCAATATTTTCTTAGCTATTTACTCTTTACTCTGGGTGTATCTCCCAACAACATCAGGGCTATAGGAATCCGCTCTATTTTAGACCAAACATGCAACCTTTGGGATCTACCAGTCAGTGTTCTTGAGATACGTGGCAGCTGCACAGCCCTTCGTCCGACATTATGGGCCTGATTTAGAGCTCGGCAAACAGGTACTCCATCACGTTTCCCGTCCGCCTTATTACACGTACCATAGGATGTAATGCGCTTGTAATAAGATGGACGGGATATCTGTCACTTTTGTGATCGAGCAACCCATTTGACAAACTCTGAATCAGGCACATCTAACATCTTGTCCCCCAATGGGTTTTCTGATAACTACAAAACACTTGGCTCTCCTGCATTCCTGCAGGCACAGTAGTACAAAAGTAATCTACACACACATCTACAAACTTCCATGTAGCATTGGAGTACACCCTAGCAACACCATCACATTTTGTTTCCCATTCTGTCTCTCATACTCAGACTGACTCATCAAAACAGGGTAGACGAGCAACAAATGAGAACTTTTCGGATAGTGAAGAAAATAACTGGTTAGAGCATGGCACAATATTTCTAATTCTATTTCTGGGTTTAATGCAGCCAGGGTCGCTGCAATCAGATTTCTATTCGGAAGTTTTCAGAGTGATCAATACCAACTGATTAAAGGATAATTGAACTTGCGGGGCTGCCACTCCCTTACTGTAATTAAATAAAAATTATTATGCATCTTTTCGAGCATGAAGATGTCCAAAATATTGCAACTGCATGTTTACAGTAGTCTTCATGGTATTATTAAGAAGATCAATATTGTGTCTCTTACATTTCTGCTGCTATTTTTCAAATGACCACTAGGTGCCACTGAAAGGCTGTAAACTGATGGTGCTTAAATGTGGCTTTATTTTCTTAGATGTAAAGCTGTGTTAAGAGCAAGACGGATGACGAATCCAAAAAGCTCATGTGGGTGGGCCAAACACAGAAAGGGAGGAAAGCCACAAATAAGAGCAAGGCAAATGAGACTGACATGATAGTCGTCCAATCTTGAGCAAGGATTGTGCTCTCTGTTTTATGGTATACAAAGCCGCCTATGTCAGAAATTTGGAGCTGTCCATAGCAAGCCCACAAAATGAAGGAGTGCTCCTCTTGCTTTCTCTAAGCATCATTAAGTTGTATCGCATTCTCCTTAATAACAATTTTGTCGAGAAGTATGAGTGACATAGTGTAATTATCCCTTCCTCCACAATTCTCAAAACGATTATCTCTGTAGTCAAAATATATAACGGTTTTCAAATTGAAGACAAATTTAAATAACCTGTTCTGTATTTTGGATCTTCTTTAACAGGTACTTCTGGAACCCCAATCCCTCAATTGGGTTATTTACACTTTTACTGTACTATACAATACCAAGCACTCAGACTGTACAGGCAGGTTATTGCCCTTAATACAATCGATATTGTAGTTATTCACTTCCTTACTGTATCTTTCCTGTAACTGTATCTCACCTTCTTACAGTCTGAGTGCTGCTCCCTCAGTCTACCTCTCTTTTTAGGTCGAAGTCTGCCAGATAGCGCTGCTGTCTGGTTGCTAAGGGCTTATCGGGGACCTGTCGTTGCTGACCGGGAAAGCAACACTTAGCATTGCTTTCCAGTGACTTTTTGTTTTATCACTTTATTTTCCTGCTTTCTATTCAATGGTTTTATTTGTTTTAGCCTGCCCATCTAGTATTTGTCCCTCCTGTGGCGTATAGCTTGTTTACGATCTCTCTGATTGCGTTTATCCATTCACAAGTCTCTGCTTTTTGGGAACTTTTTTTTCTTTTTCTAAAAGCACTCCATGACCGTGCATGTGTCTGATCTATTCTGTGTTTTCCCACTTCTCCCAACAGCTTTATTTTTATAATGTTATAAAAATTTCATTTTTTACAACTTTGTCCTTTGAGCCACTCTTACATACGCATTGACTGGTATACAGCTTCACCCTTCGGGTAGCTCTCCTGTGCGTTTTTACTCCATATTGCTCTGCCTCTTGTTAGTACATTCGATCTCCCTTGACATTGCTCTGTCTCAGGTTGCTTCTCTCCCAGTGCACTCCATGTTGCTTCCCCCACCCACACCCTTTGTGTTGGTTGCTTTCACCCTGACCCCTACTGCTTTCCCGCCCTCTGTGTTGCTTCCCCACCTGTGTATTACCCCCCCACCCCCTCATGTTACCTTTTTTGTTTTTGTTTACCAATCCAATTTGGATCGCTAAACAAAAGAAAAACCGTGCTCGCTTCATTTTGTAGGCATGTACATGCTCATTGCGCTCACCTACAAAATGAGTCAGCCGGCCGTGTAGGCTATTTTCTGTTTATTATCAGGGATGCTATGCAGCATGGCTAAAACCATTGGCACAGTCAATAGGTGCCAAAGACACAACCTATTGGCTTTGCCAATGTTTGTTAGTTAAACCAATGCTTGTTAGTAATATGCAATCATGAATAATGTATTTGTCCCAATTCAGCTCGAAGTATTATTTACAGAAATTCAGAAGATATTAATAGACTCTTATAAGAGTTGTAACTAAATGTTTATTAAATGTATCTTGATCTTTCATCTATCTATATCTATTTTCAACCTATCACTTTGAAATCACTCATAAAACCCTCAAAACATGTTTGGTTTGAACATGATCATTGTGTAGTGTTATTTAGTTGAATAATATTGAAGTCCTTTTCCTTCTCAGTCAGAGTGTTAACCAGCCACAATACCACTCCCATCGAGTTTGTTTTTGGTTGGACCATAAACATTACAATGGAAGGGCATTACCCAATGTATTCAAAACTGTAAACGTTTTCTCAGTCCTCTAAGTGCAAGTCCTCCAACATTAATATTCACAGTTATTCTACATGAAGTCATACTGCACTCTTTCAGTATATCTGTAGAGATTAAGGTTAGTACAACTTTATTTATGTTTTAGTTTTACATGCCACTAGATGACTTCTTAAAGCGTGCATGCAACTAAATATGCCTCAAGCCTTCACACTTAAAGAAAATGTTTGCGACTACATAAATAAGCTGCCAAACAGGCAATTTGGGGCAAAGATTTACTAGTGATTTGAGTGAAATATGTTCTGAATTTCATTCTCTTGCACCTTAAGTAGAAAACGTTTGCACAATACTTCTTGTGTTCTGCTAAAACATATTAGACAGTCCTTCCTTGGAGAGCAGTGAGGATATTAGGTGTTCAGCACTTTACTTATGAACCCAGCGCCCTCTGCACACAATGCTGTTATCATATTCTAGTCTTGTCTTGATTGTAGTCATGTTAGTTTTAACATGGCCTTTGTTGCTGGTCCTTTGAGGCGTGAGCCATTGATAAAATGAACAGCTCTGCATTGGGTCATTTGTAAATGCTGTATGTAAGAATATGGGGTTTTAGTTGGTTAAGATGTGAGGTCTTCCCTTGTAAGTCCAAAATACTGTCAGGTCTAACAAATTAGTTCAATAAAATAAACCTGAGGCCAACCCATGGTAGCTATGGCACAGAGAGACATAACTTAAGGACAAGAGTGTAAAGTATTTAGCAGTACCAAAACAATGAAAAAGTCAAACACAACACAATAGAAATTCCACAATAAGTTTTTAACAAGCATTTGCAATGCAATAGGTCTCGCATTTACGTGAGTTTGAGCTATTGGCATTGTAAATGACCATGCCTTTTATTTATATTTTGGTTTTTAAAACATAAATAAATGGCATTGCCATTTACAATGCCAATAGCTTAAACTCCCGTAAATGCGAGACCTATTGCATTGCAAATGCTTGTTTAAAAGCTGAGCCAGAAAGGCGGGTGTTACTTGGCCGTACACGCTCCCTTCCATGAATATTGGAACCCGAGGAAAGCTCAGCTTTCGTCCTGCCGGGGGCTCTGAGTACAGGCAGCAGAAGGAGAGTTGTGGAGAAACAGGCTGGGCAGGGAGCTGTTCTGTGCCCTCAAGGTAATGCAGCGCTCATTTTGCATAACCTGCCCATAATTTATCCGGCGCTGAGGGGTGAATACGGCTCCGACGACCGGCCCGGGTGCGCTAGCACCTATGTTTGAAAAGAAACTGAGGTCCTGGTGGCAAGTGAAAGAAGAGCTGCGTGGGATGGTAGTGTGGACGTTATGGGTGATTAAAACGCGGCACCCGTGTTGATAATTGTTAGAGGAGGAATAATATTGAGCAGTCAGCAGGCCACCATTGTTGAAGCTAAAGCAAGGCGTGCCCGCTGCTTTCAAAACCAGCTGAAGCAGTGCATGTCGTGCCTGCAGTAAGAGAAACTCATTAAAGAAAATAGTGCTAACAGACTAAATAACACGTACAGTGTAACATCCGAAGTAAAAGGGCCAGTCCTCATGGGAGGTTACAAATGAAGTCAAGGCGGTACTAAGGAGGGGCTAACAAGCCTATTTACGAATCAGAAGCCAGCATTTACGAAGGAAAATGAAACAAGCAAATAAAAAATATGGGCGGAGAATGGGCGGTGCTTCAAGTGCATACTCCAATACTGCATGCCTCGCAGCAGCGCATCCGCTGCCCAGGCTCGACCTAAAAATGGAGAAAAGTTTAATGAGAAAAATGACACAAATGAATAGGATAGGATAGGATAGGATTAAAGTTTATAGAGCGCTCGAATGCCAAGGCGTCTTGGCGCTAAGTGAGAAAAGAGAAGGAATGCAAACAGCTGTACCGTTTTATGCCCTGGGGAACAGCCAAGTTTTTATCAACTTCCTGAACAAAAATGCTTTTGCTTGGTCAAGATTTCTACCTTCAGGCTCAGGGTCTGATGTAGAGTTTGACGGATGGATACTCTTTCACAAACATAATGGATATGCTATCTGCCTTATTACAAGTGTGTAAGGGTATAATACACTTGTAATAAGGCAGATATCAGTATACAAGTCACTTTTGTGATGAAATACCCTTCCCCCAAACTGTAAATCAGACCCTTGATCTCTTTTTTGAAGCTCGAAATCCCCCAGCGTGGCAAGCCTGTAGCTGTATCCAACTAAGTCTTCTTGGAATCAGATACCTTTACCACAATGACCGCTGAAACTCCTGAGGTCTTGGAGGTCCAAATGTTTTCTAAGTCCCAACTTTTCAGACTTTCTGGAGCAATTCCTCTTAGTCACTTCTAAGGCTTCCAGGACTTCTGGATAGCACATGGGGACCAGGACCCATTTCAGCAGAGGCCACTAGCACGGACCAGGCCAGGTCTGGTTGCTACTGGTCAGCTGGTCACTCCTAGAATAATTCTCTTGCTGTAGCAGCACAGGAGGTCGGCCAAATGACTGTTGGAGTCTTCTTCTCAGTTCTGTCTTTAAGTGGGTGCAGATCCAGACCTCCGGGCCTCCACATAGGTCAAAGGCAGCAGGGTCAGTCCTCTTCTGCTCATCCACAGTTCTAGATGTGTCCTGAGGAGCTGGGGTGAGGTCCCGTTTTTTACAATTCACTAGTCAGTGGGCGGGTTGACTTCTGGCACCATTGTGGAAGAAATTCCCAAGGGCAAACCCTCCCCACTTTTCAACAGCTCTTGTTTGCCTTACTACAGATTACCTCACAGTGCACTACTGCAGTGAAACGCAGCATGGCAGAACTCTTCGGCCCTTGGATTCCTAGAGGCCCAGCCAGAGGTTTGTTTATGGAAATGAGCGACACCCTCCTCCTCAACAACACCAAGCGGGTTCTGGAACTAGCTTTCTCTCCCACTGGCATGGTGCCCGGTTGGCCACGCTTGGCCCTTGGATTAAATGACTCCTCTTCCCAAGCTCCCACTTTAAACTTAACTGTGAATGGGCAAGCTTTATCCCGGTCCAAATCAAGCTAATAAAGCTCTTGAGAGAGGAGTCGTCACATACCTCACTCAGAGGTCTGCCAGTCAAAAGGCCCACGCCTTTGTTTCTGCTCTAGGAGCAGTTTTCACACAGGGGTAAGCACTGACAAGGAGGGCAGCTCCAGGCAGGGTAGTTAGCCTGCTGAAGTTTCAGGCAGGCAAAATCTAACTCTTTAAAAGTTACTTTCCTTGTAAATTTATCAGAGCTGGGGGGGCGTGGCCTGAAGCGTCAAGATGGCGGTCGCACTCTAAGAGTGCTCCGGACCCCTCCGTCATCTGCTTCAATCCCCACCACCTTCGGCTGCCATCCAACCCCTGAACCTGGTCACGGGTATCCCCTGCAGCTTGTGTTGTGCAGCGACGTTCCCATTTGCTGCCCTGCCAGGCATAGGGCCTGCTCAGACGCCGGAGCCCAAGGGACCTGTGGGCCGCAAGATGGTGGCTCCCTCCGTCCGCGACCTGGGGCTCTGGTGAGTCAGGACTGCAAGGCGCTGACCAACGGCGTAATTCCTGCTGCCACCGGAGGCCCTGCGTACCAACTGACTCGCCTTTATGCGGAGATTGGGGAGGTGGCGAGCTCCCTGGCTGCCCCGGTTCCCAGATGGCCTGTCGCGCAGTGACCGCCTGCATTGCCGGAGAGGAGGCCCCATCCGTCCTGCCTGCGCCCTGGGATCGAGGCGGTCTCCCATGCTGCTGGAGCACCATCCGTTGTTGTGGGGATTCTGCACATACACAGAGCTATGCACAGGATAATAGGACCTCGGAATATAGTGGTGAGCCGACCATACACCTTAGCACCTAACACCCCAATCCGACTAGCTTTAGCGTCTCATTAGCAACAATGTTACCAATGATTAGACAACCCAGAACACGGTATCTCTCTCTCAGGACTCGCAGGAGCAAGAACACCCTTTCATAACTCACTCATACCTGTCCACAACGTGCGTAAGAAGAGACACTGTATAGTTTAAAATGTTTATTTCAACTACCGTGCTCTAAGATACAGTACACGTGCCAGGACTATCAGCATAATGCATAAGGATAATATAAGCAGCATAGTTACAACTCCATAGAATACAAACGGGGAAAGCTTTTCATAAAGCAGTGGATATATGGCTAAAAGACAATACCACCCTCCCCGTGCTAGTTGCTAGTTTATTATAAAAACAGAAGACCTCTGGGCTTTGTCGAGCGAACCCCCATACCTCAATATCTAGATGTAAGGTTTACATCATCAGACAAGCACAGCTCTTCTCTCTGGAAAGGTTTGTATCCAAGTGTGACTAACCGTGAAAATCACAATATTAAAAGCACATGAATTTCTCCAGGGCAGCTGTACATAGTGTTATGTCTAAGTGCGAGGGACTGGCCAAATCAGCAGGAACAAGGGACGTTGTTTTTCGACCTTGTACATGGTGTGCAGACATAGCCCAAAAGGGAACAGGAGAAAAGGTGAATGATAAAAATGCAGACAGTGCTAAAATAGCCAGGCAGAAGCAGAGGCTGGAAAACAACAGCACAAAGTAACGTGCGCAAAAAGGCCTCATGTCAGCCAGGCCCAAGTCAACGTAGCAAGGCAGAGCAGGAGGCCACAAACCACACAACACCCTCCCCTGGGCAGCCCATCGGCCAAGGCATACGATGAGGACAGAGTTCAAAGAGACGGAGCAGAAGAGAAACGTCCGTCGTGGAGGGATCCCCATGAAGGACAACGAACGGGAGATGAAAAAAATAATTGCAGAGGGTAAAAACAATCCAGCGAGACAGGTCGAAGTACTCGAAGGCCCTGTCAATCCAACAGAGTGTAAGTGCAGAAATACGCCACACCCTCCAAGAGGACATCATTGGAATCGTCGAAATAAAACGACGCCATCCAGTCCGGTAAACCAAAGCTGCAGTCATGTTCCTCACAAGAGGGAGCAGCGAACAGCATTGCGGGACAACTTGCGTGGTACTCAATATAACTTTGTTGTAGGAGATTCTGAGCAGCCGCCCAGATATCCCATTGTGCCAAAATCCCCAGTGCAGACGCACGCGCCATGTAGCCTGCACCGGAACAGTCCCATTCATGGGCCTCTAAGGGACCCACCAGCAGGACAAAATCCGGTCGAGACAGAGACGTATTGGAGAGGCAATAATCCAAGGACCACGAGAAAGGACATCTGATGCAAGACATCACAGGTTGCACGCAAGTGAAATACGCAAACCGAAAAGACAGTCTATAGGACACACTGAGCGTCGCCAACGGCAGGATGCCGAAACCAGCGAGAATGCGCTCACGGAGCATCTGGAGACGACCTGGATCGAGAAGGGCCCAAGGAGGTGCAGCCATTGCGTAGCAAACAGACCAAAAGCAGTATACCAGCCGCCAAGGCGAGGATCAATGAAAAGCCACCAAAGACGCTGGAAAAAATGGAATGAATAAAAGCTGGGATTACACCAAAAATAGTCTGAAAAGAGGTCACAAGGCCAGAGCCCACAACTTTAAAAAAGTGCACCAGACCTTCAGTGCGTGATGCATTAAAAACACGGTGAATCAATTCACCGAAATGTTGTGGGAGGTTAGTGTTCAAAAGGGCCTGTATTTCACTGTGGGTACTCGCCACCTGGAGAATGAATGTCTCCCGGGCGGACGTGAGCATGACCTCCTGGTTCAATAACAGTGCCTTTATTCTGCTCAATTTATTGAAATCCGCCCTCAGAGTAGGAATGGAAGGCCAAACAGAACTATCTATGATGTCGTGCGGGGGAGGAAAAAGCACATTTTTGCAGCAGACAACCCTGTGTGAAACTGTAACAATATAGGGTATGCCGGCCAGCATGCCACAGCAGTCTTGGTTATTCAAAAGCAGATAGCTACCATTTGCAAGCACAGTGAAAGTCGGAGAAATAGCAGGAGCAGGAATGCCCTTCAACACACAAGCAAGATTCGGAGCCGAAACGTTACAAGCCCCGTGCAATTGAATGTGTTTGCAAACAAGGGAATGACCCACAGTTGTATCGCATGACTCCCCCGTGAGAAAAACCTCCCTTCCGTCTCTAAGGCATTTAAACATGAAAGGCAGGGACCAAATTTCATGCAGGAAGGCACTGCCCAAAGGCTGGAAACGGCCTACAGGATAATGCTTCATACACTAACTAAATTCAAACAATGAAAAAGGCAAAGCGATAACCCCGTGTACTAGCCACACGGCAGAATCCAATTCCGCAACAGAGAATGGTAAGGGCTCTATTTTTTCGATATGTAACAGAGTGTATGCTGCATCTTTCATGGACATGAATCGCTGTTTCTCAGTTAAATTAAAAGGTAAGAATAAGGCAGAGGTGTTCAAAAATTGCCAAGGAACTTTCCCCATCTTAAGTGTTTGCAAAGTCCATGCAAACTGCATTACTGAACGCAATTGATTTTGACCATGATATAACACAGAAACATCATCATGTACAATATCAACAACAGAGGAAATAATATTCTCTAACGTGTAAATGCGGGAAGACAGGGTATTAATACTATTGTCAACAACAGCAAGCACTTTTTCTAAATTTGCTTGATCGATTTCCCGAAGACGGGAAGCAGCTTCAATTTGCGAAAGCTTCCAGAGTTCATTGTAAGTCATATATGAATCTCTTTGGTCGAGGACCACGAGGCCCTAATACAAAGTCGGACAGATCAATGTTGCCTGATAGGAGGGTTAAATGTTGTTTAACAGAATCTAAGGAAGAGTGCTGGAACCACTGTTTACACAATTTACCAACAGAAAACGTTGTAACAGTACGAGAGTCAGAAAACCTTGGATCTGGCCTATCCTGTTTGTAGCCAGGATCCGTGTTATGAAAACGCAGTTGGCAGGCATTAGATGCAATGGGCCAAGCCAACCAGGGTGACTGAACAAACGTAGAGACATTAAACGAATTGTTCTGAAACAAAACCTGCAATTCGGTAAGGGACGTATTAAAGTACAAGCTTTCGTTGGGAGTGGAAGACAAGACAGGAAAGGATGGGGCATTCAATTGTTTGGACGTAGCCAAACCCCAACATGTCGTTTGATATATGGTCTGATTTAAAAATAGAATTTGGGCCGGGATGAGGCAAGCACGGTGCAAGGCTTCTGTGCCCTGCAACTGCCATGCTTTGGAGCCCCAAATAGATTTCAAATCAATGGTGTCACGCCAATGTTCATACCCACCCACAGCTAAGGCGCTTAACAAGGAACCTGAATATAGCAATTTGGTATGGGTTAACATGATTTTCTGAGTGGATGAAGTGTTTAATTTAAAGAAATAGGACCCAGGGTTTGATCTATTATCTGTAAAATAAGTAAACTTATTTTTAAGAGTTTGGGAGCTACCTGGCAAAGGGGTCGGACAATGTTCCCATTGGGTGTAATTAAAAAGACCCCGAAGGGTACTGGGTTTATGGAGAAAGTGGTTGCCCCAATGCTGGTAACAATACAAATCAGCATAACTTGCAGAATTCATGTACAGATCTTCAGCATGAAAAGCAGCATAATATTTTAAATCAGTAAATAATGCTTCAACTGCATGTACATCCCAATCGTCAGAATAAATATTACTTTTTACGACATCACCCATTAAAACACGAAGGACATTTGGTACATTAATAATTTCGGTCGGGCCATGAATTTGGAAGTTTACCGCATCCCAAACGATGCCATCAGCGACTGGAACAGCTGAAATGTTCACATATGTGTGGTCTCGCTTCATGACGTGAGATGAAGAATGTGGAGCCAAAATTCCAGTGACAGAGTTCACTGCAGAGCGTTCTGGCAAATAGTGTCCATTGATGAGCAGAAAAAACACGGTGACAAAGCCAATGGACAGGAACAAAAAAATCAGGAAAAGTACCAACCAGATGTATGTCCATGGGGGGACCAAAAAATTGTCTCTGAACCAGGATACATAAATACTGAATTTGGATGGGACAAGTGATGAAGTGGAATCCGAGTCAAAGGAATAACGTGTTGGACTCAGTGGAGTTGTTGGTAAATGAGCCACGGACTCGGTTGCGGGGTAGGTATACTCGGTCTCCTCGTTGCAGGGGGAATCCGGGTAGTCGTGCAGGTGATCAGGCAAATCTACCATCTCGAGAGCAACATCAGTGACCGTTCGGGCAGGAGGGCCATGAACATTCGTCCGGTAAATGACAGGACAAGAGACCGCTGGTGTAACACTATTCAGGATCGGCCAAATGTTGTAGCTTGACATTTTCCACTGAGATGTATCTGTTCTCTTTGCGACCAGGAAGCGGTGGTAAGATGACTGTACGAGTTCCCTTCAAGCCAAGGACTGGAACCGGTGCACGATAAGAGGGGCCAAATTCCTTTTTGTTCTCCACCTTCTCTCGGACCAGATCTCCAATCTTCGGAAGCCAGCCGGCAACCGGAATCTGCAGTGCAGCGTCTGTGGCTGAAGGTAAATGTGCGATTGCAAGTTTGTCTCGGGCTTCTTGTAAGTCCTGTAATATAGTAGAATGATTATCTACATCAAAGATGGCGGATTGCGCCGCCATGTCTAGACCATCAAGGTCAGGCACAAACATTCTTATGCCAAAGAGCATTTCGTATGGGGTCCGCCCACCCAGAGGTCTTCTAGGGAGATTATTAAGTGCACGTTGTACCGTATACAAGTGGGCCAGCCAGTTCCTGCCAGTACCTAAGACTCTAGCTGTCAAGGATTGCTTTAAGTCACGGTTCATTCGTTCAACAATCAAATTGCCCTCAGGCCGATACGGAGACGAAAATTTCACCCGCACCCCCAGTGAACCCATTGCGTCCTTGTAAGCCTTAGAGGCAAACGCTGGACCTTGGTCAGAATGGAAGGTGCCACAGGCGAAAATTCCCACAAAGACACGCAAATCCCTTATGACATTTCGAGCGTCAGCACTTCGTTGTGGCCAAACCCAGATGAAACGTGTGCACGAATCCACTGCAACTAAGATATATTTATATGCAGTGTCTGATGAGAATGGACCACAGTGATCCAGGTAAACACACCCAAAAGGTCTGTTAGAAATGCAGAGCGGGGTCTGTGGTGGCCGAGTAACCGTGGAAGGCTTAATCTGCTGACAAACGTCACAAGAAAGCACATAAGTACGGGTTTGTTTGTATAAACCACGCCACCAGTAACGCTGCTGCAAGATGGAAACCGTCGCAGACACACCAGCATGAGCCGAAGCCATGCCTTCGTGTGCTGCCGTTATGAAGGAAAGTCTGCGGTCCGCGTTGGGAATCAGCCGATCACCAACGTTTGGAATTCTTACATAAGGAGCCTGTTCGGGACCTAATTGATAAGAGTATTTTGAAGGGAAGCCCCTAGGGTAATTAGCACCTTCCTTTGTCGCAGCAATAGCTGCTAGTATATCAGTATCTATTTTAGACATGGATCTGGTAACTGCTGCGACTGAGCACCTGGCTACTGCTGATTTGGCAGCTTTGTCTGCCAAACCGTTACCGACAGCGTGTGCGCCCACACGCTGGTGGCCAAGAGTGTGTACCACCTGTGTGAGAGGCAGACGTTGTTGTAGATCTGCCACTCAAACCCAAATCATTTTATGCTTGATTGTGCTGCCTTTTGCATCTTTATAGTCATTTTGTGACCAAAAGAATAGGTTGTCATTGTAAGACTGGACACAGTAGTAAAAATCGCATACAATAAGAGT
Source organism: Calotriton arnoldi (assembly GCA_963921515.1). Classification (NCBI taxonomy): domain Eukaryota; kingdom Metazoa; phylum Chordata; class Amphibia; order Caudata; family Salamandridae; genus Calotriton; species Calotriton arnoldi. The sequence goes on along the minus strand of CAWUFW010015308.1, from coordinate 128,946 downwards.
GGTCACATCTGGATTAGCGAACTTAAGTGCTAGCACCAATGCGCGCAGCTCGGCCAATTGTGCAGTACTGTCTCCCAGTGCCTGAGTATGCACTACAGTTGATTTGAACTTTCCGTTCACAAAGGAACCTGCAACAATAGCACATGCTGCTGAATAAGCTTGCTTGGAATCCGTGGCCGGCTGTGCCGAACCATCGGTATAGATAATACATTCGTATTCCTCAAGCGGTAGCAAAGACAGAGGAGGAGGATGAACGAATTCATACTGCAAAAACTCCTGAGTCTGAAGAGAAGAATCAAAGATAAAAGTGACATCCGGAGACATCAAAGATGTTGCCCATTGTATCCAACGGGGGTGCAAAGCTTTAGAGTTCAGAACACTTGCTTTCATCACTGCTTCAAGGGCAGGATAGGGTGTTACCACCAAAATGCGTTTGCCCTGGGCCAGTGCGCGTTCCTTCAGAATCGCCATCTGCACTGCAGTCAAAACTTTCGTCACAGAGGAAAAACGCATTTCTGCAGAAGTGTAAAGATGTGACTTGTATGCAATCGGTACGGTGTCACCTTCGTTAAAGGTCAAGTACGTGAAACCCACTGCCCCTGGAATTATTCTAATCACCAGGTTTGTGTGGTTGTCACGAGTCAACAAGAATTTAGATTCAAGTAGGTCTGTCTGCAAAGACTGCAGAATGGAGGAATGCTCCGGAAGCCAGCATGACTTCGAAAAGTTAGGTTGTATCAAGGCATACAGTGGCTTGATACGCTGGGCATATTCGAGAATGTAAGTACGCCCGAAGTTCAGAAAACCCAGTAAAGACTGAAGTTTCTTCAGAGTGGTCGGAGGGCACAAAAGTGCACATTTCTCTAGGAAATGGGGGGCTAAGCACTTACCTTCATTGTTGAGCTCATAGCCCAGAAACAACACGGTAAATTCAGCAATGTGTGATTTGGCAAAGTTAAACTTATAACCTAAAACCGCAAATTCGAGAATAATGCGGTCCACTCGGGAAAGATGCGGGAATAACTCGTCGTCTGTCAGATAGATATCATCGACGTACGAACATGCATCTGGGTCTATGCCGTCTAACAAAGAGACAACACGGGCAGCGAATACGCCTGGACTGTTCTTGTAGCCCATAGGTAAACGCCGGATTTTGAATAATTTACCACCGGAGGTAAAAGCGCTCCATTGGCAACTCTCCGGGGCCAAGTTGTGCGTGTAGAATCCATTGGATAGGTCAAGTGTAGTTTTATATTTTTTACGAACAAGACTGTCTACTAGCGCAGAACTATGTGTGTTTTGCACCGCAAAGGTCCGACAATGTGAGTTCAAATGTCGGTAATCCAAAACTAAGCGGTACGATCCATCGGGTTTAGAAACCGCGAAAAGGGGATTATTCATGGGTGATACGCATGTTTCAATTACTCCCTGATATTCCAACTGAGTCAGAATTTCGGAAACGGGGCCTTTTGCTTCCCGTTTGATGGGATATTGGGGTTGTGGCTGTGGCAGCGAACACAAAGAAATTTCATGGGGTGGTGAATCTTCATCCCAGCCCATGTGGTTGCGGTATAACGCTGGAGCCAGGGACACAGCCCATTCAGCTGCAAGAGCCTCCGCTTTGGCCTTGGGGACATGGCGAGAAAAGCTCGGAAGGATTACCTCCTCCCCTTTACGCGCAGCAAGTGCGAATGGGGGCGGCCAATCCGCCTCCGCTAACAAAATGTCATACAAAGAGGTCAGATTTTCCCAAAAAATCCCTTTAATAACACGCTGTATGTCACCTTCAATTTGAATGACAATATTATATAGTCTGTCAGGGGGTGCCACTCTGGTATCTGCTGTCTCGACAGAAATGAATGTTTCAGTTGCTGTCGCCTCCACATGAGGACGTAGCGCCTCCCGCACTATGGTAACTTCCGCGGCGCTGTCTAGGAGTGTCACTGCCCACGTCCAATTCAGGAGTCTCGTTCTCACCGTCTGTGGCATATCTCGCTGTTACAGCGGCAACTTTTTTTCTTCTGAAACTGTGGGCGAGAACGTTGAAAGTCTTCTGTTTTCCCTCTGACCTGTTGTCGAGGTTGGTCTCGTCCCTGTGGATCCTCTCGACCCCTTCCTCTATCCTGGCGATCTCCTCCACCAGCCTGCGAAGTTGTTGGTGCCTGTGAAGAACGAGGAGAACGCGAATCAGGGACTTGAAATCTCTCTGGAGATTTAATTCTCGCCCTATCACGCAAATCATATGTGCGTTCAGAAGAGACGGAAACCGGGGAGCCGCCTCGCGACCCCGGCTTCTTCTGTTGCTTACCCTGTTTTTTCAACCTCCAGCTCTTTTTAGTAAAAACTGGTTTCTCATCTTTCTCAGACTGAGTCTTTGGTTGTTGTTGCGATTGTGTTTGCGATTTAGAAAAAGGCTTAACTCCTAGGCTATTGCGGCCAATTGTTTTGTAAGCCTGTGCAATAATTTTAGGTAATTCGCGCGGCTTGTCCAGATCTGGGACTAAAGCCAAAGCATTAGCTTCTTGAAAGTTAACTGCATCGCCCTTGACATTCGCAAGGATCAAATCAGCTACTACGTCGAACACTCCCACCAGTCTCATCCCTAATTCCACAGCCGCTTCAGGGCCATGTTCATCCTGTACTCGTTTAATCACAGAGGGGAGAACCGTCATGGAAGGAGTGCCGAAACACTTCGCATATACTGCGGCGAATACCCTACCCCAGTTGTTGCATTCTGCCAACTGAGGACTAAGTCTTTTGGCAAACTAATCGTCAAAATCCTGTGTTTTTCCACGGGAGATGTATTTGGAAAAACTGCCTCCAGCTGGTCAAATTTTTCTGCAAGCCAATAAGGAAAATCATCCTTATTTTGTGGGCGCTTGCCCATCACCGAATTAACCATAACAGGACTTATGGTTATACCGCCTGCTCCAGCTGGATGGGCTGCAACTCCAGGCGGGACTCCCTGGATGTTGCCTGTAACATACTGTACTAAAGCTCTATGCACTCGTATTAAAGGCGAATGCAAATTACGCAGGTCAGCGAGCGGCAGCGTCATATAACGCGGATGTGGGGTATACCCGGCCAAAACAGGCCAAGTGGCCCCTTCAATCGATAAGGGGCCTAAACGAACCGCGGTAACCGGTTGGGGGAGGGCGCCATCAAACCAAACAAGGTGTTGCCAAGCCGTGAGCGGTACTTCAAGATTCCTATACGGTCTATAGTGATTAGGAACAGCGGTGGCCGTATATTCATGGAACAAGTTATCATTCCCATCCACCGCCGGAAAGGTGATCCATGAGTAAAAAACCTCAAAGTGGTAAGCTGGATCTGCTTGTACCACAAAGATCAGATCGACACCCGCGTCAGGCACTTCATACACGGTCAAGTGAGCTCGGAGCGCTGCACGGCTATGTGCCGCAATTTGAGTAGCCATTTTAGGCTAGAAGTTTTTGACAACCTAATATGTTGCAGCACAATAGAGGGTATTATTTAAAAAACCTTTTAAAAACTTCAAGCTTGAAAGAACCTATAAAAACGTCAATATAGGAGGTATCACCGTCACACACACTTCCGGAAGCGTCTGTGAAGGGAGTTGTGGACAAGCACAAATATTACTCAAGTGTCTCGCAGATAAGCAGCCCACTCGTTGGTTGCGCCATGTTGTGGGGATTCTGCACATACACAGAGCTATGCACAGGATAATAGGACCTCGGAATATAGTGGTGAGCCGACCATACACCTTAGCACCTAACACCCCAATCCGACTAGCTTTAGCGTCTCATTAGCAACAATGTTACCAATGATTAGACAACCCAGAACACGATATCTCTCTCTCAGGACTCGCAGGAGCAAGAACACCCTTTCATAACTCACTCAGACCTGTCCACAACGTGCGTAAGAAGAGACACTGTATAGTTTAAAATGTTTATTTCAACTACCATGCTCTAAGATACAGTACACGTGCCAGTACTATCAGCATAATGCATAAGGATAATATAAGCAGCATAGTTACAACTCCATAGGATACAAACGGGGAAAGCATTTCATAAAGCAGTGGATATATGGCTAAAAGACAATACCACCCTCCCCGTGCTAGTTGCTAGTTTATTATAAAAACAGAAGACCTCTGGGCTTTGTCGAGCGAACCCCCATACCTCAATATCTAGATGTAAGGTTTACATCATCAGACAAGCACAGCTCTTCTCTCTGGAAAGGTTTGTATCCAAGTGTGTCTAACCGTGAAAATCACAATATTAAAAGCACACGAATTTCTCCAGGGCAGCTGTACATAGTGTTATGTCTAAGTGCGAGGGACTGGCCAAATCAGCAGGAACAAGGGACGTTGTTTTTCGACCTTGTACATGGTGTGCAGACATAGCCCAAAAGGGAACAGGAGAAAAGGTGAATGATAAAAATGCAGACAGTGCTAAAATAGCCAGGCAGAAGCAGAGGCTGGAAAACAACAGCACAAAGTAACGTGCGCAAAAAGGCCTCATGTCAGCCAGGCCCAAGTCAACGTAGCAAGGCAGAGCAGGAGGCCACAAACCACACGACACCGTCTGGTGAGTGAGGCGGAGGTTGGGGGCTCGACTGCTGTTTCGGGCAGTGAGGGGAGGCCTGTGGCTTGGGCCTTCACCCCCCCCCCCTCCAACTGCTGAGCTGACGGGGGAGCGCCGTGTGCTGCCCGCGCGAAGGTCTGCGGCCTGGAGCTGCTCTGCACGATTTCCCGGCGCGCGGGAGGCGCGGATTGAAGGTGTGCAACGGCGATTGCTTGGGGGCCCTCCTTTGTCTGTACTTACTGGGCTGAGGCGGCGCTGGCCCGGGGTTGAGGCTCTGGCTGTTGGGGGGCCTGTGGTGGGCTGATCGGCTGCTAGATTTGCGCAGCGGGAGCCCCCGAAGGGACTCCCCGGCCCCCCTCCCCCTGTTCTCCCCCCGCCGCTCGGTCTGCTCATACGCCCACTGACCGGGACTGACCGGCTGTCTGGGTCAGGCGCCAGGTACATCAGGGAGCGTTCTCCAGCTCCCGCAGGCCCTCCTTCTCATCTGGCTGTCTCCCCCTTCCAGGCTGACTCTGGGGGCTGGGGCCGGGCCGTTCGGCTGCGAGAGTCGCGCAGCGGAGGCCTCGGGAAGGGCTTTCTGCCCCCCCCCCCTGCAAGACCCGCAGTTGCCTGTGTCTGCGCCAGCTTTTGCAAACATACCTGGAGGCCTACTGTAGGGGTCCTGAGGCCCTGCATACTAGTCTACGTCATGCACGGAGGGTTGCCTCCCCACCCAGCCGCCTGACCGGTCGGGTCCCCGGACCCGAGTTGGAGGGGTCTGCCTGGCGGACCCACTGAGAAAACTCAGCAGTCGCTACTCCTGCAAACATCCTTCGAGGCAAGGAGCGGTCCCGCTGCCAACGCCATTCCACTGACGACCTCTGAAGATTTGGCCCGCGCAGCGCTTCCCATTTCTGAGGGCCATCCACTGGTGGGGGGTGGAATCGGCTGCACCCATCGAGCAGCGTGGGGCCCTGGGTAAGAGAACCCTCCGCCGTCCCCCCTCTTCTGATCCTGCGGTGCCCCTTCTGAGCCCGGCTCGCCCAGCTGCAGTGGTGCCCATTGTGCAGCGTGGGCTGTCTGAGAGGGGCGTGGAACCGGCTGCAGCCACCGAGCAGCGTGGGGTTCTGGGAGCGGGGCCCCCTCCACTGTTCCCTTCTCTCCTTCCAGAGGCGCTTCTTCCAAGCCGTGCCGGCCACTGGCCACTTGAATCCTCCTGTGTACTCATATTACCCCTGTCCCGCGCCCTGGCACACTGCGGTGGGATCTCCCCCCCACTCAGCCTCGACACCTATCTTTGGCTCCCGCCCTGAGAAGCATCCACAAATGACTGAGCTACCAGCCGTTATTTTCTAGTTGCCTCTAATCCCGGAGCGGTGACCTAAAGCGCCTAACCAGCCTCGACCCGCTGGGACCCTCGCGCCGGCCCCACTCTGGTCCTAAACCCCCACTAGGGTGCCGCTCACCGTCCACCATGGGGAAAGACCGGACCTCCAAACCTGGGGCCAACCACACACAAACAAAGATGGATCAATTTACCACAACTGATCATGAGCCCACAGGGCAGGGTGAAGGCGGCCCCCCTCTTCCAGGTAAAGACTTGGCCGCTATCCTACAGGCAATCAGCGCGTCACAGGCATCGGTGTAGGGAAAGATTGGGGAGGTCAGGGTGGACATGTCTCTTATTCGGCAGGATCTACGAAAGGCCACTGCCCGTATCACGGAAGCTGAATCTCGCCTCTCCACGGCGGAAGACGCTATCCGCCAATTAAAAGATCAGGTAGCCCACCTGCAATCGCACACCAAGGAGCTCCATCGGCGTGCGGAGGATGCTGAGAACCGCTCACGTCACAACAACCTCCGCCTGGTGGGCTTTCCCGAAGGGGCTGAGACGGATCAGGTGTCCAACTTCATCGAATCCTGGTTTTCCTCCTGGATGCCCAAGGACGCACTTTCCGCATGGTTCGCGGTGGAGAGAGCCCATCGGTCCCTGGCACCCAAGCCACCACCCGGGGCCCCGCATCGTCCCATCATAGCTAGAATCCTTAACTTTATGGACCGGGACACAATCCTGCGTGAGGCACGCTCCCTGGGACCCCTCAAGTTTCAGAACCACACCATCATGGTATTCCCCGATTACACTAGGGAGGTGCAGGACCAGCGCCGTTCATACATGGATGTCAAAAAGAAACTACGGACCCTCGGCCTTCAGTACCGGCTCCTGTTCCTGGCCCGCCTCCGCGTCATCTTTCAGGGCAAGACACAATTCTTTGAATCTCCCCACGCTGCCTGGACGTGGTTGACGGAAGAACGTCCCCTCGAATCTCGGCGAAACCTGTCTCCCGTGCCTTCGGGCCTCCAGTCCGCGCGGCCTCGGTCCCCTAAGCAGCAGCGCCGGAGGCGTACACAATCCCGCAGGAGGCGTCAATCCCAGAGAGAGGTGCCCAGATCGTCGAGCCTGGCAGCCCACGGGCTCAGAGGTTCACCTAGTCCTTCGGGCTCTCCACCTCGCCACAGACATCACTCGACCGGCGGCTCATCTAAGGGACCTCCTTCACCGGCCCCTCCGGACTTACAGACCGTGGACTCGGACTTGTCCCGTAGCCCAACAATCTGACACTCATGGAGACGTATCCCTGGTCTGAGGGGTTGGCGCCACCTCTCAGCTTGAGGTATAGTCGATGAACCTTACACAGCGGACCGGGGGTGCAAGTGAGTGCTTCCTGTGGCCACTGCAGGCGGGGACCCCGCCAACGTTCTGTAGCCCTGCACCCCGGATCGCCCTCTGACGATCCGTCGCCTCATACCGCACGGAACTATAACAGGGCCTTCCTACAGCCCTGTCCAGCTGCGCCCTGAAGTATTTGGACCTCCGCGGCCCTCTCCAGGAACAGGCACTCACCGAATTAGTAGCAAGGCGCCATGGCAGACTTATTGCTCCATTCCGTTTGTCTTTCTGCCGAGACACTGTTCATCCATCTACAAGGAGGAGTCCTCCACGCAACCCAACCCGAGCGTTCTAGTTTGGTTCCTATTTGTTGCAGTTGGGCCGACAGATGCTTCCGTTCTCGAAGTATAGGGTGGGGGGAGGGGGGAGGGGAAGGGGATGGGACCGTTATCCCATTGTTGTTGTTTTTTTTTGTTGCACTACTATACCAGCCTTATTGATGCACACTACGATATTCCCATGTACCACTTGCAAAACGTACTCACACCAGTTATCCCGCGCCCGCGCCAGACCCCATATGCACCCATGGCTATCCAGGGTGCGGCAAGCCATCACTCCAACTAACAGCCACCATGACTGACACAACCATCCTGAGAGCTTCCCTCCGCACACTGTCCTGGAACGTTAATGGGCTCCTAGATAGACTCAAAAGAATGGCTGTCCTGCGCTATGCTCAACGCCTGGGTGTTGACGTGCTCATGCTCCAAGAGACCCATCTGATGGGTAACCACTGCCCCTTCCTGGCACGCTATGGGTACGATAGAGTATCGCATTCTGGGTTCGCCCGGGGTTCCCGGGGGGTGGCTATCCTCCTGAGGCGTACTCTTCCCTTTGTGCTCACGCGGGCCACTCATGATCCTCAGGGAATGTCCGTAGCTCTCTGTGGAACGCTGGGCGGAAATCCCCTCAATCTTGTGTCCATCTACTCACCCCCCTCGATGCTCACATCGGCCCTGGAACACTCCACTGACCTCCTCACCTCCCTGCCCTTGGGCGCCACAATAATCGGGGGAGACTTCAATGCGGTTTCTAACCCGCTCCTCGACACGACAGGCCCACCGTCCACCTCTAGAATTGCTCACGCCAAACAATTAATGAATTGATCCAACTCTCTGGGCCTATGTGATGCGTGGCGAATCTGGCACCCTCACACCAGACAGTTCACTCATACATCTGCAGCACATCACACTCAGGCGCGCATAGATGCCATATTCGTCCCATCCACTGATTGCCAAACGATCCAGGATATCCGTATACTTCCTAGAGGTATTTCCGACCACTCACCAATGCTCCTTTGTATCGGGGCCCCTCCCCCCTCGATGCGCCCAACCTGGCGGATGAACGCCTGGTTCGTCCAGGAGAAAGAATTTAGAAAGGCGGTGGGGGTGGAGCTCCGACAGTACTTCCTTGCCAACGCTGGCTCTGTTCCTTCCCCGGGTACCCTATGGGAGGCGGGCAAAGCCACCATCCGAGGCTTCGCCAAGGGCCAACTCAAACGTCAGCGGCAGGCCCAGCTACATCAGATCACCGTGCGCGTTGCTCCTTGAACAATCCCCTCCTGTTGACGGCGACACCTCCTGAGAGAGACAACTTGCTTGCCTTCGGGCCGTAAATCAAGCAGCTCTCATTGGACGCCGCCAAGCTCCTCTGGAGATCTTCCGTAGCTAGGGTGTACGGATGGGGCGATAAGAACGGGAAGATCCTCCATAGACTAGCCACATACCCAAGGGCCAGCCACATTATTCCCGAAATTGTAGACCCGGATGGGCTAGCGCACCGATCCCCTTTGGCAATGGCCCGTGCCTTCGCCTCCTACTATCGCACGGTTTACGCGGCGCAGAGCCCTGTAATGTCTCTCTCTGACCTGCTGGACGCAGGCCGTGCCTGCCTCCCTCGTCTGAGCCCTGCTGCATTAGCTGAGTTGGACCTCCACATCACCCACGAAGAAATTAACGAAGCGATTACTCACGCCTCGTCGGGCAAAACCCTGGGCCCGGATGGGCTCCCCCAAGAATATTATGCTACATACTGAGAGACTCTCATCCCACGCCTCGCAGATCTCTTTGATGAGGCCCTGGAGAAGGGCTCCATTCCACCCGAGACGGACATGGCCACCATCGTTGTTCTCCCCAAAACACAACCTCCGTCTCCCCGATGCTCGGACTACCGCCCAATTTCTCTCATAAATACGGAGGTTAAAATATTCGCTACAATTCTCGCCCAACGGCTGAGGCCCTTCCTCGCCACGTTGGTCCACCCAGACTAGTGTGGGTTTATGCCCATGCGAGGGACTAGGCATTGCCTCCGTCGTCTCCATCTGGCCTTGGCACACCGCCACCTGCTTACTCCCTACCTGGCACTTCTCGTTGATTTCGAGAAGGCCTTTGATTCAGTGGATTGGCAATATCTGGACGACGTGCTGGACATGATGGGTTTTGGCCCCCGCTTTCGAAATCTGGTAAAGGTTCTTTATGCCCGGCCCCAAGCGCGGGTGTTAGTCAATGGGGCATTATTAGAGGCCTTCCCTATACAAAGAGGGACGAGGCAGGGATGCCCCCTCTCACCCCTCCTCTTCGCCCTGGCGATGGAGCCCCTAGCGACCCTGATTCGATCAGAGGACCGCGTCCGGGGATGGGAATGGCCCAACTCGGAGGAGGACAAGATTGCCCTTAATGCAGACGATGTTTTAATCTTTCTTGCGGAACCCGCTCAGTCAGGCCCTCATTGCCTCTGGATCTTACATTCCTTCGGGCAAGCCTCCGGCCTACGACTCAACCCCAGTAAGTCAGTCCTGTTCCCCCTACACTTAGCCAGGGACTGCTATGACTGGCAATCCACAATACCCCTCAGGCGACAATCCTTCAAATATTTTGGGATCTGGGTCGCCCTCCTCCCCGACCTCGGCTGGTCCCTCAACGTCACCCCGCTGGTGAAAAAAGCAAAGGAAGACCTCCACAAGTGGCAGGCGCTCCCCCTAAACCCCTTGGGGAGGGTCGCCCTGTTTAAAATGATGATTCTCCCCAGATTCCTCTACGTCCTCCAAAACACCCCCTTCTGCTTTCCGCGGGCTTGGTTTCGGGAACTAGATAGTACGGCCACCAAATTCCTTTGGGGGGAGGGAGGCCCCGTTTGGCTCTGACCTTCTGCCGGGTTCCGGCCCTTCGACGAGGGCATGGGGATGACACATTTATATTTATATTACTTGGCGACCCGTCTCCTCACCATACATGACTGGTTCAACGGGGGATGGTCCGATCCGGAACTACAGGCTCGAACTGAGCGAGCTGGGCCTGCCAAAAATTCAATCTCTGATGTACGGGGGGTCCATACCTTCCACCCTGCCAGAAGTGATATGTACCGCGCTTCTGGCCTGGCGGGCATCACTGCGTCACACTCACTGGACACATAAGCTAACTCAACATACACCTCTCTGGCATGGTACTTGGCTCCGGGAAGTTAGAGGGCTGAAGGGATTCCCTTCTTGGGACCTTATCGGGATCTCACAACTCGGGGATGTGTAGGCTAGCGGCCACATGCGTTCCTTCCAGGACCTTCAATCCAGGTACTCCCTACACCCGTCACAATTTTATAAGTATCTGCAACTACGACACGCCCTCCAAGCCCACATATCAGAAGACACAACAGTCCCGGAATACAGCCCTCCTGAAGCACAAATTATGCTGGGCAATTTGGGGAAGGGGGTATCTCCCGCATTTATCGTACACTAATCAAAAATACCCCAACCTCACTTGACCGGCTCAGAAGCCAGTGGGAGGATTGGGTGGGTCCAATGCAGGAAGAGGACTGGAGGGATGTGCTCATGGCACCCAAGATGGTCACTGCATCGGCTAAATTCCGACTGATTCAATTATACTACCTGCACGCTGCCTATTTAACTCCGGTACGCCTTCATAGGGCGGGCTTTTACCCAACCCACTCCTGCACACGCTGCGGCCAAGACCCGCCGGATTTCTTCCACATGGTTTGGACATGTCCCCAACTGGCACGGTTCTGGGGGGGCATTGAGGAGGAACTGACAGAAGTTTTAGGGTGGGAAATTCCCCACGACCCATGACACTTGCTCCTGGGGATCACGGATGGGCTGGATGGATCCAGGAACGAGAAGCTGTTTTTTAACACGGTTATGGTTGTGGCAAAGTGGGACATAGCCGCCACCTGGAAACGTCCAGTCCCACCTAGCCTCCAGAAGTGGTGGGAGGGGGTGGACTGGTGTGCGACACAGGAAAAACCTATGTACGAAGCACGGGGATGCCCGAAGAAATACCGTAGGGTGTGGGGCAAATGGCTGGGTACTGTGGATTAACTCAGGAGTGTCTGCTAAATGTTTATATCAGGATAAATCTAGTGTTTTTTTTTTTGGTATGTGATCGCTCATCCAACTGACTGGGAATTGTCCTCTATAATGTACTGTACTGATTCGCTGGTATCTGTTTTAATGTCAAAAATCAATAAAATTGTTTATCAATTTTTTTTTTTTATCAGAGCTCTAACTTACCCATTGAATTTGAGTTTTAAATAATATTACAATGTTTGAATCATTTGCATAGCTTATCCCAAACCAAAATTAGCAAAAATAGTATGTTCGAGGCATGTGAGCTGCAGAGCTCACACTGTGCATTAGATCGCCATCTGGTGTTGGGCTCGGATGCTTGCACTTTGTTGTTGTCTTCGAAGAAGTCTTTTGTAGTCATGTGATAGATGACTCCTCCTTTGGACAATAGTGCGCATGGGCATCGACTCCATCCTCAGATTGTTTTTTTCCGCCATCGGGTTCGGATGCAACTTTCGACACTCCGGTTCGAAACTTTACTTCTACTGTTTTTTCATACTTCAAAACTTCTACAACTTCTATCGATATCCACATCTTGACGCGTCTCTTCTTCGATCCCCTTTCCAGCCGTCGACGCGGGCCGCTGGGCCCATCGACGCCGTAAGGCCTACAGCTAATGGAAAGGACGCCCTTCCGGAAATGCCCCCAGTGTGGAGCAAAGTTCCCCCACAGTGACCATCACGAGGTCTGTAACCTGTGCCTCTCGCCCGACCACAACGAGGCCACCTGCCCAGCTTGCGCCTCCTTCCGCTCGAAGAAGACTATTCGGGATCGTCAAGCTCGAAGACACGTTATGGCGCAGCGGTCCGCTCCAGAACCTGTCGACATCTTCAACGAGGGCCCCGATGTCCCGGAGGAAGATTCCGAGGAACTAACCATCGTGTCGGAGGCAGAGGACTCAGACGGTTCCATCACTCCTGGGCAACGAGTGAGTACTACTGCCCCTGCCCCAACCCCCCATCAAAACAGAAGGCACCGGTCAAGACTTCGCCTGCTGGCCCCAGTCGCGACCGAAAACATGCTTTGGACGCCCGCCTTCCGGCTCGGTACCGAAGAAAAGACTAAAGCCTTCCAGTTCCTCGGCACCGACCAAGCCGCATGTATCAGTTCCACCGGCACCTTCGGCGCCGAAGCCAAAGGAACACTCGGCTCCGAAATCCACCTCGGTCCCAAAACCCGCCTCCAAGCATGCGGATAAGTCGGCGTCGAAACCAAGGCTCCACGACACAGCCCCTAAGCCAAAGCTGTCGGAGCCCATTGCCAAGCCGAAGGACTCTTCCACGCCTTCTAAGGCCAAAGAGCACACAAAGCAGCCATCACCGCGCTCGGAACCGAAAAAGTCGGCACCGAAGCCAAATCTCCAGGAGGAGGAACTGTTTCAACCGGATCCTATCGATCCTAAACAACATAAACTCTACATTAACCCTAAAACTGGACATGTCACTACTGTGCCACGCCACGAGCCCGTCCCTGTCAAAAAGAAGGACTCTGCTACTTCCCCTATGCCTCCTTCTTCCCCTGTCCTTCCACCTAACACCCCTCCTCTCTACATCCCTGTTACACCGCCTCAGCCTGTAACATCTCCACCACATGACTATCAGGACGACATGGGGGATGGTGGTGACCCTGATGACGTATTCCCAGACCCAGATGACCCACCACAGGACAATTGGGGCTACAATGATCCCATAGATCTTCCAGACCTCCCAAGCCCTCCACCATATCCCACAAAACCATCTCCCCCAGATGATAACATTGGTTTTGGGCAACTTATTCACAGGGCTGCTGTCTTTCATGGGGTACATATACACACCAACCCACCAGAGGAAGATTTCCTCTTAGATACCTTCGAACAGTCTCAAAGAACTGTACAGACTTTGCCCATGATTAAAGGAGTCATCAAACATGCTCCTGAAATATTTAAAGATCCTGTACGGGCCAGGATTCTTAACCCTAGGATCGGCAAAAAATATAGACCTGCCCCTGCCTACATCAAAGGCCAGCTCCCTCTTGACTCCTTGGTCGTCTCCAATGCTCGTAAACGAGCTAATTCTCAGACTTCAGGGGACGCTCCGCCCCTGATAAGGAGTCAAAATTGTTGGATGCCTCTGGCAAGCGAGGTGGCTGCGCAGGCCACCAATCACTGGCGCATAGCCAACACCCAGGCACTGCTGGCAAGATACGATAGGGCCCACTATGACCAGCTAGAAACCCTATTGCAACACCTACCTGACCAGTACAAGACACAGGCAAATGATCTCATTCAGGAGGGCAAATTAATCTCCAATGCGTCCATTAAGTGTGCCCTTGATGCGGCCGACACCGCCGCCAGGTCTGTCAACACCAGCGTACTCATTAGAAGGCATGCCTGGTTACGCATTTCAGGCTTCAAGCCAGAAGTTCAAACCACCATTTTAAACCAGCCGTTTAATCAGAACCAACTCTTTGGTCCGGCTGTAGAGACGGCACTTGAAAAAATGAAGAAGGACACTGACACTGCCAAATCAATGGGAGCATTGCAGTCTCCACAACAACGTGGCTCCTTTCGCCGCTCCTTCTACAGAGGAGGCTCTAGGAACACCAACACAGACAATTCCTCTTCTTACAGAAACACCACCCAAACATCTCCCAATAGAGGATACTTTAGAGGTGGTTACCGAGGCAACAACAGTAAGGGCAGTGGCCGAGGTAGTACCAACACCCGTACCTCCCCCACTCCTAAACAGTGACTTCCCTCCACTTCCCCCCGACCATTCCACTCCTGTCGGGGGACGACTAGTACAGTTCCTACCTGTCTGGAACTCCATTACAACAGACAAGTGGGTGACACAAATTATCCAACATGGTTACTGCCTAGAACTTACAGCTGCCCCCCCAACATACCACCCAAGCAGCGTCCAATGTCCGCAGACCATCTTATACTTTTAAAGCAAGAAGTTCTTTCCCTGCTTCAAAAGCACGCCATAGTCTCTCTACTACACCAGGGCACAGGGGTTTACTTCCTGTATTTCCTAATCCCCAAAAAAGATGGGACTCTAAGGCCTATTCTAGACCTCAGACCCCTCAATCAGTATATACATTCGGATCATTTTCACATGATCACTCTCCAGCAAGTGCTTCCCTTACTACAACAAGAAGACCTCCTTGCCACACTAGACCTCAAGGACGCCTAGTTCCACATTCCCATACATCCTGCTCACAGGAAGTATCTAAGGTTCGTACTCGATGGACAGCACTACCAGTTCAAAGTACTTCCATTCGGAGTCACCACTGCTCCAAGAGTGTTTACCAAATGCCTTGCAGTAGTAGCAGCACACCTACGAAGACAGCAAATACATGTCTTCCCATACCTGGACGACTGGCTCATCAAAGCCAGATCATTCAACCAGTGTGTCCAACACACTCATCAAACTATACAAACACTACACAACTTGGGGTTCACAATCAACTACACCAAGTCGCACCTCCAACCATCCCATATACATCAATATCTAGGAGCCACAATAAACACTTCCACAGCTCTAGCTTATCCCAGCCCAGCCAGGATAGCCAGTATACAAACCCTCATCACCAGGTTTCAAATACAACACTCTCTCCCAGCCAGAGTGTTCATGCAACTAATCGGCATGATGGCATCTTGCATTTTCATCGTCCCTCATGCAAAACTTCAAATGCGTCCCCTACAAGAGTGTCTAGCGCACCAATGGAACCAGGCTCACGGACAACTTACAGATCTGGTGTTGGTGGACAGCCGCACACATCGCTCTCTGCAGTGGTGGAACACAAAAAATGTGTCCAAAGGGCGGCCGTTCCTAGAGCCTGTTCCACAAATAGTACTGACAACGGACGCATCACTCACAGGATGGGGAGCACACCTGTTAGGTCATACAACACAAGGCAAGTGGACCACTCAACAAAAGCTGCTCCACATCAATCATCTGGAGTTACTAGCTATATTCCGAGCTCTCAAATCCTTTCAACTCCACGTACAAAACAAGGCTGTCCTGATCCGAACAGACAACATCACAGCCATGTACTACATACAAAAACAGGGGGGACACACTCTCCACAACTGTCCCAACTGGCACAGGACATTTGGAGGTGGGCCATTCCACAGAACATATACCTTCTAGCAGAACACCTACCAGGAGTTCACAATCAGATTGCCGATCTGTTAAGTCGACAGATACAACAGATTCACGAATGGGAACTACATCCACAAGTTCTTCTACCTTTTTTCCAGATGTGGGGCCAGCCAGACATAGATCTGTTCGCCACACACCAAAACACAAAATGCCCAACCTTCGCCGCCAGGTTTCCACACCCGCAGTCCAAGGGCAATGCGATATGGATGAACTGGTCCGGCAGATTTGCGTACGCTTTTCCACCACTACCACTCATTCCACTTGTGGTACGCAAGCTCCGACAACAGTCTCTAAAAATAATCCTAGTAGCTCCCACATGGGCACGCCAACCGTGGTTCACCACACTGCTGGAACTATCAGTAGTCCCATATCAAAAACTACACCTCTCCCCATCAATGCTAACGCAGAGCCATGGACAGATAAGGCACCCAGATCCATCCCAACTGAACCTTGCGATCTGGCTCCTGAAGTCCTAGAATTCGGTTACCTTAACCTACCGCCAGACTGTATGAACATTATTAAAGAGGCTAGACGCCCTACTACCAGAGCTTGCTATGCAGCAAAATGGAAAAGATTCGCTAGTTACTGCACTAACAATAATATCCAGCCATTACAGGCCTCCACGCAAAACATCATTTGCTACTTACTACATTTGCAAAGATGTAATCTTGCATACTCATCCATACGTCTGCATCTAGCAGCCCTTGCTGCTTACCTACAGAACAGGCAACACTTATCACTCTTTAGAGTCCCAGCCATTAAAGCCTTTATGGAAGGCCTTAAACGGATCATACCTCCCAGATTACCACCTTCCCCAGTGTGGAATCTTAACATAGTACTTACTAGGCTCATGGGACCACCATTTGAACCCCTGCATAAATGTGAACTTCAATTCCTTACATGGAAAGTTGCGTTCCTAATTGCAATCACCTCTCTCAGGAGAGTGAGTGAGATCCAGGCTTTAACTATACAAGAGCCCTTCTTACAAATACATCATAACAAAATAGTTCTCAGGACAAACCCAAAATTCCTTCCTAAAGTCATTTCGCCTTTCCACCTTAACCAATCTGTAGAACTACCCGTGTTTTTTCAAAACCCAGATTCTGTAGCAGAAAGAGCTCTCCACACCCTGGATGTCAAAAGAGCCCTAATGTATTACATTGACAGAACCAAGTCATTTCGCAAAATAAAACAATTGTTTGTAGCTTTCTCTCCACCACATAAGGGTAACCCCATCTCAAAAGCTGGGATTGCAAGGTGGATCGTTAAATGTATCCAAATATGCTACCAAAAAGCCAAACGCACATTATCAATTCCCCTAGAGCGCACTCAACACGCAAACTAGGGGCTTCCATGGCATTCTTAGGGAACATCCCCCTAGAAGACATATGTAAGGCAGCCACATGGTCTACAACACACACCTTCACTAAACACTATTGTGTTGATGTGCAAGCCAAGCAACAAGCTTCTGTGGGCCAAGCTGTCCTTAGAACACTTTTTCAAACTACTGCAACACATACAGGTGACCCCCGCTAGGGGAGATACTGCTGTACAGTCTATGCACAGTGTGAGCTCTGCAGCTCACAAGCCTCGAACGGAAAATGCTACTTACCAGTATGCATCTGTTCTTGGCATGTAGAGCTGCAGATCCTCACACGCCCACCCACCTCCCCGGGACCTGTATGTGTTCCAGTCCTATCTTATTTAGATATACACATATGGACATCTTTTTCTACTAACTCCATCACTCCCCATTATGGCGAAAAACAATCTGAGGATGGAGTCGATGCCCATGCGCACTATTGTCCAAAGGAGGAGTCACCTATCACATGACTACAAAAGACTTCTTCGAAGACAACAACAAAGTGCAAGCATCCGAGCCCAACACCAGATGGCGATCTAATGCACAGTGTGAGGATCTGCAGCTCTACATGCCAAGAACAGATGCATACTGGTAAGTAGCATTTTCCTTTAATTGCATTTTAGTTTTCCTCATAGCATCAGTAGCAGCCATATGCAGTGAAATACCACAGAAAGTGCTGCAGCGTGAGACAAAGCTGAAGACATTGTGGTTTTAGGAGTTGTTTGTGCTCATTGCGGGGCTATACGCAGTGAACTGCCAGTTGTTAGAGTCTGGCCATCCAGTGTTAATCGGTCGTTACTATTTGTAGACTGAACTCTCAGTTGTAGTCTTCGTTGAAAAGTTTATCTGGTTATAAAGTACATAGTTGAGAGATTGTGAGTGTCTGTGAGTATGGGTATCGTTGTGCAACAAGGACGAACAGGACTTGCAGTTGAAGTTCTCCTCTGTAAATAATTAGTGCCCGACAAATGACTGGGCTTTGGCTGGGCTTGAATACATTGCCTGTCTGTTACAGACATACACCATTAGTGTAACGCTCAGATTTTAGGTGACTCTCCTATTCGACCACTGTTTGAAACTGGCCTGTTGGGTAGCGACACAGTGTAATCCCCAGTAAATAGGTTTCTCTGAGGGGTTTCTTAGTTGGACCGGAGCAACAAGGCAATCCCTAAAGAACATTAGTGTGGACATTTGTGCAAAAGTTAAGAAGTAAAAAAACCTCACAGGTTCCAACAAAGTTTAGTTAAGAAGATGCACAGTGAACTTAAGATATGGCAAGAATAGCATGAATTGATCAAAAGTGATAACAAAAAATAATTTAATTAAATGAGAAAAATCAACAGCAATAATAGTTTTTTTTATCATTAACGCCGATCAGTGCTGAGTGGTGTATTGTTGTTGCTTAATGGGGAAACAGGTAGACACAGGGAGGTCAGATGGAACACAGTAAATGACCTTATTCCGATGCACATTTCACCTTCAATGTTGATACCAGAGAATAGTTTCAAATCATTTTCAAAGTTGCAGCAAGCAATAGACACTGCATGGTGAGGTTTACAGCACTCAGCCCTCATAATAAAATGGTTGGTTGGCATTACTCATCCACACTGTTTGGCTTCGTTCTTCCCAGCACCTCAGAGGTCAGCAGGGGAATTTTCCAGCACGACTGGTATCCACTTAGCTTAACAGGACCTTCCAACATTTCGGATGATTTTAGCTTTCAGTTCTCCAGGACTGGAGTTTCAACACCAGACCACTTGCTTGAGAGGTCTTTGTGTCCAGCACTTTCCTCTGGGTGTACCACCTTTAAAGCTTCCAAGCTCACCCATCTTTAAAATAGGCTCCTTCTAGCAGGCAGTTTTCCCATCAGATTTCTGTAGAACAGATCAGGATATTTCTGTTTTGTTTTAGAAGTGGCAGCAGGCACAGACATTTGAGAAAGTGCGTGTTGCACCTTCTTAGTTATTCTTCACACAAGGTCTGAAGTCCCTGTGGTCTAAGCAAAAGTTTATAAAAGAGGAGTTAGCATAACAATGGCAAATGACTATAAACCATTCTGCAAGAAGCTCCAAGGAGCCCAAGATCTTATTGCAAAGAATGTTGTTCATTTGATTAGTGGCTTTCAAACTCAATCAGAATGCTTTGCCTGAAAGTCAAAGATAGGATAGGATAACTCTGAGGCTAACTAGCTTTGTCCCCCTCCCAAATCCACCCACTGCCAACTAATCCAGCCCAGTTCACTTCCAAGGGATTCGAGCACCATCTACCAGCAATGTCGTAGGAAGTTATTCTGGGCAGGGGAGTCCCATGAATTGGGCAGGCCTTCAACATGAGGATATCTAAGTGGGCCTGACACATTCAGTGGCGTGTTCAAACAGAGCTCCCTAGGTATATCTTCCCTCCTGTTCTGACTATTGTAGAGTTTCTGTTTGAAACATGAGTCACAGATGTCTTGCAAGAAGATTTACCTATGATGTCAGCTGGAACTGGCTTTGTATGCAGTGGTGCAAAAAAGGTGCATACTGGCCCTAGCTAAAGCATGCATCTCGTTAGAGCACTGTAGTTGTGTTAAGCACACAATCATGTTGACTGCATTTACAAAACCTGAAATCCAAATTGTTAGACCTGTCAGCCTTGGGGTGGTCTTCCCCCAAATGCTTTGCCTTCTCCCCTCCTGTTTTGCTTAATTCGATTTCAGCAGCTTTATTCGGTATGTTTGACAACCAGAAAAGCACAAATATGTAAATACATACAATTAGATCCAATTAAACAGAAAAAAAATCAGTTAAAATTAAATTGAAAATCATGATACTTTTTCTCAAATAAATTGATTTTAAAATGAATGTCGCAACATAAAAACATATCTCGGGGTCTTTTAGTGCAATCAATAAGTTCATAGCAGCATTAGTTGTTCTTACAGTATATTTTTTGAACAGTGGTTTTAAATAGACGAGTCTAAGATGCAGATAGAAATCACAAAAAAGTAGAAAGTGCATGGTGCTCTGTTTGGAATACTCATCGCATGGGCATGAAATTATGGGCCTTGTTTTAATTTCAGGGAACGCTACTAGATGATGAGCAATTCCCAGCCTCAGCCTTGTTAGTACAAAACGATGCGAAGACTTTGTAACAAAAGATAAATAACTTTGAAAGCCATCAGTATCTACAATTGTTTGAGAGAACAGGTATGTAGTTTGCTTCCCAACAGTTCTCATACGAATCTCATTTTTATGTGCTAGGAATATACCCTTTATATCCTGCTTTGAAAGGCCTGTCACAAAGGTTGGGTTTTCCCGAATCTTGCTCCTGAATAGGTCATTATGTACATCTGTGATATATTTTAGCCAAGGAATAGATGAACCATTGTCCAGTTGCAGGCAGTCCCGGATAATTGTTTGGGTACATTTTGTCTCATCCTTGGCCCAGATGGATCTCCAGAGTAATAAAGGGCGCATAGCAATCAAATCTGACAAATATCTTATTCCCACTTCGCGGTGTACTATCTCAGAGGATGCGGACGCTGGCAGGCATAAAAGATGTTTTAGGAAGGAATTTTCCTCTATTTGCAATGCCTGACCAGTATTATGGCCCAACACCCCAGCACCGTATAATGCAATTGAAGCACATCTGGCTTTATAAATATCTGTCATGTCCTTAATACGGTGGTCTCCCAATTTGGATGCAAATCGGAAGACCCCATGCACACTCTTTATCATCTTTGCTCGGACATTAGATAATTCTTGTGACCAGTTACCCTTCCCCGAGAAAGTTATCCCCAAGTAGCAGAAATTATTGACGGTTTCCACCCTCGTACTATCTATAAAAAACGTTTTTGGTTTCCTGAGTTTTGGGCCACATACCATAGTAAATGTTTTTGCTTTGTTGATTACCAACTTCCTTCTAGTAATAAAATCTGCGAACTTGTCTATTAATCTCTGCAAGCCGACCGGAGTTCTAGATAAAAGCACAGCATCGTCTGCATAAAGCAGAACCGGTCGGCCTGACCTGCAGCTTGGGGTGCATCCGCCTGCACTAACTTAAGGACTGTGTCAACTTCATTTATAAATAGAGTAAAAAGCAATGGTGCTAGGACACAGCCTTGGCGGATGCCTCGTCTGACCCTAAAATTTAGTGTACACTCACCCCTTTGACCATACCGGACTCTGGTCATTAATCTCTCGTACAACCTTGCAAGAAAATAAATGATAGGCTTTGGGGCACCAAGGTTGAGTAAAACTGGCCAAAGAGTGGCATGGTCAACAAGGTCAAAAGCGCTGCTGAGGTCCGCAAAGCATAAATATAGGTTCCCTTGTTTGGCGCATGTATATTTACCTATTAAAAGCTCTAAATTAATACATTGCTCTGTCGTACCTAGCCCTCTTCTAAAACCATATTGAGCCTGTGATAAAATCTCA
Source organism: Calotriton arnoldi (assembly GCA_963921515.1). NCBI lineage: Eukaryota > Metazoa > Chordata > Amphibia > Caudata > Salamandridae > Calotriton > Calotriton arnoldi. The sequence continues at coordinate 107,403 of CAWUFW010015308.1, read as the reverse complement.
TTCTCTGTGACCCACTCCTCCAGACTTACTAATAAAACTCTACTCATCACTTTTACTGAGGAGTCTAAGAGGGAGATAGGGCGATAGTTTTTAGCTTCTGATTTATTCCCTTTTTTATAAATGGGAATAATAACCGATTGACCCCAAGTTAGTGGTGTGCCCTCAGTTACGGCAGAATTAAAAACTCTAGTGAGTATTGGTCCCCATAGATCCGGTACCATTTTATAGACATCTATTGGGACCCCGTCAGGGCCCGGGGCTTTTCCTCCGCTACTACCCCTTATTCCTAACTTGACCTCGTCAAGCGTGATATTTAGGGGGATAATGGGCCACTTGCAGTCTGTTCGGCTAGGGGATCTAAAAACATCCTGATCAGACGGATTAAAAATACTAGAGAAATGTAGCACCCATTCTTCACAGCTAACATGAGACAATAATTCCGGGAAGGATTCAGTTTTGAGAAATGGTGAATTAACAGTTTCCCAAAAAAGCTTGATATTCGAGGTGTTCGCTGCCAGGGATAATTTGTCCCACGCCTCCTCCTGAAGCTCCCTTTTCCTCACTTTGAGGACTGATTTATAATTAGATCTTAAGTTTCGGACTAATTCCTTATTCCTAGATTTACTACTTAGGGCCTGATTTAATTGGTTCAGGGCCTGGGTGCATGTATGGTTAAACCATCCCCTACTCTGGGTAGGTTTGCCTCTACAAGGTGCGGTCCTTATCTTTTCAATAATGTCATTGATTTTACAAAAATTAATAACATTGAAGGATTAACATCTACTTTAAGGCAATCAAAAATCTCCACACCACATTTTATAACAATATTATTTAAAACTTTGCCTGGGTCAATCCCCTCCCATTTAATTCTTGTGCCATTGGGTCTGATCGGGGCAATATTACCAAGGACTGTTTGCTGAGGCGCAAATTTATTGCACCATATCAATATTGGCATTATAATACAATTGTGATCACTAAGAAATAGTTGTGCAATCCTCGGCGTGGAACATAAATATACAATACTCGTGGATATTAAAACATGATCGATCGTTGTATTGGCATTTCTTCCGATGTAGGTTGGTATCACCCCACCGTAACTATCACGCGCACATTGTACTAAATCAAGATCATATTTTGCCATTATTGTGTTTAAAGTACCTCCTTAATTGTTATGTGGGAAGTGTATACAGTCATCCCCTTCTTCACTCTTGTGCCCGCAGACTTTAGTCATGGACAGTGTTAATGTTAATGTTACTGGGCACTTGTAAAGCGCACGGCTACTCCATGGAGTGTCCCAGGGCTGAGAAAGAGAACCAGTGACAGAGCAGTACAGGCACCCACCCGATAGCTGAATTACTGTGAGAAAAGCCAGGTTTTTAGACCTCGCCTAAAACTGAGGAGATCCTGAACCTGACGTAAGGCTGGCGGCAGGCTGTTCCAAAGCTGAGAGGCTACCACCTGAAAGGAACGGCCACCCAGGCGAGAGCGGGAGAACCTAGGAATCAACGAAAGCTGCTGGCTCGAAGACCTCAAGATTCTAGGTGGAACATGGCGCTGGATTCTGTTTCTCAAATAAGAGGCCCGTATATTATAGAAGGCCTTAAAAGCCAGCACCAGGGCTTTGAAATTTGTCCTCTTACGCACCGGAAGCCAGTGCAAGGACTTCAGGTGAGTGGGCATATTTGTATGTTAAAATCCCCTACCCACACAATTGCAAAATTAGTGTTCGCCACTTTAACCAAATTATCTAGCCCTTTTTCCAATTCAAGGACAACATTATGGCGGGTTGAGTCAAAGATATTGTTATAGAAGTTGACCAGTGCGACATCCCAACCATCTTTGCAACACAACCACAGTATCTGTAAGTGGTCTCCTATTTGGATCACTCGTTTGACCACCACAGGGAGTTTATTTGACAAAAGAATTAATAACCCACCTTTTGCTCTACCTACAGGAGAGGGTAATGCCGGCAAATCATAAGAGGTAAACCCTTCAAAATGTACTTGATCTGTGCTCCATGTTTCTTGCATACAGATTATGTCATGTTTATTAATAAAATCTGTCCAACCCAGTGAGTCTTTTTTACTTGCCAGTCCTGCTATGTTCCAAGTAACAATTGTATATCCATTTACTGGTAAGTTCCCTATATTATCATCAAGGTGTTCACATATTCTTTCGTCCTCATCGCTTATATATGGCGGCACTAGTGGTGGGCTTATTATATTTAAGGGTGAGTTAGGCATACTTATTAACAACTTATCAGTATTTGATGCTCTAACTCCCATCATCCCTTCTCCAGTCAACCCTTCTCCCTCGTGGCCAACCTCCACAGTGGGTAGACGGGCAATACTATGTCAATCGTTTTCTTCTAGTGTGCTAAGGGCTTGGAATCTATTAGACACAGATAGTGCGTATAGCGGACAGGCTGGTGCTACAGGATTCACACTAGGTGGCCCCCAATCACCTCCCCTATTATATGTAGGCCTTAGATGTCTATAAAAGAAGCCAAGGGGTAATAAGGACACATTGGGGTCATGGTTTGACGGTGCAACCGCTCTTTCCAGCGTGTTCCTTGCCCATTTGGAGCTTCTAAAATTGATGATGATACAATCTCCTTGAAAATTCTTATCCAGGGGGCCAATCCAGCTTACTCTTCTAGTTAAGAGTATCTGGTCTGCACAACCCACTGGGTAACCCCAGTTCTTGTTTAGCCAGTGGACCACTTTATTTTTCAATGTATGGTCCGATTACCTTTGTCCTGGCTTTAACTGAGGTACATTCACCATAACTGCCACATATGGGCAGCATTCGGGTGGTAAATTTATAGTGATGCCAGTTCTTGCCTCGAGAGCCCTTGTCTCTCCTGGCTTGTTATGGTTCATGATCGTCTGAATCCTCTCAGTCCTATCCCCTCTAATAGTGCATAGTTGATTATTCAGGGTCTCGCTCTGTTGGAGGTGAGTTGAGACCCCATTGAGACCACTTTTGCTCCCTATGGCTATTCTACATTGACACCCACAATCCCCGTTACTATTTACCAATGTGCTAGTTGCCACATTGGTGGTGGTTATTTCCTGTGGTAGTTGTTCAGCAGATCCCCCTCATGTTGCATTCATCTTCTCCCTGGTATTATCGTCAATATTCTTTAATATGTCACTCAGCCTAACTATTTCTCCATTCAGTTTGTCTAATCTATTATGAAGTGGTTTTAATAATTCTTCTAGCTTTTGTGCTACAAGGGCTACAATTTGTGTGGTTTGTATGTCCGTCAAGGGCCCTTGATCGGGAAGGTCTTCATGTACCTCAAATGTCGTTTTCTGTGATGGTCCGTTCTTGTTTTTATTGTTCCCTATCTTTGCTTGGCTCTTTTTGCATCCTCTTTTTAGAGTGGGTGAACCGCTTGGCGAATGTGATCGTGGTACATCAATCTGCGTATGTGATTCTGTACCTGAATTCCCTGCACTCTCTATTATCAATGATGTGCCTTGTTGTTTATTACAAGGAACTTCCTGGGTGTTCTCTTGCTGGGTTATCCCAATACCCACCATGTCTTCTGTCCCCATACCTGCTCCTAACGAGAGGCGGCGTTCCACTCTATCAATTTCAACATCAATTGCGCTAACCGCACGCACTAGATAAGAGTCAATAGTGGTACATGGAGGGGGGGGGGGTTAACTACATGTTTTTGTAGTTTATGCTTCGCCATTTTGGTTTATAAATTTTAAAACAGATACAAAATATTTTAACCCTGTGCTCAAAGTGCCGAGTGCAGAGTGTGCTAGGTTTAGGGGCTAGGGATTGATAAAGTGCTGAGTGCAATACAGAGAGCTAGGTACGACAGATTTATGACCATCGAAATTTAAAAGGAATTAAAAACATATTAAATAACACTAATCACCATGAGGTATTCACAATAAATTGAATAAAAATATGCAATACGCTACACACAAGTAAAATTGAGTAAAATTGGGCTGAGCCTGAACCTTAGAACCTGTCAGCAACTACTACTAGTGGTACTAGTAGCATAGACCACTTACAGACCCTCCCTGCTGCAAAGTCATATACGAATCACACAGTATTTAGGGGTGGGCCCCTTTAGAAAAAAAGAAGAGTTAATTGTACTTTGTGGCTCACCACCTTGCTGCTCAGTTCGGGGCCTGAAGGAATCGTCCAGTCCTGGATTTAGTCCACTGTATGGAAAATAGTGTTTGAGCCAATGTTCCACACCTGGGCCCCAGGGTCAAAAAAGTCAAGAGGGGTGGCCCTGCCCTGCCTCGTCCAGCCGCGGACGGGCGCAGACGGGCCCGCCCTTGGCCCGGGCTGCGCCCGCGCGCGTCCCGCGCTGCGGGAATCCGCCGGTGCTTTAATGTGCCTCCGGGCGCTGCAGGAGTGACGAGGCGGTGAGGGGCAAAGCGAGGGAGCCTGGGTGTTGGAGTCCTGTGGACCCGCTGAGCGTGGCTCTCACCCTCGGTGCTGCTGGCTGTGGCGTCCCACCATTTTTGTTGGTCTTAGGACTCTGTGCACTTTACTATTGCTAACCAGTGCTAAAGTGCTTGTGCTCATTCCCTAAAACATGTTAAAATTGGCTTGCACCCAATTGCCATATTTAGTTTACTTATAAGTCCCTAGTAAAGTGGTATACCAAATACCAGGGACTTAAAATTAAATGCTAATAGTAGGCCTGCAGCATTTATTGCGCCACCCACTTAAGAAGCCCCTTAAAACATGTCTCAGGTATGCATTTTAAACCTGCCAATTCGACCTGGCAAAATAAACCCCTTGCCAGGCCTAAAGCTCCCTTTTTAATACATATAAGTCACCCCTAGGATAGGCCCTTGAGAGCCCATAGGACAGGGTGCAGAGTATTTACACATTTGAACATGTACTTTTAAGTTTTACATGTTCTGGTAGTTGAAAACTCACAAATTTGTTTTTCACTACTGTGATGTCCACCTCTCCCATAGGACAACATTGGGTTACCTTATTACATTTAATAAGTGGTAACGTTTGTATGGGAGCAGGTAGAAATGTCATGTTTGGTGTCTAAGGAATTGTGATTGAAACCCCTCTTTAATGGTAAAGTCGGATTCCCAGTCATAATTTTGAAAATGCCACTTTCGGAAAGTTGCCATTTTCTTGCCCTAACTATTTGGTGCCTGCAGCCTGTTTCCTGGGTGACATGACTAGGTGTGGTTGGCAGTTGGCCTTTGTGTATTCCTCCGAGACAGTCACACAAAAGGGGGACTGAGTGTTGTCGGGATGGGACATCCTGACAGGATGGGAGGCGCAGAGCTGTGCACAGCCCCACTTACACTTTAAAGAAGCAGCCTCAGCACACACACAAATAACTTCACAGTAGACTTTTGTGCCCCCGACATCCTGGGATCAAGGAAATTCCAGCACCATCTGTGGGGGAAAACTCTGGAAGTTTCTTGCACCTCAAAGCTGGCACCAGGTATAAAATTAGGACCCTCAGACTCACTCTTCAGTTCACTTCTGAACCTACAGAAGACTCTCGGAGGACTGCCCTGCTGCCTGTGTCCTGCTGTGTACTTCAGAGGACTGTCCTGCTGTTCCAAGAGGACTGCCCTGCTGACTGAAGCCTGCCTTGTGCCCTCAGAGGACGACCCTGATGCTTGAGACCTGCTTTTCTGCCTGAGCCTATGACTTCCAGAGTGACTCCAAGGACTAGTTGGCTGGTATCCTGATCAGAGCCTCAGAGACAGAAAAGGCTCCAGACATACTGAACCCACACCTGGACCAGTCTGAGTAAGTCTTGACCCTCTGAGTGGTGCCCCTCCAGTCCTGGACCCTTGGATGTGGTTTTAAAGGTGCCTAGATAGCCCAAAACCAAAATTTGGTAACATTTTCAGCCGAAAAAAGTGCCATGAGAACCAAGAGGAGACCGGGACTTACCTGCTCGCTTATCTGCCCAAGGTGCTTCGCCGGCCAGCCTGACTTTGCAGTAGCTACTGCTACATTCTTCTCTGCCGCAGCAAATTCTGTTCAGTGGCTCCTTGCAGAAAGGGCATCTGGTCTTGTGGAGCCCTCATCGTCTACAGCCTGCAGTTTGGTCCCACTGGACATTTTCTACTTTCAAATTAGAGACTAAGTCCAAATGTAGAAATCTTCACCAAGACTTCGTCCAGTGGCTCCCCGACGACGACATCTTCTCCTCAGACACCACGGGCTGCCTTGCCGCACAGAACTTTACCTTCTCAGACATTTTTTTCTCAAAAATTCCTCTGAGTCTGAAGGTAACTGGAGACCGGGCCCAATCGACTTCATATATCCTAACCGCACTCCATTGCGGTTGGCCATTACTTTCGACTTTGCCCTGGGTTCGCGTGACTAGTTGTCTGCTGTTGGCGCTTTGATCTTTTAGATGCTATTTTTCACTTTAAACATTGAAAATTCATAACTCTCTACTGATTGGATTTTTGTTGTTTTGATGTCTAATAATATATTAGAATGTACTCTATTATTCTAAATTGGTGTGTGATTTTTCTTGAGTTGTATTTTCCCTTTTTAATGTTTAACTATGCATAAATGCTTTACACATTGACTCGAAGTTAAGCCTGACAGCTTTTGTGCCAAGCTATAAGCGGGTTAGCACAGGTTAGTTTAATGACTTTTTGTGGTTCACCCCGACAAAGATTGTGGCAGTTGCTTGAAAATGGCTCACACCCCCCTCAAGCAACAACCCAATTTCTGACACAAATTAATATTAGAATAGCACTGTCATTCAGTATGGCATTGGGATCTAAAGCAAAGAGTTGACTGGGCTCTCACAGCATGGAGCTAGCTATAAAGCAGATGACTTAACCTGTTTCCTAGTTTTCATAGTTGGCCCTTTGTGCTGGTTCTGTTACTGTAAAATACTTTTGTTGACTTAAGATGAGTTATGAATATTTTGACATGTGTCAGTGTCAACCTAGTGCCTTCTCAGCTCCAGGGCAGGACTACAGCTGTGGGAGTTTCAGTGAGAAGACAAAAACATACCCATTTCACAGAGCACATGTGTACGGGCCCTGTCCACGGCAAACAGCTTAAGCCAAGAATCCAAAGTAAAAAAGAGGGAATACACAAAGTTGATAAATTTACTCCTAACCGCCCTTATTACAAAAGCAATATTAGAGGCGGCATTCGTGTCTGTCTGAGTTTTCTGCCCGCAACCCTGCGTGCTTCTGGAGAATTTCACCAGTAGGACAAAGTTTGCTCTTCCTGCTGGTGCACTACATTTTGTTAAAATAGCCACCAATGTGCTGTGATTGACTCTGCCTTTTGCACTGGTTTAGAATAACTTGTACTGAAGGATTTGGTGATAAAATCCTTTTATGCCATCATGATTATCTAATGCGTGCATGAACTATCTTCCATCTCATCTCTCATATTCTGTTGAAATGAGGGTTGCTGCAGACATAAACAGGATGTCACCTGTAGGGGTACAGCACCTGAGATTTACACTCTCCAGAAGTTCAGTGTCAACAAGACTGCAAAATTTAGAAATTAACAGCTACAAAGTGAAGTGCTTAAGGCAACAGGGTCCATATGTCTTTTTCTTGATTTCATTTTCCTACTCTGATGTTTCCTTGGGTCACTCTCAGCAAAAACCCTTAAGCTCAATTGTTGTTCTATTTCATTTGCAGGCAATAGATATACTTAGCAGCAATGTGTACTGAATGCCCTAGTTATGTAATGGCCCCAAAACTGTTGAGAGACTAGACACATGCTGTTTGTCAATTTTTACAGACTGCCAGAACCTGTTACCTACGGCCTTTGGAATTCCTAACAGATGTTAAGTGGACTCTCATGACCTTCTTCCTTAAGAAGCTATAACTGGCTCTTTAGATCCCATAACCAGCATCATAGGATCTTCACTCAGTTGAATTGCAGGTTCTACTTCGTCAAATCTGTCACCATCTGAGTGCCTTTGAGCTAGGTTTTCGCTGAGCTAGCCTTACCAAATCGGTTCTTTTTTCCCTTTTTAATGAGCGGCATTCTCATTCTCATCGGGTCCTTATTCCTTCCATCTATTAGCAGCTTTCATCACCATAGGCTATTTTATCTTGCTTACTTGCTTGAGTGAGAAGGGGTTTGTGTACCATGTGTAGTATGGGCTAAATGCAAAAGTTTCAGCTCAAGACTGTTATTTTTCAAGGTTCCTTCATGTTGATAAATCATTTGAATCTCTATCTGAATCTGCTGTTGCACTAATGACTTCAGTTTTTACACCCATTTAGATTACACCCAGATTGTGGATGACTACATTCTGAGCTGATGCCTGCGGTCATCGCAGGCCTTCTGGCTCACCAGCCCAGTACTAAGGGTGGGAGCAGAGCTTTCTCTTTCTTGACACCCAAATAGTGTGGTGCCCTTCATCTTCATTCTCATGTTATCTCTGATTTAAACTCTTGCAATGACATTGCATAATCCTCTGTTTTCCTGAAAAAAAACTTGTTATATGTGGAATAATAGCCTAGTGCCAACAGACAAGCAACTGGTTAATGTGTGCTGCAACCCTTTAAGTGCAAAAAGAGCAATTGATGGACAGAATGCAGAACAATGTCATACATTCACTCCAGTACAGAGATCTGGGCCTAATTCCATCATTTTTTTGCTCCACATGCCTTATCCTGTTTGTTCCCACCATATGCAAATCAGTCTTGACCCTGCGCCCAATAGGAACAGTCTAGCCCGAACTGCCAGGCCAGGTCCTCCCTGGACTGGAAACAAGCATCCTAGGATCGGTTTCGGGGTTTCACCCCTCATCAGCCAGGATAGCTTGACTCCAGTGGCATTGAGAGCATGGGACCCACTGCTGGGCATACCCGTCCCACTTGGGGTGACAAATGCAAAAAGAACAATTGATGGACAGAATGCAGAACATTGTCATACATTCACCCCAGTACAGAGATCTGGGCCTAAATCCATCATTTTGTTGCTGCCCATGCCTTTCCAGTTTGAACCCAGCCATATGCAAATCAGTCTTGACCCTGCGCCCAATGGGAACAGTCCAGCCCAAACTGCCAGGCCCTCCCTGGACTGAAAACATGCATCCGAGGACCAGTTTCAGGGTTTCACCCCTCATCAGCCAGGATAGCTTGACTCCAGTGGCATGGAGAGCACGGGACCCATGTCTGGGCATACCTGTCCCACTGAGCAAAAGAACGATGTATTTAACCCAGATCTATTGACTGGGGGTGAATGTTTGATTTGCTCTGCATTTCGTCCATCATCTGTGTGTCTTTTGCTTTCTCGCCCTAAGTGCGCCGGGTATGCCCAGATGTGGGTCCCGGGCTCACTGTGCCACTGGATTCAAGCTAGCCTGGCTTTTTTGTAACTGAGCGTAATGTTGGTTCTTGTTTTGACAAATTTTTATTTGTGTTTTCTGCAGTTTGGCAAGTGTAAAAAAACCGTTGCAAACGCTCCATAGAATGAGCACTTTTTCTTGCAATTTTACTGTTAGCGTTCAGTGTGCTTCTTTTCTGTCTCTGGGTTTTACTGGTTGGTGTATGTTTCCCCTTGGCACTCTCTTAGTAAAACCTGTTGCGGCTCTCTCCTTGCAGTTTATTGTGAAGTGGGCAGGTTGAGTTGATGTATTAGTCACAGTTTGCTAAATTACAGGGTTGCGGTGTGCTGACAGGGCACAGCCTGTGTGTGCTTGTCCTCGGCAGTGAATCGTCAGATTGGCGGGAGTGGAGCAGTAACGCTGCAGGTAAGGCTGCCTGTGGTTCTGGCCTTTGTTCTCCTGAATGTGCTGCTCTGGTGCGTGGTGGTTTTCACTCGGAGCCTAGTGTTAGATAAGGGATGGAGGCAGTGAAAGGGAGGCGGTGGGGTGTGTGTTTGCTTTGTGGCAGGTTTCTTGTTTATATCGCTTTCTAATTTTAGCCTCTGAGTCACAGGACTGCTGACGAGAAAGCCCAGTTACACACAACTCCTCGGACGGTAACTGACTTCTGGTTTCTTTGTTCTTCCAACCAGAGCAACCGATGTTGCTGCTTTTACAGTGTCCTGTTATTTTAATGGTTTTCTTCTTCATTTCACTGCATTTGTTTCTGAATAGTGGGGCCGATTTTCACAAAGGCATTTTTTAAATTATTTTTGTTATTCTTATTTTCATTTTAATAGTAAACATGGTCGAACTGTAGTAAAAGGAAGGACATTATAATAACATCATACAATGCAAATCCTACATCACATCGAAGGTAAATTGAAAATCTGATAGTCAACACATCAGCGAGCCAAGTCCATTTGGAGCATTTGGAACAGGGAGGGGGTGTTTAATTAACCATGAGAAACACATCAATGCGAGGTCACAGTTGAATATAAAATGTTCCCATTGTCTGCTGCCAGATCCGTACCTAATGGCCCTCACCAATCTTTGGGCCTAGCTGTCTCTGGCAGCACATGTAGCTAAGTCTGTTAACCACATCTCACAACCCTAAATGAACCCCTATGTCAGGTCTATGCCTTTTGAATGGCTTACTCTATTGTACCATTTAGCAAAACACAGTCGCTGCCAAGACAAATGTATATTTCGTAGTCTCAGATGTCTGGATCCTCAGACTTATATTATATTGAATTTATAAATTAAGTGTTTCTGGATCTTAGATCTTCTTTTGAGAAATTGGTGTTTTTTTGTTGTTGCTTTGAGTCGATATGCATTAGCTCTGTATAAAACCCAACTCTGTCAATTTATTAGATTTCTATGCTAAGAAAACGTTTCCTCAGGTTTATTCTTCATTGCCACTTTGTACCTGCCGTCCACTGCAAAGTGATGTTGAGAATAAGTAAGAGGATCATTTTTAGGTCTCGTTTCTAGACAGCACATGCGCTGTCTCTAAAATACATGTTGTATATACTTTGTGGGCTTCAGCCCGCTCATAAGCTTCCCATTTGCTGTCTCCATTGTTGCTCTCCTATTCTTTCTTCCGAGATGTCCATGGCATGCATGCTTCATGCCTTTTCCTGTGTTTAGTCCTCCCCGAGAGCATGGACCAAGTGCTAGTATCTTTTCCCAGCTGCCATTTTAAGACCTGTTTTAGGACCTACTTTTTTCTTTGGTTTAACAGCACTCTACTCAGTGCTCATGCTTTTCGCAGCTGTCCTTGCAAGGGAACGCTTCGTCGTTGATCATTGAAAGCTTGCAAAACAGTTGCATGCCAGGTGCAACACAACCTTCAAACATAAACAAGCATGCATTCAAAACAACATTGCAACTCCTCTCATTTTTGTAATCAACAGCGTTTCCCTGTGCTTTTCTGTAGCCTCTTACCTGCTTTCGCCGCGCTTGCTCTCCGGTACGGTAGAATGTAAACACATCCTCAAGCTTGTTTTGAAATGTTTTTTTCTCCCCCTCACACACCTCCTCTTGGCTTGCGCAGTTGATGGCCACAGAACAGATCACCATCTCCGTGAAGCTTGTGCAAGATTACCGGTGAGACACTAAAAAGGGACAACAGCTGGGTAGGAGCAGCAGCTTCGCTTTTCCGTACATCAAGATGACGGTGCTCCTTCACTTAGCAGCTGTTTCACCCGGAAGTACTATAAAAATTCTGTAAAACATGGCATCCTCCTCACACGTATATCGTACGTGAACTATAATAATGCTTGTTCTTTGTGGCCTTTTAGATAGCTGCCTCCTCATCTCCTGTATCTCTGAGCACAATTGCACACTGATGCTAGCGCCGTTGCTTTCCCAATTCAAAACAAAAATGGGCAATAATTTTAATCAAGATCCCAATCATGAGCAGGGAATAGGGAGGTTACAAGTGATGTTGGAACCAGGGGCGCAACTAGACCCGAACTTCGGGGGGGAGGGGGGTTAACACTCCCAGCCAGGGCTGGCTCCAGCACTGGTCGCACACGGTGCAACAGTCTTTTTTGGCGCTCCTCCCCCATTTCCTCCTTCTCCATGAATTCCCTCATTACCACTCTCCAACAATGCACCTCATATCTCTATAGCACCTTCCTGACAAACATTTCATTTTTTTTATAGCGCAACTCTTAAGTTTACTCACACTCAGTTCTGTGATCTGCATGGTACATGTTTTTATAGCAGGCACATTAACCCTCTGCGCTGTGTGGGTGGCAGGAGTGCCCATGGGAGTGCACGGTGAGTGATGCGACAGTGTGAGAGTAGGGTAAGAGGAGTGACTGCAGGGTGAGTGAGGTGACCATATGAATTTGGGTGCGGATGTAAGTACAGAGTGGGACGAATGAATGCATGGTTAGTGCTGGGCTTGTTTGAGTGAGATTGCAGATTGAGCAGTGAGGGGGACAGGTGAGTGAAGTGTCACATGAGTGCAGGGTGAGTAGTGTGCTCGTGTGACTGCAGGGTGAGGTACAGGGTGAACAGCGTAAGTTCATTGTGAGTGCAGAGTGATCACTGTGAGTGCAGGGTGAGCGGGTGAATGGTGTGAGTGCATGGTGATGAGTGTGAGTGCATTGTGATCGCTGTGAGTGCAGGGTGAGCATGAAAGAAAAGGGCGAGAATAAGGAGTGAGTTGTCTGAATGCAGGGTGCATTCCCAGACACTTGAAGTAACTCAGCTTGTTATTGACGGCGGCGTAGGGTTTCAGATAAAAGTGAAACTATTGCTATTATGGCATTAATCAGGGCTCGAGGGTGGAGGAAATAAATAAAGTGCTGATCCTGCAACAAACTTCCAGTCTTATGATTAGGGTTGCCTGCTCATTATTTTGGTGTCCCAGACGGTAAAAAACATAAGCAGTCACCTAAAGCCGTATTTTCAGCACTTATCTGTGCATACTTCGAACAGCAAATATAAATAGAAAGCGCTTTTAATTGTGTTGTAGGGCTGCCTGAATGATCCATGACTGATAATTAAAGGGAACAAAGAAAAGTCACATTACAAATTAATACATACTTTTTTATTTATAACTCTATTTAGTGTCATGACCAGGTCTTTGCAGGCTCTTTAAACAACACATGGCTGGCATTTTTCTTTTGGCAACACTACTTTATATTCCTTTTCATGAAATGCATTTTCACACTACGGCAGTAAATGTTAAAATACAAATGTAAGGAATAGGCAGAGTGGGGCCCCAGGGGGAACTGGAACCAGAAAAAATAACTAAGCCTAGGCAACCAGTTTACAAAGGTATGTAAATATGGAAATTGTCTTTAAAGACCTGTGAAAAACTTAGGCGTGCCGGAGATAACACTCCAGACACTGCCCAGCCAAGCCCACAGCTGCTCGAGCTGCATCCCTATGGGCGTTTCCTCTGTAGACTCTATGCTCCCAGAGGGCGGCATACTGCTCAGGGGCTCTGCCTCTGCAATTTTGTCTCTGGTTTGCTTGTGCAACTTTGCAGCTATATCATTGACCACAAACATTAACAGTCATGCTTTACTAGTTCTTCTCCGGTGCCATGGGTTTGTTGGGTGTTGAAGGCGAAGCTTCTCTCACCAATAGGAAGATTTGTTCATCTAATCACAGTAAAGTCTCCTTGCCAAGAAGAGATTCTCTTTGCCAATACTATTTTTATGCAGCCTCACAGATTTATTTTGTGTTGGCGCATATACAATGAATAGTTATGCCTTTGTTTTTAGCAGATGGGGCTCATGTGAATGGCTCATCTCCCATCCCAACTCACTGCTTTCCCTGTGTGCCTCACCTTCAGAGTGCTCTTTGCGATTTTCAGCTGGCCCACACTGAGAATTCATGCCTGGTACAGTGCCCGGGGAAGCAGCCTTCAAATGACCCAAGTTACCACTCAAGCCCCTCTCACTGCCCGATGACTCACCCAAATGGCGGTGCCGCCTGGCAGGCTTGATTGATGATGCAATGCAGGACCCCACCTCATCTTTGTACGTGTGTTGCTACCGCCATGTTAGTGCAGGATCTCAGGGTAGCAGGCCATGGCCTGTATCGCCATCCTCACGCACGTTGCAAACCCATCTGCAGGCTCCCCTGGTGCTCAGAGGTTATGCAGCTGCGCAGGGTCGGCTTTTGGTATGTCCTAGTTTGGCCCAGGCCATGGCACAAGGAACTGTATGCATTAAGGTTATGCAAACTGCAGCGTCCCTCTCACCTTTCTCCACCCTTGGCCAAGGCCAGACTAGGAACGCAAACCATCCCTGGCAACTACGTTGGACCAGCCAGGGGGGGTAGTGGGGGGCCTGGTGGGAAATGCTGTTGAGCTTTTGTTAAAGGGGGCCAATATTGCAGGCTGCAGTAATAAAAACGGCCCCCACCGGTCCAAAAGACACACAATTGATGGACGGAATGCAGAACAAATCAAAACATTCACCCCAAGTCAAGAGATCTGGGTTAAATGCATCAATCTTTTGCTCACCATGCCACCCCAGTTTAGACCTGGCCATATGCAAATCAGTCTTGACCCTGTGCCTCATGGGAACAGTCCAGCCCGAACTGCCAAGCCAGGACCTCCCTGGACCGGAAACAAGCATCCTAGGACCGGTTTCGGTCCAAAACCGGCCCCCACACTTCCGACCCAACAGGAAAACGCCAGTGCCCGCTACTGCCAGTCCGGCTCTGCCCTTGGTGCCCCAGCACGATCATTTCTTTCAGTTTAAAGTGCTTTTATTCATACCGTAGAGGATATTTTGAACAGCCCATTTGCTCCTGTCCTTGCTCTCCCTTCATCCTCTCACCCCTGCTTACACACACCAACGACACCCTCATCAGCGTGATGCAGGTAAACTGTGGGTGATTTAGGTGAGCTGTGGGAGGTCTGAAGATATTTGTGTTCAGAGGCCATTCACTGCTCAGACAGGGACTGACCGATGAACACAAAAGGGGGCCCCTGCTGCCTTATTTTATTTGCCACCATCACAAAAGGCGCCAAAATTCTCTCCGACTAGGGCTCTATCATTGCAAAGGCCGGCTCTACAGCTCCGCTCCCTGCTCAGGCTCGCTGTGGTATTGCCAAGCAAATGTTTTCTTTCGTTATATGATTTATATATTGCTAATGGTTCCTTTGTATTGTTTGTGTTTTGCTTCATGCTCACATCTTGCTTTGTTTTGTTGATATTGCTTTTATTTGTAACATGCTATTTGTTCCACTTGGAACTGTGTATGCTCAAGTGACCGCCTGGTTCTAGAGTGTCAGGCTAGTCAGTTACCTGTCACCTTGGAGCGGGACGGGAGCTTGTCTGTCGTGGGTCCATCCAGGAAATAAACTACGTATTTACTTTATACAGCAGACTGTCTACTTCGCTTATTTCCTACATCTTGGAAGGTTGACCTCCACACTAACTTTTGGTACCAAGAGTGGAGTCTCTTCCCGCTGCTCGTCGTTAATGGATCTACCGACTGCCACATTATTCATCTGGGATTTGGATTTTCCGAGACGGGGTCTCTGAGGAAGGGTAGGAGTATCTTTCTACACCTTTATTGCACTACGTTGTGGAAGAAACTGTCAGCGTGCTACAGAGCGAGGATTCATAGATAAACTAACTCATCGCACGAGACGGGGCGCCTGGCGCGTGTGTGCAGAACTCTATGCTTGTGATCCACATGAGGCATTTCCTTATGTTTTTTTGTGACACGGCTGAGCGTCCGGGTGAGGTGTCAGCGCTCGACGTGTCTCAAAATGTTTTGGTGGAGTGTCATTTTGGACGCATGCTGGGTGATGTCATCACGTCATGCCAGCGTGCGACCATTTTGAATTGGGAAAGTGTAATCTCATTGCATTTCACGTTTCGGTGATCGCTTTACTTGCAGTCATATTCAATGCTTTCTGGCTTCTCTTTGGCGTATTTTTGTTTTTTGGGGGATTTTATATCGTTGTTGCACCTGTTTTGCCCGTGCTCCTCTTCCACAAGGTAATTCTTTTGGGGCTTTTACTGGGCATCTCTGCACAGTGACTATTTTTCTTGTTTTTTTTGTGACATACTTTGTTCTTCAACTAAATTTCACTGCATTGCGCCATTGTTTGGTGAAGTATGGCCACCAGTCAGGGAGTTATTCAACCACCACCCTTTTTACAAAAAGTGGAGAAGCCTGACATTAAGTGTTTGGAGTGGCTCAGAAATTTTGAAAACGACCTGACTGCCACTGATGTGGATAAATATTCTCCTCCAAGGAAAATGGCTTTATTGTTTAACCACTTGGGTATAGCTGGCCAAAGGGTATTTGACAATCTTCCTCCAGTTCCAGCGCCGTTAAATGAAGATACCCATTGGAACCTTTATTTGGAAGCAAAAGAAAGGATGAGAAAGCAATACTCTGATGATTCAAGTATCTTATTGGAGAGATTTAATTTTGCAATGTGTAAACAGTGATGTGATGAGTCTGTAAAAGAATATGTTGCCACTTTACGTGTTTTAGCGGCAAAGTGCAAATTTGGGGCAAATGTTGATATTTATATACGGGATCAATTTGTCTTCTATTGCTTCTCAGAGAAAATACAAGAGAGGTAGCTTACTTGTCGTAATCCTACTTTGGCGGAAATTATTGACATTGCGGAAAGCATTGAGAGATCAATAGTCACTTCCTAAGTACTTTCTAATCCCACTATGCAATTTCAGTCCTCAGTCAACTCTATTGTTGACGAGGAGGTTGTGAGTGCAGTCAGTGGTAAGCAATTGAGTGAGAGGAAATTTCAGAGAAATCAGCAAGGACGTGGACAACAAGTGTGTTATCGGTATCGGTGTAGTTCCAAGAATCATATAGGTAACTATCCCTCTTGCCCTGCGATTGGAAGGAAGTGCAGTCGCTGTCACAAATTGGGACACTTTCAAGGAGTATGCAGAGGAGTGGCAAGTGTTAGCAGCAGCGTTAGTAGAGTAAAAATTTGCAGTGTAACTGTGGACGATTCTGAGAGTGATTTGCATGAGTGTAGCAACAAATTCTTTAAAGTTTTATTAACTGTAGATTTGCCAGAAGTCTCTTGTGTTGATTAAAAAATTATATCAAGGGACCTATTATTGATGCTATTATTGATGGCAAGGAGATTCCGGTGATGGCAGCCTCTGGGGCTCCAGTCACCGTTGTAGCAGATGGCACGTTTTACAAATTCTGGCTGGCAGGGACAGTTCTTATTACTCCAGACATCAACCCCAAGGCGTTTGGGGAACAAGATATAGATCTACTAGGATTTTTCTGGACTACTGTGGTTTGTTTGACTACATCAATCACTACAAAGGTATATGTAGCAGTCAAAGGGAGAGATATAGTTGGTTGGAAGGATCTTGCTGGTTTGGGCATCATTTTACGACCAGGACAAGATTCTCATATTGTTCTGGGGGAACCACATAAGGATTTGCTATCCATGGAATTGGGGACTGATTTGGTGGACAGCATAGTTGCATCATACCCTGGTGTGTTTAATGATACTGTGGGGTCAGTACTAGGTTTTGAGCATAGTATAAAACTCACAGAAGGTGCCGTGCCGGTTGTGCACAAGGTGAGACCTGTGCCTCTTAGTATACGGCATGATCTGAAAGTACTTTTGGGAAAGGTTGAGATCTGAAGGTATTATTGCACCCATTGATGCTTCGGAGTGGGTCTCTCTAGTGGTTCTAACTAAGAAGAAGATGGGAGATCTCAGATTTTGTGTGGATTTGAGATCGCTCAACCAGAATATCTTGGTCGACAGTCATCTGCTTCCACATATTCAAGAAATGATTGCCAACATTGAATGCTCCAAGTTCTTTTCAACCATTGATTTGCATTCGGTTTATCACCAAATTCAGCTTTCAGAAGAGTCACAGTCACTCACTGCATTTGTGACTCCATTTGGTGCGTTCAAATATTTGAGACTACCATTTGGACTTGCTTCTGCGGCTAGTGTTTTAAAAAAATGAATGGATAGGCTGTTTGGTGATGTGCCACATAAGCAAGCTTTTCATTATTTATTTCTACGGAGAGTAAAGAGGAACATGTGCAGGTACTGCACAATGTGTTGAGCATTTTACAGATCAGAGTAATGACAGTAAAGCCCAGCAAATGCAAACTTCTTGTGCGAGAGGTTGAGTATTTAGGACACCTTATCTCTGATAACGGTATCAAACCGATATTTTGCAATGTAGAAGCTATTAAGAATGCTCCTCCTCCCGCTGACAAGGTCGCTTTACGCTTATTTCTTGGTCTCTGTGAGTATTACGCCAGGTTTGTACCGGGTTATGCTCTCACAGTGCAGCCCCTAAGATCTTTGCTCAAAAAAGGGGCAGCATTTAATTGGAATAAATCTGTTAATGCTGTCTTTGAAGAAATCAAACTGTTTGTTGTTAATGCTCCCACTCTTCGACCATTTGGGTCTAGTGGTAAGTCCTTCATTACTGTGGATGCTAGCCTCAAGGGACTTGGAGCGGTTTTTGGTCAGTGGGTTGATGGGCACGAAAACACTATTGCATTTGCTTCTAGAGCTCTATCCAGTGCTGAGAGCCATTATAGCACAATAGAAAGAGAAGCTTTGGCTATTGTGTGGGCAGTGCAAAAGTTCAAACCATACCTTTGGGGCAATTCGTGTGAAATCTTCACTGACCACAAGCCTTTGGTATTTTTATTGTCTGGGAATAGATTGGCCAGGGCTTCTGCACGCTTGGTTTGTTTGTTATCCAAATTACAGGAGTATGACCTTTTAGTTAAGTACATCCAAGGTTGAAAGAACATTCGTGCAGACTGTCTGTCCCGCCTTCCATTTCCTTATGATGAGGATGGCTTTGATGATCCAGACAAAGAATGTGTTGTGGGTCTTTTAGATGCAGTATATGCCGGTCAAGGCAGTATATCTCAAGAAGAGTGGTGTGCAGCTATGGATGAGGATGATATTGTGTGCAAAGTGGAGCAATATGTTAAGAAGTAATGGCTAGCTGAGAAAACTCTCACTGGAGAGTTGAGATGCTTTACACAAATTGCTGAGGAGTTTTCATTTGAAAATGGAATTTGCATTAGAAATGGCCGATTTGTTCCTCCAACACGACTCAGAGAGAGAATCGTTTGCATGGCTCATGAGGGTCATTTGGGAAGTTCAGCTACCTGCAAGAAGATTAAACAAATATATTGGTGGCCAGGCCTGGATAAGCAAGTATCCAATTTTGTGGGTGTGCGCCCTCAGTGTGTTGTTTCAGACAAACATTGAAAAGTGTCTAAGAAATCACAATTTCCTGTTTCTATTCATGAGAAAGCTTGGGAAAAGATTGCCTTAGATTTTTCTGGGCCGTTTAACTTACTTCCATCTGATAAAAGGTATCTATTGGTAGCCATAGATTACTTCTCGAAAAGGTTGTATTACTCTTTTGTAGGAGAAGCCAACTCTTTGACAGCAATCACCTTTCTTGAAAACATCTTTAAAGTGGAAGGTTCACCCTGTTGCATAGTCACGGACAATGGCATGCATTTTGTATCTAGACAGGTGGGCGATTTCATGAAGAAGTTTGATGTCAAGCATTCACAGGTGACATTGTATAGTCCATCTTCAAATGGATTGGTTGAAAGAGCAAATCGTTTTCTGAAAGAGAGAATTCAAATGGCTCTTGCAGCCAACATTGATTTTGCAAATTTTTTACAAGAAATGGTTTGGGCATATCTTACATCTCCCCATTTTACTACAGGTATCAGGGCTGGCTTTAGCGCTGGTGGCGCCCTGTGCGACAATGTCTGTTGGCGCCCCCCAATGACCACCTCTGCCGCAGATTCCCTCACTAGCACCCTCTACCAGTGCCTCTCAAGTCTCCATAACCAGTGTCTCTCAGATTCATTTAGTTTTATAGCACCACTCATACCAGTGTAAGGTGTCAGAGCACTTTACACCACAAACACATTGCACATAGACAATCATATGTGTGTAAATCAGTGTATAGGAAATGTTACATCAGACAGTACTACAAGGTGTAGTGTAGGAGTGACATGTCATCGATACTGGTAGGCAATATAGTTAAAGTTCTTATTCACGAAAGGCACAAATTCAGAATTTAAAACGTAACATAATTGTTAGGGGTTCTCTTTCATAATAAGAATTGTTTTCTACCCAAATGAACCCTTTTCACAAGATTAGGATAATGAAAGACTGGGCAAAAAAACATATAGCTCTAACACCTTGCAGTTTGCATAAAGCTCTAGGATGACAGTTAATAGCCCAATGTTCTATATTAGGATTTTGACTTATAAACAAGTAACAAAAGGAGCTCTCTTAGAAAAGCAGTAACCCACTGACCTATTTACATTATATGCACTTCGTTATCTGCGTGGTACACGTCCTTAGCAGAAGGGATTTTAACCCTCTGCGCTACCTTAGGATGAGTCAAAACTTCCACTAGACAAAACCTCCGGTCTCTTTCCAGGAAGACGATTTATCACCGGACTTCTCTTGACATTTTAATTGATGTCTGAACGTTGTTGGAGGCCATGAACGAGGCAGCACGTGCTTTTAAAATGATAATACACGTTTTTAAAAATGACGCCCCCAACCCAAGTCAACGCCCGGTGCGATCGCACCGCCCTAGAGCCGGCCCTGACAGGTATTACTTCTTTCAAAGCACTCAGGGGAAGGGAAGCCAGATCTAAACTTGTACCAAAGTGGTTCCTTAATTTTCCGGATGGAATTAATCTAGCCAGGGGGAGAAGTGAGGGAGAGGATACCCAATTGATTAGAGACAGCAAACCTTCTGAATTGCTTGATGGTAGGGGTTGGTGGAATAAGAACAGTGTAGTCCGGATAACAGAAAATCAGGTTGACATATTCAAACGCATGTATGCTGATAGAGCTGGTGTTGATGATTATATTATAGACTTTGATTTGCACCGTGGGAATGCGTCTGCTTCTCTGTCCCAAGAAAGTCACAATTCTACTGTGACTGGTGACGGGGTGTCCCCGAACCAATTCCCAGTTCAGTGCGACTAGTGCTGAAACCAGTGTTAGGGCTGCAAAGGACAGTAGTGGGCTGCCTGATTCCAAACTCTCAGAGTCAGGTGTTCAGGACGAGTCCTTTCAGGAGCCTTTATCCTCTCGCAGTCAATGCTCAGTCAAATTGCCCACCAAGCTGCATGACTATATTCTCACTTAATTTTTTTGTTCATTTATTTCTAAGGAAGGGGGTGATGTGGTATTGGCAAGCAAATGTTTGCTTTCATTATCTGATTTATATATTGCTAATGGTTCCTTTGTATTGTTTGTGTTTTGCTTCATGCTCACATCCTGCTTTGTTTTGTTGATATTGCTTTTATTTGTAACATTCTATTTGTTCCACTTGGAACTGTGTATGTTCAAGTGACCGCCTGGTTCTAGAGTGTCAGGCTAGTCAGTTGCCTGCCGCCTTAGAGCTGGACGGGAGCTTGTCCGTCATGGGTCCATCCAGGAAATAAACTACAGAGATACTTTATACAACAGCCTGCCTACTTTGCTTATTTCCTACATCTTGGAAGGTTGACCTCCACACTACACTCCCTGTACTCGGAGGGTGTGTAGCTATGCTCCAGCTTCTCCGTCGGGGACAAAATATTTACAGTACACAAAACCCTCACTCTGGCCGCTCTTGTATATTGCTGCTCCGTTCATAGCGCGCACATGGCACTCTTCAACACACTATACCACTCCACATAATTACGGTCCATGACACACAATCCCACTCCACGTAATTCCACTACACTCAATACCAAATGATTACTACCAACATAGTTCCAGTGCACACCGTGCCACATAATTCAACTACACATAACTCCGCTCGACAGCACACACTCCCACGCCACTCAATTCCACAACAAACAATTCCACTACAACCCACATAATTCCACTCCACATACATACACTCCACTCCATAACACTTGGCTAAAAACAGTAACATTGACAACGGCAATAGCTCTCGGATTACTGCGACCTATTAGCTTTGCCAATGCTTGACATTTTTAGGTCTGGCGTTAGCCAAGACTTTTTGATTTTAGTAAAATATGTATAATATACTTACATTTAGGGGCTGTCAGCCATCTATCTTCATCTATTGGTCTGTTGTTGTGCCACTCACATTTTATTTCCACCCATTACAGCAAATAGCACAAGGCAGTGGGTCAGCCTACTCAGACCTCTGGTTAACTTCACATTGAGTGACTGCATTTTGTTCTCTCACAGGGAGCACATCCACACAGGCTAGTTCCCTTCAGTGTCAGTGTTTTAGTTTTTACTTTAATTACTTAAGTGTGGCCTTTGTGTTTAGAGCCTGATGTGACAACAGGATGCGTCTGATGCACATTCCATCTTTATCATATCCCATCTCCTGCCAATGCTGTTGTAAATTACTTTTGGAGTGTTTTGCTTTTCTGACTGCTGCTATTGTATACCAGATTGCAGTACACCAGATTGTGTACATTTGAAACTGTTCTGTATTATGTTATCCGATTTTTGCTTTCTTTCTCTTTCCTTCTTTCTTTATTGCCTTCTTTCATTTTTTTTCTTTCTTTCCTTCTCTCTTTCTTGCTATTCTTCTTTCTTTTGTGCCTTCTCTCTTTCTTTTTCTATCTCCTTTTTTCTTTTTTTGTTTCTTTTTTCTTCTATTTTCTGTTCTTTCCCTCATTCATTCTTTTCCTTTCCTTCCTACTTTCTCTATCCATCTTGCCTGCTTTCTTTCTTTTCCTTCCTTCCTTTCTTCCTTCTTTCTTTCGTTCCCTCTTTTTCTCTTGCCTTCTTTTTTCTCTTTACTGCCTTCTTTCTTGCCTTTTTTTCTTATCTCTGTCCTTCTCCCTTTCCTTCCTTCTTTCTCTCTCGCTTTCCTTCTCTTTCTTTTTTCTTCCTTCTTTCTCTTTTCTTCCTTCTTTCTCTTTTCTTCCTTCTTTTTTTCTCTTTCTCACGTGCCTTTTTCTTGCCTTCTTTCTTGCTTTCTTTCTCTTTCTGTCCTTCCTTCCTTCCTTCTCTCTCTCTTTCTTTCCTTCTTTCTAGCCTTCTTTCTCTCTTTCCTTGGCTCTCTTTCCTTCTGTCTATCTTTCCTTCCTTCTCTCTTTCCTTCTTTCTTTCTTTTTTTCTTAAAGGCAAGAGGCTTGCAGACAATGCCAGGCTGATTTAATTGTTTAGGTCTTTTTTTGCCAAGACCTTTAGATTTTGCTAAAATTATGTGTGTAACATAGTTACATGTGTATAACATAGTTACTTATAAGGGTCCGAGACCAGACTTCATGCACTCTATTATAAGGAACCCATCCACACAGAAAGTAGTTCCCTTTATTGTCAGGGTTTACTATGTTAATGTATGGTTTTTTTTTTAGACCCAAAAAACTATTTGCCTGTAGCAATTTGTTTTTTGATTGATGAGGGCCTGGTATATCAAATAATAAAGTTTTACAAAACAAGAATTGCCAGAATGCTGGTGGCCAACACTAGACCTATTGACTTTGCCAGTGCTTGTTTTGAGTTTGTCTCCCCAGACCCATGTTTTTAGGTCTCGCCTAGGCAGCGTGCATGGGCTGCTCTAGGAGCGCCTTTAGCCATCGGTCTGCTCCTTTGCAAGCACACTTGTGCTTCTGCTGGCATCCACCTTGCGGGAGCGAGCAGCGGCGCGCGTGGTAATTGAAAACATATGGCCTGCGCGCCGCTGCTCGTTCTCGTGGATGCCAGCACAAGCACGAGTGCTTCGCTGGGCTTTTTTTAAAATTCCTTTTAGCGCGCGCGCACGCACCACTCCCGGGCTTGTTCTTTTTGCCTCAATATTGTGTACGTTTTTGAGCGGAAAATAGACATGAGAGCTCCGTGGGCCACTCTTAGCTCTGTCGTATGAGCGTGACAAGTCTTCTCATTTTCTAACCAGTTTCCTTAATTAACCAAATGGTTCATGCCTTCTTCCCATCTCATTGCTAAATTATCCATAACGGGGCTGAAGACGAAATTGTTTTGGGAAAAAACATTCCCTCTTGTTTAGGTATCACCAAGATGATAAACAACAGCAACACGCTCTGATTTATTAAATCATTTTGAGGGGAGATTTCGACAGGGAATTAGAGTGTTTTTTACAACGGTATAAAACTAGCTGTCTCGCAACCTTGTTTTAACTAGGCCTGGGCGGAAAACTACGCTACGCTCGCGTAGTTTGCGCAACTACAAGCTACGCGAATTGCACGTAGCACAGTGCAAAAACGCGTAGCGGGCATTTTTTGCTTGCTCGCGTTCCTCAACGTCAAGTTGGCGACCGCGAGCGAGCAAAATGACATCCCGGCGAGACTTTTTCCTTGTTCGCGATCAGCAACATCAAGTTGCCGATCGCGAGCGTGGAAAATAAACCTCCCGGCGAGATTCTCAACGCGGGGAGGTCAGGTTTCTCATTGCGAGTGGTCGCGTATGCTCGCGACCGCTCGCAATGAGAAACTACCAGTCCGCGTTGAGAAAACTGCAGCTCGATTACAAATCTACTCGAGCGGCAGAAAACGACCGCTTGCACTGTGCAAGATGCCGTTTGCAATGATTGCACAGTGCGGACAAGCATCCGGCACTGTGCAATCATTGGGAACAGCATTTCCTACCGCACTACGCAGTTCGCGTAGTGCTACGCGTAGCTTGCGAAGTGCACTTCGCGTAGCTACGCGTTGCGCTACTACGCGAACTACGCCCAGGGTTAGTTTTAACACTAATGGTTGCAGTCTTACGGGAAAGTTAGCAGTTTATAGGCCTAAACAGATGGCTTTGTGGCCATCTAGTGGTGCATTTTGAGATTGCCGCTGGATTATTGGAAATTTGGTGTTGATTACCGCCAATATGATTGAAGGAGTCCCTTCACAGGAAGGAATGCTCTGAGACCCCGTATAAAGGCAGACATATCACAGTGTTTAAGAATGTTACTGAATATTCCATGAAGGAAAATATTAAGCCACATATATAGCAAGAATCCTTACTCCTTATTTGCAGCTCATATTTGCTTTTATCACTGCTCCGAACAATCACTCTCTTAAGGTCCGAATAAACTAAAGCTATCTTTTCTGTGCACCTCAAGGCCGTGCATCTATACTGTGTGCCTCTACTGTCACTCTGTATTTCAGCTATTGGTCCGCATTTGCTTTTTATTGTTTTTGATAACCTTCTAAGAAGCAATCCCTCAAGTTCCACATTTCCTGGAGACTTGCAGTCTGATGCTGTTTTACAAAATCAGTCCATGACTGAGAATTATATTTGTTACAAAGCTCTACACTATTTAAGGACATTACTTTCTTACCTTTAAGGCTGTTGGGTGCTCCTGACACAGGCATAGATGTTGGATTGATACAGTTATGAACGGTTACTGTAGTCAATGACACACTCATTTGCACAGGGGTGCGTCATTCATACTTTTCATATGAGGTGAGTTCATCAAATCTATTTGTTACTTGTATTACAGCTGCAGTAGTATTTGGAGCAAGATTACAATTCACAGTTACACTACAGTTTCTCTGTCAAGACCTCATGGGTCGTTCTTTGGAGTTTATGACCATTGCTGATGACTGTTTAATCTGTTTTCCATTGGTCAACAGGTGGTGTAACCTCCTTTTGGGTAGTTTCTTGATTCTTGATAACTATCACAATTTGCTCTGGCCTTCACTTACTATTATGAGGTTTGGACATCATCTGGCAGAGGCTTCAAGAAAGGAGATACAGCCAGCCGCGGCCGCTGCAGGTAAGAGCATGGGGCCGGATTGGGGGGGGGGAGGGGGAGGATTACAAGAGACGACCACAAGGGAAAATTTAATAAATAATTTTCCCTCATGGTCGTCTCTTGAACCCCTCCCCCCTCCCCCAGCCGGCCCCACTGCCCCACCGCTCTTACCTGCAGCGGCCGCGGCTGGATACAGCCCCATTTACTTATGAAGTTATCAAATCAGGGTGACTGACAAAAGAAGAGATAAAGCGCATTGTCTTTAAAAATGGCGTAATGCAGGACCATATGTGTCAATAACCATAATGCTAAGTCCCAACAAGTCCTAAAGCATACACAACATGTTTAGAATCAGCATTTGTGGGCTTTGGACTAGGGTCTTCCTATCGAAAGGGATTGAATGATAACATTGCTCTCCAACACAGAGAAATCTAGAGTTAGAGTATTACAACTATGGTGGAAATGTTGTCACTACGAAATAGATTGGAGACCTCCCATAACTGGAGAAGGCTTGCCTTCGCTAGAATATTCCTCAACTTCTATATGTTTGACGGATGGTAGCTCGATTTCGGGCCTCTGAAACTGTAATTAAAGTGCATAGTGAAATGGAGGAGGAAGAGGAAGGGACTGCTTTAGACTGGCTTTTATGCCAAGAAGAGGACACTTAACTTAAAAGGAATGACTGTGTGGAGAGAATGAGTCCACAGACAGTTACACACAGATAGATACGCAAACACAGAAAGGTGTCCCGGTGTTGCTGGTTTTAGAGACTGGGAGATCCTGGCTCCCTCAAAGAAGCTCAAGTCTTGGGGTGGTCTACAGATCAGGTCTCATAGGTTTCAAGCTCCTGCCCGCTCAAGAAGAGCAAAATGACCACTGCAGTAAAAATACACAACAGTAGCATCTACTAAGATGTCAGCAGAAGTAACAAAAGGCACCAAAGCACCTTCTGTCTTCTCACCCAGTGGTATCTGGGTGTCAACCGGTGAAAGCATGTATGACACTCCATTCTCACCGGATGCCCTCCATGGAGGCCACTTGGTAACCTAAGAGGACAGAGCTGGGCTAGGCAGGATCCTGTTGGAAAGAGCCGCTGCCAAGATGAGTTTTCAGTGTTACTTGCTTTTATTTATCCAAGCCCTGAGTGGAAGGAGGTGAGTGACGTCTCATCTGGCAGAGCTCAGGGGCCAATACCAGAAAGTTTGCGCAGGTGCAGAAACAGGTCCAAAACCATGTTGTGCAGTTTTGCTGCTCGAGCAATAGAGAACGGGGCAAGCAGATGTGGTCCGACTCCAAGAATGTTTTTGCGCCATGGTATAAATGAGAAAATGTATTAGAGGGATTATTGCTAAAAAATAAAATGAAAAGAGAAACCCTTACAAACATAAAGAAAACTGATGGTGCACTGTTTTTGTAATTACTGAAATAAAAAAGAATACACTGTTTTTGCTAAAACATAGCACAGTTTTTCACATTTGAAACATGGAAAGAATTTTTTCCCCCTTTCTGTTAAGCAAACAGCAAAAATAAAGCGAAATCACTGTGTGCCATACAACTTTTTCTGTTCCCTGCTTCATGAGCATCACAAATGCTGCAAATTAATTTGACTGTGGTTTTTCTTTTCCAGTTCTATATTTATCTTTCTATTTTTTCCAAGTTTGGCTGTGCCTTCAAAACAGCTGGGCACAAGAATGGTTGAGATCCTCTTCACGAGTTAGGGATAGGTAAGTGCAACCTTTCAAACTAGCCAGGTCAGGCTAGGCAGGAACATA
The DNA here is from genome assembly GCA_963921515.1 of Calotriton arnoldi. NCBI lineage: Eukaryota > Metazoa > Chordata > Amphibia > Caudata > Salamandridae > Calotriton > Calotriton arnoldi. Next base: position 80,095 of record CAWUFW010015308.1, on the reverse strand, counting down.
ATCTTTTTCCATGAGAAGGAGGCCTAACTTTTCATCTGCACCATGTTTAATGTGGTGACCTTCCCAGGTTCAGTTAGGCACGTCCAGTGTGATCTCCCTTTCACTAGGGTTTGTTGTACCAGATTTTTCCTATACAGATTAGGGGCTTTCTTAACCTCTACAGAAGATCATTTCTGTACTTGTTACCTCCCACACACACACATATGTGGGGCATAATGAAGTAATTGATAGCTAGGAACCCACATCAGAATATTTTCTTGGAAAAGAGGGCCCAATTCACAAAGATGAGTAGTTGTGTCTTCCTCTAGCCTTTGATGGGAATTGCGCCTGGATATTGAGGCCTGATTAGCAAAGCGTAAGCAGTTGTGTCTTATGCCATGCAACTTACTCATGTATTTCCAGGAGTAAAATATGCTTACCAAAATTAAAAAAATAATGTGATTCAAAAAGCTTTTTCATTACTCAAGTATGTCTTTTGAGACTGCATAAGAAAGACACATTGAAGGTAAGTGTAAGACCCAACTACTCACAAGTAATGCCTTGAGAATCAGGCCTGTATATTCAGGGGTCAATCGCACCTAAACAAAATGGGAGTAGTACACAGTTCCAAGTAAGACAAGCATTGGCAAAGCATATTGGTCTTGCCTATGTGAGAGCTATTGGCATTGCCAATATCGTTTAGCCATGTTGTACATCAGCATGACTGCTGTTGAGCATGGCTAAAAGTTAGTGGCATGGCGTAGAGGAGAGTGGTGCAGAGTGGAGTAGATTGGCATGTAGTGGCATGGAGTGGTGTAGAGGAGAGTGGAGCGGCATAGAGTAGAGTTCGTGGAGTGGATATAACATAAATAAGCGGTATTCCTGTGTTAAAAGTAGGAAACCATCTTGCACATGCAGGAATAATACAGAAATGCTTATAAAAACAACCATTGGCAAAGCCAATAGGTTTCGCCTTTGACAGAGCTATTGTCTTTGCCAATGTCTTTTTGCCATGTTGTACAGTAGAGTGGAGTAGAGTGAAGTGGCGTAGAGTACAGTAGACTGGAATAGAGTGGCATACAGTGGGGTGGCGTAGAGTGAAGTGACTTAGAGTAGAGTGGCTTTGAGTGGAGGGGGGTAGAGTGGCCTAAAGTGGTACAGAATAGAGTGGGGTAGAGTTGAGTGGCATAGAGTGGCGTACAGTGGAGTGGCATAGAGTGGAGTGTCGTACAGTGGCGTGTACTGGAGTGCTGTAGAGTGGACTGGTGTGGAGTGCAGTGTCTTAGAGTAGAGTGGTGTATAGTAGAGTGGCGTAGAGTGCAGAGGCTTGAAGTGCTGTAGAGTAGAGAGTAGAAGCGTAGAGTGCAGTGGCATAGAATGTAGTGGCGTAGAGTACAATGGCGCAGAGTGCACTGGTGTAGAATTGAGTAGTGCAGAGGTATAGAGTAGAGTGGTGCAGAGCAGAGTGTTGCAGAGTGCAGTGACGTAGAGTAGAGTGGTGCGGAGTGCAGTGGTGTAAGGTGCCATGACATAGAATAGAGAGGAGTGGAGTGGCATATGGTAGTACAGTTCTGGGTGTAAGTAACTAAAGCATCAATAGAGACTGTAGGTATAGTGAAAGCAACATAAATAGCCATATTCATGTGTTGAAAGTAGTAAAGCACAATGCTCGTCCAGGAATAACACCAAAATGGTTATAAAAATAAGCATTGGCAAAGCCAATAGGTTTCACACATGCAAGAGCTCTTGGCAAAGCCAATGTCTTTTTGCCATGTTGGATAGCAGAGGGGAGTGGTGTAGGGTAAAGTAGACTGGCATATAGAGTAAAGTAAACTAGCGTAGAGTGCAGTGGCGAGTGGAGTGGCATAAAGAAGAGTGGTGTAGAGTAGAATGGGTTAGAATGGAGTGGAATGGCATAAGGTGGAGTGCGGCAGAGTAAATTAGAATGAAGTGGTGTGGATTAGAGTGGAGCGGCAAAGAGTGGGGTAGAGGTATATAGAGTGCCGTGGTGTAGAGTAGAGTGGCGTAGAGTGCAGTGGTGGAGAGCACAGTAGAGTGATGTAGAATATAGTGCAGTGGTGTGGAGTGGCATAGAGAGCAGTGGTACAGAGTAGAGTGGCGTAGACTACAGTAGAGTAGAGAGGCATAGACGAGTGGTGTGGAGTGCAGTGGCGTAGAGTGGAGTATTGCAGATTAGAGTGGCATAGAGTGACTTGACGTAGAGTGGAGTGGTGTAGCGTAGACAGGTGCAGAGTACAGTGCAGTGGCGTACAAAACAGTGGTGCTGAGTAGAGTGCAGTGGCATAGAGTGCAGTGGTGCAAAGAAGAGTAGAGTAGCATTGAGTGGCGTGGCATGGTGTAGAGTGCCATGGAGTTCAGTGCATAGAATAGTGTGGTGTAGAGTAGAGTGCAGTAGCGCAGTGTAGAGTGCAGTGGTGCAGAGAAAAGTAGAGTTCAGTAGCATACAGTGGGGTGGTGCAGAGAAGAGTAGAGCGGTGTAAATTGGCATATAACGGAGTGGTGCAGAGAAGAGTAGAGTGGTGCAGAGTGCTGTGGTATATAGTGGAGTGGTGTAGAGTAGAGTGGCGTAGAGTGGAGTGATGCAGAGTGCAATGGTGTTGAGTTGAGTGGTGCAGATTAGTGTGCAATGGCCTAGAGGAATGCAGTCAAAGACCTACGTCAGAGCCTCCGTTCAAGTTCTTCGATGATTAATTTCTGAAGAGATGCCGCTCTCATGGGGTTTGTCAATGTTTCACAGAGGCACTGAATTGGTGAGTACTGTATTTTGGAGAAAGAAAAACACAGCAGAGACAGTGTTTTACTCAGTAATTGATATTTGGGGGACAAGAAATAATGTTGCAACGTTCTTTATTTGGAAGGCAAGCAGAATCACAGACACACTTTACAGTACAAGGATATGCGTATTTTGTGCCAAAACGATGGTCGTATTGGCTGTTATAGAGGAGCTGATTTGCTTACATTCTTGGGCATGGGGGTGAGAGGAAAATGAAACAACATGGAAGGGGGGGCGGTGGGAGGGAATAGAAGCTAAATGGACGGGGATATGGGAGACAGACTGAAAACACAAGCACTCATATGGAGTGCTTGAACTTAAAAAAAAGTAGCTCCAAAAATGGGAGCAGTTGAAGGACACAAGTACTTGGTTCATGCTCCAATGGAAAGCCCACAAGAAGAAGAAATGACCCACACATTCCATAACAAACTGGGGCAAAGCAAATGAGAGCAACACTGAAGCTAATCAATAGTAAGCTTTGAATGGGCTGTACGCCCACTGTATGTAAACAACATTTCTCACAGAGACAGCGCATGTGCTGTCTTGGCAAAGCCTAAAAATAGTGTGTTGTGAAAAGACGAGAAAGGACAAAGACGAGGAGGGGAGACTTTTGGAGCTTTGTGCCTTGTGCCTTGAGTGTCCTGGTTAGGTCAGTTTAGTTGCTCATACAGCAAACTGGAGGCACGTTAACACATATCATTTAAGTTGGTTAACCACTGGGAGGAAATGCCCCTAAATCCTTCCTGAATGCCATATTAGAACATCATTCAACGCCTTTTAAGGACTTGGGGTGTCCCTACACATTTGGGGCAAGACTCTTCTCTTCTCCTGGCTCTAACAACATAAGATGTACCTAATTGGGAAAAGTAGTCTACTCAGAAAAGTAGGCTGCGTGTCTAAGAAATATTATTTGACTACACCACAGTGTTGTTTGTGTACAGGAGAATGCCATGTCCATTGTTGCTCCTGAAAGAAAAAATCTTCATGTTAAACAAGCCACAGCAGCCCTTCTGAGAAAAGTAATCATTAACGAATATTTCCATCATAAGTTCTGGGTATTTTGTTTGGCAAAAGGGCACTGCAGTTTTCAGATTTCCAAGTATGATATTAATTGAGATTTAATTAACCCCAGCCTGTAGGAGAGTGCTTCGGCGCTGATAACAAGTGGCCCAACGTCAAAAGTAGTTATAAAAAGAGACAAACTTATCTAGTAGATGTTTTGGAGTGAAGTATTGAGTAGTTTGTGAACCGGCGTTTTTGCACAGTATGAAATTCGCTTTTGCTGGCTCAGCAGCTGTGGTTTACAGCTGAAGTTTAACCCAAAGGCCTTTGTGGCGCCAAATCACTCACAGATGGTTTGCTGGTTCTGCTTTCATTTATTCCTTATAAATTCTACATTTTGTAACAGTGAAAAAAACACTGGAGGAAGGGCTCAGCCAAAATGTTTTGTACAAATACAATTTTAGCTTGCTTCCTGCCTCTCAGTTCTTGACGTGATGTACTTGTAGGCGGAATAGTTACTGAAATTGTTTACACAAGCATGTCAACACTTCATGGAGCACTTTTTGCATAGCACACTTTATAGAGTTAACAGTCTTTATGTAAAAAAGTCCGTTTTTATATAGCGCAGCTACTCACCCTTACGGGTCTCAAGGCGCTGGGGGCCGTAGTGGAAATTAAGTGAGCTATTGCCCAGAGTCACATGGTGCTGAGCTGAGCTGCCGCCGGAGCCGGGGATCGAACCGTGAACCCTGTGCTCCGAAGTCAGCTGCCCTGGCCGCTGCACCACACCTGCGAGCTGGCCGATTCCAAGGGAGGCATCCTTTGTTATACTGATAATTGTATTCAAGAAAAGATTTAGAGGTTTCTTAATTGAACCGTAGTTCATTGCTCCTTTTATAACATCAGGCAGAGTGTTATACAGAACTGTACTGGCTCCCTTTGGTAGTCACCTTAACACTTGAAAAAGTGTGTTCACTTTTGCCTTTCTACAACCACTCAAAACGTTATCTGGCTTGATTTAGGTTTCTAAGCCTTTCAGGGCAGTTTCTCCGGTGGATTTATGCAAGAGGCAGAGTTTTACAGTGCTTTGCACTTTTTTTGTTTAGAAGAAGAGTATGAGCACTTCTCAGCAATGGTGCAATACATTTAACAGGCGAGTACCAACACTTCTCAGTAGCAGACTGGTACTCTGCGATATTGAGTACTTGCACTTCTATATTCCCATATCCACTGACATGACACATGGGTGAGGTTTTCAGCCATTCCCATGTGTGATCTTGTTTTCTAAGACCTGGAACGGATTGACTCATTGCACTCAGTGCCTCTTGGATCTGACTTAACTACAATTGTGGTAGCCATTAATATCTGGCTGTGATATAGTCCAGTTCACTACTTTTTCTTCTTTATTTTGTGTATCTGAAAACATATGCTGTTAATAGTACCAAATGCACCTTAATGTACACAAATGATAAAAAAATATTCAGTATGGTACTACGCATGAGTTAAGATTGAAGATACACGGGTGAAAAAGAATAAACTAAATAAATAAACACTAAATAGGGTAGACTGGACCTTCACCAAATTTTCAAACAATGTATGGTCTGGAACCAATTATTACATAAACACGTAGCACTAAAATTAGAGGCAAGCAGAGTTAAATCATTTGCACTGTGCAGACCTTTTTGTCGGTAGTGCTGCAGAATAGGAAGGAAGATGGGCAGTTGCACCCTTAATAGGATGGAAGATGGGCAGTGGCACACTTAATAGGATGGAAGATGGGCAGTGGCACCCTTAATAGGATGGAAGATGGGCAGTGGCAAACTTGATGCACACAAGCTGCAGTATGTATGATTATACTAATGTGTGGACTATATTGGTACCTCCATGTTATCATTCCAGAGAGATCAGCAACAGAGGGGCATCCTGTTTAGGCGGGAAATGAGGGGTACAGGTGTACTCGGAGCTTTGGTCAATAGCTAAGGGTTGCATTGATCTACCCAAATGATTTATACTGCTGCCTCCAGCAGATAATTCTGCTGTTTCGGGCCTCATTGCCCTAGATATGTACAAGTGTAACTAACGGTGTTTTCACAGCAGGATGCGTTTTCTTCCAATGCAACTGCCTGCCTTCACCAGCTTGCACATTATTGGAAGCTAGTGCATGTTTCTGGAGAAGGAGCAGGCAAAGGAGGTGTGATCCTGCCCCACAGATGGGCACATGGCTTTGCTGGTACAGGGCAGAGAGTATGAGGGTGCATATATGCAAGTGTTTGTGTGAGTGTGTGGGCCTAACTCTGTTGTGGTGTTCCTCCTCTGTGCAAAGCTTCTGATCCACCCCTTACCTTCATACAGAGGGCATCTCCAGAATGATGAGGCCCAACACTTGCATAATATTGGCATAGTATATTGGTGCACATCTTTAGCTTAATATGTGCATCCTTCACAGAAATGTTGCTCTGGTTGCCCTGGCATATATGTGCCCATTCTTGACAAATTCTGGAAATTCCAGACATAATTGTTATTATCACTGGTATAAAGTGGACTCCTGCATATTGGTACCCATGCTTCAGATGAGCATTTTTTTTAATAGTGGCTACCCCTGACATAATGGTGCCCTGGCATGATGGCCTCCCTTCTTCTCATATAGTAGGCATTCATGACATACTTGTGGCTATTCATGACATAATGGTACGTCTGGCATAATGGTGCTCATCCTTGACAGATTGTGGGCCATCTTGACATAATTATGGCTGACCCTTCCATAAGATGGTTCCAGCGTAATGATTCCCCTCCTGATATATCCCCGGTATTCCTGACAGAATTGCAGCTGTACCCAGCATAATAGTGGAGAAAATGTTTGCCATATGTTGGGCGTCCCTGGTATTTGATGATGATGATAATATATGGACATCAACCTTAGAACCTCTCCATCTTTGTCAGTAGCACATTTGTGAAACATATGTAAAGGACATGGTTTATTAGCAATGAAAATCTGTCTTCTAGGGGCATTTCTTTCATGAATATTATAAGTGTTTGCCTGTGGGAATTTGTGCCTATTTAAAATGAAAAGGTTGTATTTGATAGCAAAATGTTTATTTTCTGAAATTACTAGCCTGATATTAGTAGACAAATTTGTTGGATTTCTAAATGTATTTAAAGTTTGTATGTCAATGATAGTTTGTGCTGAATTCAGGAGGCGGATTGCCGACCTTATTGATGGTAGAGGGTACTACTAAGGTCGATGTTATTTCATAGCTCCCGTGGAGGCATTTTTTTAACCCATATTGATAATGCTTTTTATGATGATGTCCTACTGCCTTTTGTGGCATGAGAATGTAAAATTGCTGTAATCTGTTTGCTGTCTGATCCGGTAAGGTCTCTAACTTCAATGTTAATTGTTGTATTTGAGCCTGTTAGCTTTGTCTTGCTGTTGGATCATGAGATATGTTCACCTTTCCATTTTTCTACTGAATGAGAATCTAGTTGAGATAGAAAAATGAAGGTAAAGCAGAATGAAGAAGTAACAAAGGTGCTACATATATGTTGACAAATGATAGGCCATGTGAAATTGCATACCAGTATTTTTAGAACTGCCAATACTACCTATATCTCTTTAGTACATTTAGAGGGAAATTCTTCTGAAAAATGCTTTATTATCCTCCAGTATATTTCTTTAGCACACCTCTAGGATCTGTGACACATTAACCAATTTATGTTAAAATTGTGCTGTAAAATACACTTGGCCCTTTTTAAAAAAGAGATCCACCTGCCTCCCCCGCCCGGCTCCTGTGAATGACCCATATTGAAGTCGGCCTCGTGAGCTTTGCTGACTCACTCGATACAACGTAAAGTATTTATGGTCCACCGCTTTCACAGTTCCCAGACGTCACTGACTGTATGTTTGTCGGTATGTGTGCACAAGTGTATAAGGTTGTGTTGGTCTATGAGTGCGTGGATGCTAGTATGTTGCTACATCTGCATGTATGTGTGAGCATGTGCAAGCATGTTGTTTTTCTCTGTGATCATGCACTACACAGAGCCCAGACCTATTGATGGCAATGCTTGTTTCAAATGTTAGGGCCATAGGCCTTTCCGTCGGTGATTTATTTGTGAAGTTTGTAATGAAAGTTGCAAATCTGCTAGACGTCTTTTTCAAAACTAAGACTGGAATATTAAGTCCATGCTTGCGTTAATGAGTTAAAAAGCAGCTAGAATGGAATAAATATTTACCCCAGCACTGTTATCAAGAGCAAAATCATTTATTAATTCCGTTTTATTGTACACCCCAAAAGAGCAAAAGTCTGATAGTTTATTTGCAAAAAGGTCCTCATCTATGGATTTCGTTGACCTTTTATTGATACATTTTTAAATACTTTCTACATGTTGTCCATTTCCCAGCGGTATTCCATTTTATTTCCTTAATACTTTAACCTCACAATTTGCCTATTTTGTACTCGTTATTCACATTGAAAAGCTGCTCCGTTTCGCACTAAATAAAACTGCATACCTATTCTTAAGGGTCATAGGGTGCAGAAGATCCCCCTTAATAGCCTTTACTTTTGTTTACAAATATTTGGCAATATTGTTGCATAATGCTTGGGTAGCAGCTACCTATAGAATGGGATTACATTGAGATAGCCAAAATGAGCTACTTGGGTGTAAGATATGTCTCTATGATGGTTTTAATGAAGATGTGCAATTCCCTATTCTCTTTTGAATGTGTTTTTACCTCCACTTAATGTCGTTCTCTCGGTGTGGGATTACAAATTTGAGTTAGTTGAATGTTTGAAACAGAAGTTGAGGAGAGTCAAATAGTTTATCGAGATATTAACATTTCCTTTATCAAAGATATACGATTATGACCAGGTTTAATGGTAGGATTTGTTATGCCTTTCTCTGTTTAAATTTGAAAAAGAGCAACAACACAATTATATTGAGCATCGTCAAAGAGTAGTTAGTGCAACCCATGGATCAATCTGCATTGTGTAGTTAATGTTACATGTACTGGATTTAGTAGCATCTGACGGGAGAAGTGTGACATTTTCTTATTTCACAGCTGAATCATTAGCATCTTTGTACTTCAGATCAGCAAACCCAATGCATATAAGGGGAAACACAAATTAGATAGTTCTGTGGCACCCCTTGTCAGATGATATTCGGGGTGGCCAGTTGTCTTGGGTGGAACAAGGAGTCAAGGATAGAACTAGGAGCCTAGGTTAACTCCATTCAGAGCTAGCGATGTCATGATCACTAGGAACATTCGTTTGCAGTAGTACATAGAGTTCTAGACAAGGTCATTACCTTATTGGCCTTCTTTGGGAGAGGGAGAGGGCAGCCATGAACCCATTCAACTGGGTTTAGCTATATGGGTGCTAAAAGTGGAGACACAAACAGTTACCTTGCCAGGAATGCCAAAATAATTTCTGATGACACTGGCTCCATAGTTTTCCAAACTTTACCATCATTTACCATAATAGTGTTAGTCATCTCTGTTAGAAATTATTATTTCTTGGTGGGTGGGTGGCTACAGAATAACCCTCAAAGTCAGAAAATTAACCTGTGCTCTTTCCCCTGGTATATATGGCAAAGAGCAGGCAGGCTTAACTTAGGGCAATGTGTAAAGTATGTATGCAGTACTAAAAAAGTACTAAAATTCAAAGTGCAAAAAAAAAAAAATCTCAAACCAAATCTGAAAAACAGAGCAACATTTAATATAAAAAATGACACTAAAATGACAAAAATCCATTCAGGAGAACCAGAGGTATGAATGTTTAAAGCTTTAAGTAGGAATAGTGCCAAAAAGCACAAGCATCAATGTCTGTCATGGTCATGGCAGACCAGGACCTAGGTGCAATTTAGGCTGACCACAATGGAGCAAAGGTCAGATACACCCGCCAGGTTCACCCTGGTCAAGGATATTAACTTCTGACTTAGTCTTTTAAGTCCCAATCCACCACAATAGTACACTTCTTCAGGGGAGGCACTTAGTGACTCACATGGTGTCAGGCAGAGGCAACCAGCAGGGTCTAGTCAAGCTGGTCAGCTGTGTACTTCCAGGAAAAGGCCTCCTGCAGCTTATTGTCTCCATGTAGCCACGCAGGAGGCCAGCCAACTTACCCTTAGAGTCTACGTCTTTGTCTTGGGCACAAGTTGGAGCAGGTCCAGTCCTTCAGGACTCCTCTCAGGTCACAGACAGCTGGTCAAGTCCTCTTCTGATCTTCTCCAGGTCCAGAAAGTGTTCTGAAGTGGGTGCCTGGAGATGCCACATTTTTTTGATAACCAATTTTATTGATTTCAAGAGTATACATAAAATAAAATGTTAACATTGCCATCGCCGATATTCTTGCCCCATCCTGAGATTTCACATAGGAATACATGTTGAGAAATCTATGTACAAGCCCACAACCCATAGTGATCCAGTCATTTTCCCCATATTTGTTTGTGCTTATGAAAGCAACCCCTTGACGCATAAATGGGTTTCTCTTGTGTCGTGCGCCAGTCCATTCCTTACCCACATTCGGTTATCATTGGTGTATTTGTCAGTTTATATTTACGGCCAATGTATCTTTTTGCCAGTATCGTAGCAATCCTAGTTAAATATCGTTCAACTCTATTATTACCAACGTTGTCCAGAATCCCTAGCAGGGTGTCTATGGGTGACAGTGTAAGTGTGTACCTAAGGACTCGGTAGAGAGAGGACACAATGCGTTGTCAGTAAGTAATAATTAGAGGACACAGCCATGTCGTGAGGAAGAAATTCACCTCTGGACTCGAACAGCAGAAGCCAGTGGGAGAATGTGTCTTCTCCACGTGCCATAGTTTTATGGGAGTGATATATGTTCGGTGAAGGTAGTTCAGTTGACTCAGTTTTAGGTGGGAGGATATATATCTATTCCGGGGAGCCACGCAGGCTAGTTGCCAGTTTGTGTCTTCCGGGGGGCCGATCCAAGCTTCCTATTTCCTCCTCATGGGGGTGAAGACGTCGGGGCGTTGTTAATCATGGTGCAATAGATGTGTGATACCCCCCCGTTTTCCCATCAGTAGCTGAGCTTCCAATGGATTGTATTCAGGGAGTGCGACAAGGTCTTCTATGTACATGGCTAGAGCATGTCTCACTTGCAGATATTTGTGAAATTTGGTCTTATAATGAGGGTATTGTGTCTGAAGGTCTTGAAAGGACATAATATGGTTCCCTTTCCAGATGTCACTCAAGATCGATATGCCAATGTTGTTCCATGTCTGAAAGCGCTGAAAACTGGAAGTATGCCTGAGGCAGCGACCATGCCAGAGTGGGGTCTGTTGGGTAAGTGTATCCTGCCACTTCATAGACAGTAGTGCCCCCCGCCAAGTCGGAAAGACTACTCGTGTCACCTCAAGCAGATGTTTGGGGATTAGATCCCCATAGAGTAGTCTCATGACCTTATCTAAATTTAATATGACTAGTCCGGCTCGATATGCAGGGTCGACCCTTCCATGGGTTAGCCAGTCATTAAGCACCAGTAGTTATGTGGCTTTGTAGTATATTTTGGAGTTCACCATCACCATACCTCCATCAAACATCGATAGTCTACATTTATTCAACGTGTTGCAGGGTGGACAGTTAATCCAGAGGAAGTTGCAGATCACAGAGATTGTCTTGGAACCATCTGTCTGGAATCAACAGCAGGAAGTTGTGGAGGATGTAGAGGTAGCGCAGAAGGATCATCATTTTAAACAGGGCCACACGGCATAATGTGTTAAGTTGAAGACGCCACATTTATGTCTGGCATGAGCTAGTGGTTGGGGGTGACTGCTGGCCCCTCCCTAATCAATAGGGTAAAGGTTTCACGGCCCTGACCTACCTACTTTGAAGTAGTTCTTGTTTGTGTTACTGCAAACAGGTCCAAAATGCAATGTGTCAGGGCAAATCCTGGGTGGCAAAAGACTTCACCCACATTCAACTTGGGCTCTGAGGGCTGTGGATTTGTGGGGGGCGTGTACTATGGTAATCCTATTATCCTCCCACATCTAACACTAAAATCCAGATTCGAGTAAGTACTGTATGAACAACTAACCCAGAGACAGACGTCTGGTAGGACAAAAGCAGGATCCTCCAGCACATCAACCAGACATGGGAAACACAAGAATTATCTTGGCATGCTGTTCTCTCCCTTTAAAGTGTGTGCCAAGTGTTACATTGGACTCAGCAGACCTGTGGAGTAGGATTCGACACTGTGTTGTCAAAAGGTGGAGCACAGCCCCAACCCTGCATATTCTGCTGAACTCAGAGGAGTCATCTCTGCCCATACAGGTCAGCCTATTGCTTGCTGTTAGAGGATTTCACACATTTTGTTTAGCTACTCAAGGCTAATTACTGGCTGGGAGGAGTTGAAGAGTCAATGCAAATTAGCTTCCAGGAACAAAAGGCAGGGAAAAGATAACTTTCTCAAAAATACTTTTGCTTAATATTTATAAAAAATTGGACTTCACCATTGAATTGCATTTTTAATGAATTAATGAAAAAAAGGTTGTTTGATTATTTGTATTTTTCTAGCCTGACTCATTCCTGAGATACAGTATTAGTATTTAATATTGCTTCCCAGTGTTTCTCTATGGCCCAGCCAGACTTCCTATAATGAAAATAGCTCTTGAGTGCTACTCACTGCAAGAACATCTTAACATTACTTTTTCACATGTTCTACTTTTAAACGCCATACACCTGCCTTGTGGGCTTAATGCCTATATAAAGGTGACTTATTAATATTTTAAAGGGAGGTTTTGATCTGTCAGAAGAATTGTTTTTGACAGGTTGAATTGCAGTTTTTACACTGCTACATTCAGGCTACTATGGGAGGCCTGAAGCCATATTTGCACTGCGACTGTAGTGGATGACACAGTTGGTGCTGCAGTCCACTAATGGCATTTAACTTCCTGGCCCTGAATACACTTTGAACCATATGCTAGGGACTTGTATGCAAGTGAAATATGTCAATTATGAGTATGCCAATTCACCCATGTTTAAAGGGGAGTACAGACACTTTACTACTTGTTAGCAGGGGTAAAATGCCTGGAGCTCTAAAGGCCGCAAAACAGGACAACTATCTGGGGGACATCATGCAACAATTTGTCATTTACTACAACCCCACTTCTTTCATCTAATAATTAATATTCTTGTTGGAGTAATTAGATCTACCTTTTTATTAACCTAAACCATGACAGGCATGATTAAAGGAAAAATGAATACACCTGTAGTCTGACCATAATGCTTGTTATACGTTAACAATTGTGATGGTATAGTCTTGAGAGAAATCTTGGTTTAATGTGTGCATTGTGTTATGGAGGCATATTGGAAGTTATTAAAGTTATGGTACTTTGGTTTTGGATGTGATTGGACAACTGATTTAATTTAATTTCTAGTGGATCCATGCTGAGAAGTTTCAGAAAAGGAAATTAAAATTACCTAACACACTGGATAAGGCGAAATTATCATTAGAACTGGTTAGTGAAATAGTACACTATAAGCTTGCAAAACGTGCATCCTAATATGATTGTATTTGTGCTAGTCGTATTTTATTTTTTTGTAAATAATGTAGCACTCTATAATCCTCCGTGCTAGGCCCTTGTGACTATCCCTCATTTCAAACATATATTGTCATGTTTGGGTGCATATTTTTCATATTAATTCAGAGGCTTTCAATTCACAGTGTTCTTTTGAAGGAGGTGGTCTTGCCTGAGGCAGGCATGACTGTGCCGTAATTTAAATCAACATAATCATGTTATGAAAGGCGCTGGTTACCTTGCAAAGGCTTTCACTATACCATACTATAGAAATTATTATTCGAAGCACTGCAGGGAGAAAGGTGAATTTCACTATATTGTTTCAGTGTAAGCACAAACGGCTAGATTGTCGGTAGGTGCTTAATCAGAAAGATAAGTTGGTAGTAATTAGTTTGCGACAGAGAATTTTCAAGCTTCAGTGTCCACCAAGGCGTGGGACAGTGAAGGGGAGAATTGCTATTTTAGGTACTTTTTTATTTTACTTTGCTGCCTTAAGACTTAGGTTCATAATGTCAAATCCCTTCATATCCCTCTGTCTGAAATTAAAATTGTACATATCAGCTCTTCAGAATGCCACCTGGCACTGTCCCAATGACATTTTGCAATTTTCGCACTTGTCACATTCTGGTTTCTGTAATCATGTCCCAGCTTGACTATTCACAGACTGTTCTGTCTTATGCACTTCACCTCATCCTTCAGGTGCTCCTGTAATAATAAACATGTTATTTATAAGGTTTTCTAAAGGTAGGTTCAGGTTATGTCAAATTGCTCATGGGAAATAAATGGGACTTTACTCACCCGCATTGGTGGAGGAAAAAAAATCAGGTGAAAAATTTAGCTTTTATTGACAGTTGGCTACCTTTAACACTTCTATTTTGGGGCGATAAGCTTGATAGGGTGTAGCATAGCAGTTCAGGCTGAACTGCTTTAATGAAGGTGTGGCCAAGACTTCTTTTCATATGGTTAGATTAAATGAACTTTAAGGTGATGGGATGGCATGCTGCCCTAAGGAAATTCCGGTGAACAAGAAGCTTGCACTCCAGCACTTCCATCCATCAGTTTTTGCTGTCTCGTGAAGCCACAATATGTCCCTGTAATTCCATTGTGCACTTTTCCAACATTCCAGCCAGCAGATTTAACTCACTTTCAATTAGTTCTATGCCTTCCACACTTTGTAGAACCAGGACTGGAAGGACTCGCTAACTAGGGAAACAAGAATTAGTAAATGCATTAGGTTTCGCCTATGTGATTAATAATAAGCTGTTTTTTTGTTGTAAGTTGCAGCTAGCTGAGAAGTTGTATAATATAAGTTACAGATGGTCTATTAAAGTGTTATGACTTATTTATGTACAAAAAGGCAATCTATTGTGCTGTTACTAGTGGTATAGTGCGGGTAAGTAATAGCAAAATTGTGAAAAATGAAATAAAAGAGGGAAATAATAGAATTAATTGATGTAACAGCAATATTATGTGTTTAGAGGAATTCTGACAAGTTTTGGCCCCGGTGCCACTGCACCTGCTGCACCATTAAAATCATGACCCTATTGCCTGTAAGGTAACTGCACTTGTGACTGCCTGTTTAGTATTAAAATATTGCATTATTTGGTGTTTAGAGGGGGGTCCTAGAGCTTTGGGCCCCAGTGTCACTGCACCTGCTGCACCATTGAAATCATGACCCTAGTGCCTGCAAGGTAACTGCACTTGTGATTGCTTATTTAGTAGTTAAATATAGCAATATTTGGTGTTTAGAGGAGTTCTGACAACTTTTGGGCCTGATTGCTACTGCACCTGCTGCACAATTCAAATCATGACCCTGTTGTCTGCAAGGTAACTGCACTTGTGACTGCCTGTTTAGTAGTAAAATATAGCAATATTATATTAGATATATTAAATACAAGAGATTTCACAAGCATGTACTGGCGAAACCTGAAAAGCAGGAAACGGGTGCATGCACCTGCTGAACCGTTCAAATCAAGCCCCTTTTAACTGCAAGTTAACTGCGATTGTGACTGCCCGTTTAGTAGTAAAATATTGTAACATTAGGTGTTTATAGGAGTTCTGACAACTTTTTGGACCGGTGCCACTGCTGCACCATTCAAATCATGACCCTGTTGTCTGCAAGGTAACTGCATTTGTGACTGCCTGTTTAGTAGTAAAATATAGCAATTTTAGGTATTTAGTGGAGTGCCTAGAGCTTTTGGTTCTGGTGTCACTGCACCTGTTGCATCATTGAAATCATGACCCTGTAGTCTGCAAGGTAAGTGCACTTGTGACTGCCTGTTAAGTTTTAAATTTTAGGGATAATCTGGGTTTAGTGGGTTCCTTAGAGCTTTTGGCCCCGGTGCCACTGCACCTGCTGCACCATTCAAATCAAGTCCCTTTTAACTGCAAGATAACTGCGACTGCCTGTTTAGTAGTCAACTATAGCAATATTATGTGTTTAGAGGAGTTCTAACAACTTTTGGGCCCGGTGCTACTGCACCTGCTGCACCATTCAAATCATGACCCTGTTGTCTGCAAGGTAATTGCACTTGTGGCTGCCTGTTAGAAGTAAAATATAGCATAGCTCTTATATAGTAAATGTATTGTTAACGCGCAATGTTTATTACAACATTTAGAATTTGATCATAATGACCAAATAAATTAGGCTGAAAAAATCAATCCGATAATGCCTACAAAGTGCAAAGAAAGGTACTGAGGCATGAATAGGAAATGCCACAAACGTTCTAAGGCTAAAGCATCTGCTTTACACAACTAAGTAATAACAAGCATTTTCAATGCAGTAGGTCACGCATTTGAGCTATTGGTACTGTAAATAACAATGCCTTTTAATTATGTGTTTTGAAAACCTGCAAGCGGTGCGTAAACATGCAGTTTGTACTTATAGCCCTTGCTTACAAGAAGCAAGGCTGGCAGTAAAAGAGGCGCAGTTACTGCCAGCCTTGCTTCTCAGGAATGACTATAAGTACAAAGTGCGTGTGTACGCACCGCTTGCAGATTTTCGAAACACATAAATAAAAGGCATGGTCATTTACAATGCCAATAGCTCAATTCTCCAAATGCGAGACCTATTGCATTGCAAATGCTTGTTTAATGCTTGCAAAGCTTTATTGTTATGGGGTAAACCCTCGGCGTACAAGCAGAGAGGAGCCACTGTCTGTTTAATAGAGCGCTGCTTTCCTCCCCTGATGGGTTAGGATGTTTTAAAGCAGTAAACCGTCAGTCCTATCCATCAATGAAATTCAGCAACCTTTTGTCCCAAAGACTGTTGTGAATAATTCTAAACGGTCTCTGGAGACAATCATTATTACAGGATATACTCCTAAGAGTACATCAATGAAACTCAGACTGCCAGTCTGCATAGCGCAAGATGGACAGTTCCAGCCAAAAATATGACGGGGCCTGGAGCTTTATTGACATTTACATCACAAATACTTAGCAATGAAAGCAGCTGTTGTGGAGAGCGTTCCACGCAACATGCTTGGAATATGCTGTGAACTGAAATTCATAACTCCTAACAAGCAATTTACCTGCTGTCAGTCTCCATGTTCTTGCAGCATTACTGGGCACTTACTGTGACAGACGATTTAAACAGCACATGTGTACCGTTAGGATGATAGTTTAAATGCAGTTTGAGGCAGGAAGTAACGGGTTGTGGACTGTTATTCTTAATGGCCAGTCATCTGCAGGATTACACCGCAGCAGGAAGGTGGCTCTGTTGTGATTGGCTCGTGGAATCAGACACCATTCATTGTAATGAAGAGCTGATGGTGGTTCCAATGCGCAGAGCACGAGGCAGCGCGGCATGACGTGCATTCCTCTGACTTCCATGTTGACATTACATAGATGGCTACAATGCCTTTATTTGAGAAATGTGTTTGCAGCTATTTGAGATGAGACAGTTTACTGCATCGCCGCGACAACTAAGGACAAAAAAAGCATCTGCCGAGAGTTAATGGGGAAATATGCCGAACAGAGCATTGCTCCGTGAAAGGGCCTGAATGCCTAAAATGATGTTAATAGCCTTCACAATACAAGAAGTCACAAGAGGTGGTGTGGCAAAAATCACCTTTATTGGCAACGGCTTCCAGCCAAGTCTCCCGGTGCCGCTTTCCTGACCACCCTGCAGCTGGGATAGTTTCCAAACTGTGCGGTAAAGTGAGACAGGTTAATTAATGGGCAAGGGGGTGTCACAATGTCGGGATCCCCATTGTTAAAGATGAAGCCATTCCGAAGGTTCAACATGAACAGGTTTGTTTTGTTGAAGTAGTCCCCAAATGAACCAATGAACATGTACAGCGTAAGGAAACTGTACTCGGCTGGTGATCCTGATTGAAAAAAGGAAGTGATGTATCAGGAGCACCAGCCAATGAAAAGCCACCAAAGAAGACCGACAGCAGGAGTGAGCCAAATATAATCAGCAGGTGGGATTGCACTCCCACATTGATTACAGCAGGTCTTGCAGACTGCACAAGCGCGCTGCCTAGGTACGACCTAAAAAGCAAGCATTACATATACCAGTTCCAATGTTTGCTAGCCTCTTGTTTAAGGTACAAATTAATTCATTTTTCTTGTTATTCTGAATTGCTGATGGTGTTTTTTTGTGAGTTTGTGAGTACTCTAATGCTCACCTGCCCAGGGATGTGTGAGGAAACTAAAATTACTTTCCGTCATGTCACAGAAGACCATAACTCATTATAGTACCCAATACATTAAAAACGCTCCTCATTGTTAACCACATATTTCATATGATACATAAGTCTGGGGGTAGAAATCACACCACAAATTATCATTTCTGCTTTTTAAGCACTGTCTGTTCTGAGTCAAACCAAAGAACACTGTTCTCTATTCACCAGTTGCTTCTCAGATTTGAGCACCTTTCTCTCTCAAACTTCCAACTTGCTGTAAAAAAAGTGCTGACTGTAACCAAAATATTCAGTTAATAAAGGCACTTTTATATGTCCAACTTTGGACGAAAACACCACAATGATTCAAACAAAAAGAAAAAGCAGTGCAAACACACACTTCTCCATAAGTAACCCTTGGTGTAAAACACAGATGCAACCTTAGACCTTAAAGTCACTTCAGACAAATTCTACATGCTTCTTTTATCACTTGTTGTTGTGCTTATATCTGGAACAAGCAGTATCGGAGGAAAATCACATCCTGGAACCTGTGAGTAGAGAAACAAGCTATTTGTGCTCTTATATTTAATTGGCTTTCTTAAGGGTCGGAAAACACGGGGCGTGTGTTCCATCTTCCAGACCTATTTTTCTTTCTTGGTCTAAAGTTTAAAAAGATTTTGACTCCATAGTTAATGCACTGAAAATCTGTTACACCTGGTGAGGCAGTGTTGTGCTGCTTGTTTACAAAAAGGGCAATAAATGAGTGCCATCCGCTTCCAAACCTCTGTCTTTACTAGATTCGGGGCAGATTTGTTTTCCAGGTACCTACCGTGTCGTGGTTGCCAGATCACTCAACTATCACCAGGTGAGCTGTGTTGCAGTGCTAAGCCTTTCACCTAACAAATGTATGCTTTCAGAGAGTTGCAGTTTTGCTTCACTTCAATTGAAACATACTTATTGGAGTACCAGTTTTCAATGGAGTGTTAATAAGACCCAGAAAGTGAACATGGTGACTGGTTTCGTTGAATAATTTGTTATCCCCATGGTATTAACTTCATTATGCAATATGGAGGAGTCTAAGGTTATGTCTGATTGCAGGCTTCTCTGCCTCTGACCAAAGATTGAACCAGTTATGCTTCATGGAGGGGCTTGCCTGTCATGTACTTTAATACGCCCACTAGGAGACAGCTGCCCTGTCAGACCGCAGCATCTTACTGTTCACTTATCAGTCACATTAGAGCAAGGGGACACATGGTGCAGGCTACAAGAAGGGCATGGATTGGATGTTCAAGTTCCTTGATGTGCAGCACACAGCAAAGAAAGTCATTTTAGTCAGTTAATGATAAAGTGAAGCAAGAAAAATGAGATCTTATCTGTGTTGCAAGTTGCACCCCCATCCCATACATTAGTCGTAAATGACTAGCTTGGTGGGAGAGCCCATAACGTCACAGAAGAGGAATTCGGGATTGTATTTGAGATGGCACCATGCATCGGGGAGAGTTTGCAGAGGAGAGTAGATGTATTCAGCAAGAGATAGATACATTGATAGCAGGTCTAGCAACAGGACAGAATGGGAAACAGAGTTGACTTAGTTTCAAAACAGGACATTTTAGGGAATGGGATTTGAACAGAGTATTTTACAGGATGTGAGAAACTGGATCTGACCACAGTCTCACACAGGACGTGTGGAACTGAAAACACACAAGGGGATTAGGTAAGAATCCCTAAACATGAAGGTAATAGGGCAAAGATACAAAAAATGAATAACAATCCACTCTCAAAGCAGTGGTTCTCGCACAGAAAATCCAAAATGAACAAACCCCAAATACGAACCAAAATGGGAAAACAACAGGAGCAGGACAAGAACAGGATGGGGACAACCGCATGGGAACTAAAGTGAAGAAGCAAAGACAAGTAGGACTGGATGGAAGAGCTCTGAAATTGTGAAGGCATTTGAGAAGCAGTTAAAGGAGGTGTATTGTAGCCTATGTAGGGAGCTTTACTAATTGAGAGTCACACAGGTGTTTTTGGTTAGATCTATATCTAAATAATTTTTTTACTGCTTCATGTCGGATGCAACAATTATTGCACCCGATAAATTCTGAAACTAGGTTGTTCAGAATTTATCAGGTGCACTAACGTTTGCCGTTACCTAGTTTTGCTTTGAAAATGGGGCATAACATGCTGATTTATGTGCTCACTACATCAAAATCCACGTCTCGGTATTTATTGTTTTTTTTTTTACATGTTAAAGTCAGGCAAGATTGCCCTGCCAACATTTAAGGGGGCTGAGAACTTTGTTGCACTTGTTAGTTACTGGGTGCAATGAATCTCGCCCAACTTATAATTCCAGTCTCTGCACAAACAAATGTTTGCACATGGATTACAATTTAACTGGGCTCTTGTAATCAAGCTACAAGATGACCCCCACTCATGTAAAATGGGACCAGTACCAAGATGGCTACTGCTTCGGCAGGCACGCCTACTTCTCTGTGCATGCTTCCCTGAACTTCCCCCAGCCACAAGATAGCTGTCACTTGCCACCTCTGGCTCCTGGCACATTAACAATGGGAGCAGGATCTTCCACAAACCCTATCCTAGTAAGCAACGAGGGAGAAGCTGCTAATTTATCTTGTGAGTGGTGGCTTCTAGTGCTGTTATTGATAGAACCCTGACACACCTCTTTCCCTGGCACTTCGGTCTATCATGGACCAGCTGCCCTTACAATCATGCTCTTGGAACCTGACCTCAATTACCACAAGTGATTTCCATTTCCTGTGAGGACTTGCATCTGGGAGCATGACAATTGCCAAAGTTAAGGAAGTCAATTTTCTGACGTTCTCTAATAGATTTTTTCATTTGCAATCTGAACTTCATAAGTAATTGAAAATACTTTGACTTCCTGAATCTGTTCATTTACTGCCTTATAAAACACCCGAATATGTGTTTAGATTAGCCCAAAAGGGGAACTGTCCTCAAACGACCCCACCAGTTAGGCAGCTATATATTTTGGCTTTTTTATTCAAAGGGAATCTGAAAATCCTTCTTAAAAAGCTTGTTTTTTTTCTGAATGGTGTTCCTCTATCATATTCGGTAGTGTAAAGCAGAGACTGCATCACTATTTTAGACTTGTTCCCTTTGACTGCAAAATTACCATTCTTGCACAATAGCTCAGATAACCCTACTCTGCCTTCCCATGTTAGAAGGTAGTTTTGCACGGCAATGATGATGGCAAGGGTGTACCACTGGGTAGCAGCAAATTGGCGGACTCACCAGACATGGTGAAGTGACATGTTCAATATAGCCGCATACAAGAAAATCATTTACAAACTTGATGAATGAATTACACAGTTTGAAGAGGTATGGGGTAGCTTTCTCATAACTTAAACACTGGGCAGTGAGATGAAAATAACTATCTATCCAGCCACTCATTAATTATCCTAGCAAAACAAAATGGATGACCACTGACTGTACTTGTCTTTATGTGAGTTTGGACATTCTCTATATATATATCAAGAGGGAGGGACTCGGAGCGCATAAAGGTCCAGCATACATAGCTAATCATGATCACCGGGGTATGCAGTTCCTAGTAAGTACGGATTTGTCTGCTTAGGTCAGTTAAGTTCCACAGAGTCTGCAGGGAGCATTACTCTGTAGGAACAAATGCCTTCACACACGTAGATAGGTGTCATGCTTCATCATTGGGCTTTTGCTCCACGTCGGGTCGGCGCTACAATGACTGATGGGCACCCTCAATGGGGGCTCTGTAACGGAGATCTTTTTATAAGCCGTATGATGAAGTGTGGGTAAAATAGTAGATTGGTGTATTTTAAGTAAATACGTGAAAGAGTGAGATAAAAATAGGACAGGGGGTACTCTACAGAAATATTTTAATGATTGAGTCCTACTGCCAATGTTAAAATATGTGGTGCTTCCTACTGGAAGTGATTATCTAAGGTAGCTGAAGGTCGACATGTTTCAAGCCTAGTTTAGTCATGTGAATGATCTAGCAGCTTTTCTTCAGGACCATATAAACCTAATCTACACAGTGACTGGGGTTTCGATATATGAGTTCATTTGTGTTACTCCCAGCCACCTATACTTCTCTATGTATCAATATAAGTAAATCAATTTTTGAGAACACCTGTAGTGCAGACAAAATTATAACATCATCAATTTCACTATTATCAAAAAATGGACAATTTGAGACATCCAAGCATTCTCACATGTTCGTGTACCATGAATTAAAATGTGCAATTCACAAACATCACATGGAAGATAAAACACATATCATGAAATTCCATAACACTCTTTTGATCAATGAGGAAACGTACCCACCGAGGGTCTAAATCAGGACTCCTCTAGTATTTTGCCTGGTGACACACACATTAGCGTGCTGTAAAATATCAAAATACAGGGTTAGTTGACCTCTGTTAATGATCTAGCGAGCTGTTAAATTGCACCAACACTCTCTTTTGGAAAAATAGAGTGGCTATGCTGTACTTACGAACTCCTGTATATCAGCACACTGGAAGACCTACTCACGCCAGCAACCTTGGAAGTGCCGAGCACGGTGGGTCTCCAGTATTTAACCTGTCTTCCATCAGCGTTAATTGGAAACAGGTGTGCACTTCAAAGACACTGACTAGAAGCTTCTCTCACCTTCCAGAACCAGGACACCAGGGTATAAAAAGGGGATCTCAGCCACCAACCCTCCAGTACACTCTTCATCTATGGATACTCTACCAGGAAGAAGGACTGCTGTGCTGCTGCAGGATTGCCACTCTTCTGGACTGCTGCTATGAA
Source organism: Calotriton arnoldi (assembly GCA_963921515.1). Taxonomy (NCBI): domain Eukaryota; kingdom Metazoa; phylum Chordata; class Amphibia; order Caudata; family Salamandridae; genus Calotriton; species Calotriton arnoldi. The sequence continues at coordinate 57,352 of CAWUFW010015308.1, read as the reverse complement.
ACTGCATCTCTTTGACCCAGAGTGATTCCAAAGGCTAGTTGTCTGGCCTCCTGATCTGAACCCTGAGGGACATAACCAACTTCGAACAACCTTGCACCTGGACTCTACTGGCCTTAGAACTACCTTGCCAAGTGGTGTCACCCCAGTCCTGTTCCCTTGTACGTGGGCCTAAGGTGCTTGCCAGTGGAACCGACACATCTTCTCTGCTGAGCAGTGCATCCCCGAGCAGAACCAATGCATATCCTCTGTTGAGTGGTGTATTTCCGAGCAGAACCGACACATCGCCGCTACTGCGTAAATTGGACCCGTCGCAAAGACCCGCATCGCCTCCGCAGTCCCAACGGCGCATCCATGGCACAGGCCCTTGATGGCAGCCTTGACGATGACGCCGGACTCCGCATGTCCGCCTTGCAGCTGCTCGGAATCAACACATTGCCCAGACTGCACGCTGCATCCCCGACACCGGACTTTGCATCGCAAGCCACATCGATGGGATCCTCAACGGCGACGCAACAGGGCCTCACACTGGGGCCTCGCCGCATCCCGGAACCAACGCATCACTTCGACTGCGAGATGCATCTTCGACGAGGATCCTTGCAACGCTCCGCACCCAGGATTTAAGGTGCTTTGTTCAGCAGGCCTAACTGGGTTCCTGTAGCCGGACAGTGCTCAATCGCGGTCAGTCTGAACATGTGACTTTGTCTCGTTCCGGTGCAACCAAATATACACAGTTGGCACTTTGTGCTTTTTGGCGCTATTTTCTCTAAAATCTTTGAAATGTAATAACCCCGGTTCTACTGATTGTAATTTTGTTTTCACTGTTTTACTGTTTGAAGTGTTGTACAAATACTTTACACACTGCTTCTATGTTAAGCCTGACTGCTCTGTGCCAAGCTACCATGGGGTGAGCACAGATTAATTTGGGGTTTGCTTGTGTCTTACCCTGACAAGAATTGTCGTTGCTGCTTGACTAGGGCTCCCACCCCAGTAAACCAATAACCTATTTTCTTACAGGAATGTAGTGAATAAAACTATATTTACTTACCTTCATGGTTTTGTAGTTGTTGATTTTCTGGATACACTATTTTTTCAGGATATTTAAAATTTGATATTGTACTAGAACACCGAGCACTACAATGCATAAGATGGAGTTATCAATAGCAATTTCCAGAAGCGATTTATCAATATAAAATGCCTCCATATGCCTTATGAACAAACAGCCACAGCAGCAAGTGCCAGCTGGCAAAAAGGAAATACCTATGATCATAAATCTCCTAAAGACACAATGAATTGTCGGATTTTAATATATTTTGGATTTTCGAAACATTTGCTTTGAAATATTAGCATATCACTTTCTCAAAATACATATATTTCTATCAAATAGGCCCTTTTTATTTTGGGTAAAAACACTCCAAGAATATCTTTTCTTTTTCACATATACTATATGACTTATAGAACGTTGCTTGAAAAGTGAGAAATCTCGATGTGGTTTTGCTAAATTGAGAGTGAAAACAGTTTGCCATGGTGCAAGTCCCACAGGCGGTCACAGTATGTGTTTGTGTGTAAGCGTGTTTCGCTGCCATTGCTTCGGCTGGCTGCCACTTTAAGGGTCCAGAGATGTGTAGTGCTGCCTTCTTGCTGTGGCTAGACCCTATGTATTATGTACTGTGCTGGATTGCGATTCAGAGAGTCACTTCCAGAGTACTGGTGAGCCACCAGTAGCTCCTTAGTTACGCATTGGAGACCCCTGATCTAGAAGGAACTCGGTTGAGCTGTGCAGTGATAATCATGATGAGTTTATTAGATTTTCATTTAAATTATTGTGGGATTAGCCCTTGCCCTTCATAGGACATGATGCCCGTGAGGTACAGTAAAATCTCTTTCAACCAGTACCAAACCAAAATCAACTTCAGATTTATCTCGAGTAGAAGACTACATTTCAAAGATTACAAAATTAGCAGACTGCACAGTTTGTGGAATCGTCTGAGCACACAGCATTTGTCACACCTAACACAATATAAGTATCTTCGAATATATAATGATAGAAAAGCAGATTTGTATATTTTCCCAAAAGAAGCATTTAATAATTTGTATACCCTTAAAGGAAAAAGAAATACGAGTGTATGGGGCCAACTGCGGCAGACAATATTGTTAGCAAATGAGCTGATTCTAGAAAAAGAACAAAATTACAAAATGTAAGCAGTGAAAATGTTGCATTGCGTGCTTTTGTATATGATCGCTGTCAGAAACTCTCTTAGTAAGTGAGGCATGAATGTCTGGCATCAAAGTGTCTTGTGTTAGTGCACTGAGGCAGGGAAAACTCCTTTTTGGAGTCACTACAGTGAACACATACCTTGTATTGGGAATGTGCAGTATTCCTTTAAGGTTGTGGATTCCCTGCTCTGTGTTAAACTAAAAGATTTGACAGGCTTTTAAGAAAGTGCATTTCTTTGCTGTTCTTGCTGCATTACAGAGTGAGGCAGGGTAACAGCTGGACCAATAACTTTCTCGGGAGTTACCTTTGTTTACACTGCTGTCAAGAAGAGCAGACTATAGATGAGCAGTTTTCAAATCCGAAAAGTCTGCTTAGTCTTAAAAGGAAATAGAAGGGACAGTTGCAGGTGTGAATTACTCATGCTTAAATTATTCCGACTTAATTAAGACTTAAGTGTTTAGTGATTATGGTGTAAACCTCAAAGGAGAAGATTACAAAGCAGGTTTGGTAAGTCATAGTAAAGCACAGATTTTCTCCTATTTTTCTTCATTATAAACACCTGTTTTAGCCTACCATCGGGCATTTTATTTGGTCATATTTGAGGTAACTGTTGGCAAATGTATTCCTTTTTATAGTTACTTGAGTAAATTGTCTTGTCCATGTCCACTTTTGGAATTATAGGAAAGAAAGAGGTTTTCTATTTTTAAGTAATGTTTCCTGCACTTACAAAAGTGAACATTTTAACTGATGTTCTTCTTTTATATAATCCCCATTACTATACTTCACCACTTGTGTGTTCCTTACTCAGGGCTTGTATATGGTCAAATCCAAAGTCCTGTTGGTGTTGTTAATTGCTTACATTTGCATTACTTAAGTAATTCATATAAAACTATTTTAACTAAGAAGAACTTGTTATCAACATATAATAGTAGGATTAACCTGCAGGTGATGTAACTTAGTAAACTGTCCAGGAACTTGTGTGAATCACACCTGTAGTATTTGTTTGCATGTGCAAGAATGTAGATTTCTATTCATACTGCTGCATTACTTAAAATTACACTATGTACATTAGTACAAGAACCCGTTTATGGTAAGTGATGGTGGCTAACATAATAGCGAAAACTCTTGGCAACAGTTTTACAAGAATAATAATAAAATTCTCTTTCTGGCATATTTCTTTTAACATTGAAAAAAAAATATTTGTTTCTTTACAGGTGCAACAAAACAGGAATCAAATTTGGTGGCAGATCTTCCTCTTCTTCAGAAACCTCGCCATGAATGCATAGGATATTAGAAAGAACAAAGGTCATAGCTGAGGCCACGACAATTGAACCTGGTACATCCGGTCTACAGGGAGCACTGACAGAAAATAAACACGGGTTCAAGAGCAATCCGCCGCTGGACGGCTGTTGAGACTCTTTGTTTTGTGTATTTTTGCTGTTTAAAAAAAAGTCTCCTTCTTAATGGTCGGGGACACTGGTCAAACACTGTACAAGAAAGTAATTGAACCATGATCTCTGTGGTAAAGTATTTTGGATGATGGTCTAACTTGACGTTGCAACACAGGTTGCACACATGGACATCATGGACAACTGACCAGCTCTGATTTTGTTGAATGTTATAGGGTAGTGAAACACATTTGGCCTTTTCATAGGGTCTAGTATACCATTGACACTGCTCTTGATCAGTTTTTTATGTAAGTGGCAATGCAACATAACCTAAAGGATAGCTACATTGCTTGGGAGTACATTGCGGTGAATACTTGCATTATAGTTTACTGTTGAGCACGGGCAAAGCAGCTTATATGTCTTTGTTCGTTCCTGCTGGGACTTTTCCTGCACTATTTAGAGCTTCTCATTGTTGAACAAGAAGATGCATTCTCAGTCTGCCATTTCTTGCTGGTTGTATTTTTGTTTAGCATGCCATTCTAGTGATAGTGGAATGAAAAACTCAATTTAGTTTGCACATGCATTTCTCAGCTGGCCTATACAACACTTTTGCGCAACATACGATCTACGTGTTAAGAATTTGTACGGAAATGGTCAGCCTAGATGGGCCACGTGCTTCATATCACATATTAAGTTCTACATTTGTATACAAAAGTACTGCAAACCTCCTTCAATCAATTGCCAATATAAAATATCTTTAGCCCTATCTGAAGTGAGCAGCTTAATTTCTTGGGCAAGAATGACAATGTATGTACCTGATCTATTCAGATCATTTATTTGCAGGCTCAAATCTTGTAGGTTCAGTCTGTAAGTTGTTTGCAGCTTTCTCATTCGTTAGATCAGTCTTTTAAGGACCTCTTCTGCATAGATATATATTAAAAAATTGCATTTTCTGCACACTCATTACTGTGAGTATCAAATGCAAGCCTCTGTAGTCCCCTGTTTCCAGAAATGTTGTATATAGGGGTAGAATAATACTGAATTAATCAGTAAAGTTATACCAAAAAGTGTTTGAATGTTGTGCTTGTGAAGAAAAAAATCTTTGCTTTCTTGGACTAATAATTCTCTATTAAACACAAGTTAATCAAAGGCAATAATCTGTAGAATGAGAATGTGATATTATCTAGTTCAGATCTTTTTGAACCTATTCCTTTTTTTAAGAATTATTTCTAGTCCAATGTTACCAGATAACCAAAATCTAATCACCTAAGTGTTTGAATGGTTCAAGGGTTAGTTGAACTGAGATTCCTGGGGCATGTAGGAAGGGTGCAGTTGCACATTCCACTATGGGCAGGCACAAGCCACAACTTCACATGGTACTACCTTTTCTCTCTCCTGACTCAGATGGGATTTGGGCTGAACTGCATCTCATATATACACCTTCTGTACAATGTACTGACAATTTGGGTAAGGATAGGGGGTGTCCTGTTGGACTCCTTCACTATCATGAGGGGGACTCGTTAGGGATGCCTGTTGCCACCACGACTGTTCGCCCTAGCCATTGAAATCCTAGCACGAATGCTTAAACAGGATACACAGTTCGCAGGATTCTGCTGGTCGCCAACAGTGGAGGATAACATTGGCATAATATGCTGATGACCCTCTGATATATTATAGTAATCCCATAGCATTGGGACCACATGTTATACAACTTCTAGATGCATTTGGTAAGCACTCTAGACTGAGAGTAAACTGAACAAAATCCAGACTCTTCCCTCTCTGCTCCACTGCAGAATATGCTGCCTGCAGAGATTGTGCAGACTCACTGCAGCTGATAACTGGGCATCTTAGTAGATAACAAAAGAGGCAGTGGTCTGATCCGACAGTGAACAACCCTAATGGACCGCCTTCAAAAAGATAACTTTCACTGGTCCGCTTTCATGCTATTGCTAATGAGGAGAGTTGCACTAATTAAGATGTCTACCTCACCAAAATGTTATACATCGTACAAAACTATCCATATGGACCTCTCAGGTCAGTTCTCAGAAATCTTACATCTCTGATGAGATCCTGTCTTTGGCAGGGTGGACACCCGAGGTTAGCCATGACAAAATGCTACAAATCCACTTATGAAGGGAGACTAAGTATGGTCGACCCTATCTCTTACTGTACAACCACCCATTTTATGGTGATAAATGATTGATTGTATGGTTCTGCATCAGACCCAGCATTTAGTACAGAACTATACTATATACTATTTGGTTATACTCCCCTGACACATTAAATATACAGAGGGAAACAGCCTACCAGAATTTTCCCCGTAAATAGAGGCTCTCCCTCACACAGACAGACCGACAGACTGGTCTAATAAAATCACTAGTAAAACCTCACTCTGGAGGGGAAACCGGTTCCCGAAGTCACAGCCATACAAGGTTTCAAAGAAAGGGACTATTCGGACATCCCCACTCTTGGCGACATTGCTACCTTTAATTAGGTTAAAGTATTTGCAGAAGCACGTGAGGAATTTGAACTCCTGCATTCCCAATTCTTGCACTTCTCCCACCTCTGGCACATTATCCCACCATACCTAACATTGAGAAGGTTCCTACCGTAAACACACTGGGAGCCAAAATCACCATGTCCCAGCTACCGCTGAGAGGCACAATATCTAGAATATATAGGACTCTTATCATAAATACCCCAGACACATTCAATAAGTTGAAAAAGACATAGGAAAAAGATTCAGGACCCCTGGTAGATTAAGAATGGATATTCGCACTGATCTCTATCAGATGTTTTTAATACAGTTTAAATACTTAATCTACCAAGGGCTCTGACCTTTCGAAGATGTAAAATATAAGAGGGAGACTTTTCCATACTATCTAAACCTGAAGAATTATCCAACTCTTCAGAATGCCAAAATTAGGACTGATCCTGGGGAAGAAGAATATTGAATAAAATTGGAGGACAGCGCTCTGTGTTACTAAATGGGAAGCTGGTCTAGACGCGTCGTATCCTAAAAATCCCATTGTATGAAACCAGAGGCTGGCCCCATTAACAGCAAAACATGTGTGAACAATGGGCTGAATACAGAGGAAGGGAAGAGAATGTGACTTGGTAAATATATAGAGCCCAAGGATCGAAGATTGATTTGCATGGGGCTTGTCTCAACATTATACCCCATAATGGGAGAAAAACCGATGCGAAATGTTTGAAAAATGCTACAATAAGAATACCTCAAGGGTGTGCCATATAGCAGTGCCAATTATTGGTTTTTAGCCATGAGTTGTTTCTCCTCTATTGTATGGGAGTAACATTGCATACTATATGTCAAGAGAGTTATATAAAAAAAGTTGCAGGACTAATTGGGCATTCTTCAGACCAATTGGTTTTAGGTCTGGGTTCTGACAGCACAACTCTTAAACAGCTCTTGTTAGCACTACAGTTTGAGTGGGCTTTGTGTCTGCCTCTTTCAACCATTGGCGTTCTTTGGGCAACCCATTTCAGCCATTGACTGGATACTTTGGCAATTACATCCTTTTTCAGCCCTGTAGAGTATTAAACTGTCACCTAATGCTATTGGCTGTTTGGGTGTATGCTTTCTGCCTCCACCCTAGTGTTTGCATTAAACTACATTAGGGACTACTTTTAAATTGTAGCCCTCGCTGTCCAATCCTGTTTGTTCCTCCTTGAGTGTTGCGCTGTAAAATGCTAACACAGCATACATTATGATTAGCACATTAAACTGTAGCTTTGCCAATGCTTGTTTGTTTTGTTGAAGGCCTTTAGTGGACACTAGGTTCCTCTAGGCAGCACAGCTTTAAAAATAACTTTAACATGTTGGGTGCTGCCTGGGTCTATGCAGCACACGCCCTCTTGCACCAGGCTTACTATGACAGTTTACTATGAACAGATGTCTCGGTCACCCATGGAATACAATATGTTTTACTAAAGTCAGAATAAATAAACTTACTCAGGAGCAAGAAGGAGTGCACAGCAGCAGCCCCATCACTTCTAGTGTAAGTAAAATCATTCTTTAAATTTGTAATGCTCTGCAGAAGCTTGCCCTTACCCACAGAGCCTCATGACAAAAGGCATACTGACTGCCCTGAGGTGGGCAGCCATTTTTTGGAGGGCTTGGAAACAAATCTGTACTTGTCTTCTGCATGATCTGGCCTGCTGTCACAATTTGTGTCAGAAGGTTGAATCTTCGAGGAGACCTGCTGAAACTGGAATTCTCTTGTATAGATTCAACCAATCCCTCAGATCAGTTTTAAAAGATTTGGTAAGAATCTTATGAGAACCAACAAAATCATGCAGTGACATTGATAATTTATTTAAAGTTGAATTGGTAACTTGTGTAATTTGAAAGTTATTTGAAAAGGATTCTTATCAAGGTAGAATGCATTTATCATCCAATCATAGTTACAATATATTAAATTTCTGATAATGTTTCTACTCCCATCAGATGTACTAACAACATACAGAACTCTGGACACCAACATTTGATAACAAGGTCAAGAGGCCTTTGTAAACTCAAATACCTTTAATAGTCCTACACAAATCTGTGGATCACATGTTTGTTTTTAGCAATGCTTTGCTGCATCTTTAAAAAAGTGTGTGTACGATCTTTTTTTTCATTTTAAGCAAATCAGTTACATTTAAAATGCCTTTGGTGTATTTATAATATCTTTTGAAGGATGATATAACAATTATTTGCTTTCAAATGAATTCCCTGTTATTGCTTTGCTCACATTTTATGTTTATACATAATTGAAATGAAGGAAACAAGATTTAAATAATACTTTAAAGTAAAATATATTAGGTATGTTTCATTCTGATGTGGGTGAATATTCATTTAATGTAAGCATCCCTGGACACGCAATGGTTAAGACCTTAAAATTCCTTTCCATACATAACTCCATATCTACACATAAGAACAGAGATTATGTCAATAGAACACACTACGTCTCTTGTGTTCACAAAAGCTCTGGCTGTATGCCATGATTTAAATGTATGTTCCAGGACAAAGACTTAGGGCCTGATTACGAGTTTTGCGGTGTGAGGTCGGGCCGCCACGCCAGCGCCCTGCTCCCACACCGCCAAACTCGGCCACCCGCCAGATTATGAGTTTCCTCATGGTCTGGCAGGCGGTTCCTAATAAAAAGGCACCGCAATGGGAGTTCCAATGCCTGTTCCTTAACGACATGGACTGTCCAGCCCATGCCGTTCAGGAAAGGGGGTGCATGCACACAGAGGGGCACACCATGTGCCCCCCTGCATGTATCCCCAGGCCCAGAGGCAACTAGGGACCCTGTTTCCTCACTGCCAGCATTTTTATGGTGTGAGTACTGCCATGAGAGTGCTGGAGGTGAGGAAACTTGTAATATGCTCAGCGGTGCCTCAGCGGCACCTCCAAGCATATTGCAGTCTCAGATTGCCGCTCCACTGCCAGGGATCGCAATTCCACAGCGGTTGCGGCTGTCCCATGGTGGTCCAACCGGCAGTGCAGCAACTGCTGCGCCACTGTGGGTTTGGCAGACTCATAATCAGGCCTTAGAGTAATGAATAGTGAAATAATATCTAAGCGGAACCAGAAATATAACGTTAGTATTTATGATTTCAGGCAAAGTAGAAAAAAATGTGTTTGGTAAAATATCAACCATATCCACCTGAGATTAAATAAAGCAACATCTTGTATATTACACCTTTATTACAGCCCAGTACATGTTAAATAACACTGCTTGGAACCATAGGATGTAAATTATGCTAAACAATAAGCACATCCTAGAACACTCCCAGGCCTACTCAGAAAAGCATGTACTCTCACCACATCCCAAACACAACAGACATCTCACTCAGCAATTCCACAGCAGTCTGCTCAAACAGTCCTTCAACAATCCCAACGCAGCCACTACTGCCCATATATTAGTTCTTTATTCCTAAAGTGTGGTTTTATGAAACACAGCACTACAGCCACCTGGTCACTAACACTGTCTAAAAATCTGTAATGTAAAACTGGATTTGAACAAGATTGTATCAAGGATTAAATTCCAGAGTAGTGTCCAATGCTTCTGAGTCAAAAACCTTTAGATAGTGTCAATTGATATATTCTCATGCAGGAAGTCAAGTATGATCCTCGACATAGGAAAATCCTTCACAAGTGACTTGCCTAAATTAAAATTTGAACCCTGGTGTCTGGAAAGGCATAAGGCCCATATTAAAGAGGCTAAATCAGTTTAATATACTAAGTGGACTACTCATGCCTGCAATTTAGCTAAGGAATTATTTTGTATATTTGAGGAATTGCAATTTCCAACTTCATTGGCACCAGACAGTCCATCATCTGAAAAGTTTGGTCAAAATTTAGCAGAATTCTTCCAAAACAAAATTTCTACAGTGAGGAAGGCTATAACTTCTGAAAAAAGACTAAACCTTGAATAGAAGCCCTGGATTTAAATGAGGATATGGTTGTTTCTAAATTCATTATTTGAGCCAGTTTTGGAGAAATCGCTCTTAGATATATTGAACAATAGATGCCCTTCATGATCTCTAATAGACCCTGCCCCAATTAGTTGGCTGCATTCTTTCAGAAAATTGCTGATTAAAAACACTAGTTTTGATTTTTAACAGCCACTGTAGTTAAACCTTTACTGAAAAAGGCCACCCTAAGCCTTTTGAACCTTCATCATTTTAGACCTATCACATTATTACCGTATTGGTCGAAAGTTCCTGCTGGGCCTATCATTAATCAGCTTTACAAAAATATGTTGAGGACTGTGATATTCTTGGTTGATTCATGCTTCAGGGTCAGAAGCACTGAGCTAGTGATGACCTTCCTAAAGTGGTAGACAAGGTGAAGTGGGGGCCCTGATATTCTGTGGCCTTTGATACCGTTGACCACAACATCGTGTTCACAGGGTTAAGATTGGCAGGCATTTCTGGAACAGTACTAAATTGGTTTATCTCCTATCTGGCCAGGAGTCAGCAACTAGTCTTGCTGTCCCCTTTCAAATCAAAGCCTAAACCTTTAAATTGCGGTGTACCTCAGTGCTCTGTTTTGTCCTCATTATTATTTATCATCTACATGCGTCCTTTTGCTGACAAAACCTAATTGATTTTTGGATTCTTTCAGATGTATACAAATGTATCCTCATCAAACTGCAGTCTCTCTTGAACCCGTTGATGGATGTTGTCAAACCACATGAAACTGAATCCTGAAGAAACGGAGTTAGCCATCACCCCAACAGGCAGTCTAATATTATAGTTACTATACTGGCCAGAACTTATGGGTTAGTGTCCATTCCCATTTCAGACTGTGTGCAACCTTGTTATATCAATGGATGACGGTCTGTCCCTTGAGTCACATATCTCTAAAATTGCCATTATTTAGCTTTTTCTAAATGAAGATTTTGTGGCTTATTTTTACCTACATTGAGAAGAAATTGCATGTCCCTATTGTTAATAGCCTCTCCAAGTCTATGGGACAGCTATTTATAATTGGCCTCTGAATGAGCATTGAATCGCCACGAAGGTTCGGAAATGAAAGCAAATTACGTCAGTCTCAAAACAACTTCACTGGCTTCCAATTAGAAATCGGGTGATGTTTAAGTGTATGGTAATAGTCCATAGTGCTATGTATAAGGATCTTCCTTAATTTATGGCCTCTTATGTTTAGCTGGCACAAGCCTGCTAGGACTCTGTGTGCTGCCTCACAATATTTCCTTTAGGTACAGAAAGTTAAAACAATCCGATATGGCCACTATTCCTTTTCTGTTGCTGCTGCCAAGGCATGGAACTCCCTGCCTTTTCCCTTGCGCCAAGAACCTCCTTTTAGAAAATTGTTGACCTTCTTGTTCAAAAGATGACGTGACATGATTTGTTGCCTCTTGGTTATTAGTGTTATAAACGTAGGTGTCCATGTGCTCTACAAATTCCTGCTAACATAACAGTGGCCATAACCTTTTGGTGAATATACGTATAATTCAGTTAAAAAATAATATATTCACCTAAAATATACATTCACACAAAATGTTCCACTGTTATATAGGGCAGCATAATAAAAAACATAGTTTAACATTTCTAGCCTTCTTCAAAATGTGTCCAAACCTGATACAATAATTCTCCCACCAGCTTGTGATTGTCATCCTGAATGAAGTCACTTTACATTTTTTATAACCTTTTAAGCAACCTTTTATTGAATGTATATTAAATGGCACAAACTGAGTAATTTCTTATCATAAAACCACACACTTCCTGATCTTATCCTTTCACTTGCAGACCTATCGTTTTTGGGTATATGCATTTTTTGGAGAATCTCAACAGTATTAAATTGCTTCCAGCCTCTGAGAAGATTTTAATTTCCTGTTGATTTTCGTATTCAAGTAAAAAGCAGTATATATTATTTTGCAATCATTTTCCGAAGAATTACCATAACTTGCTTCAGTATCTCTGAGCATGTCTCAGAGCATTGTCTTAATGGAAGGCAGCCCTACTGGTGTTTCTCAATATTTTAAGGTTACAAGTTACCTGTTTTTACAGCTGCATGTTATAGAAACTGCTATCAAAGCAAGCACGTTAGTCTATGCACAGTAATGGCAGCTATTGCCTTCCTTTTGTTTGGAAAAACTTTATGAAGACTGACTGCAGACTTATTTGCTGTTATATTACTGAACTTGTGTGCAGTGTTTTCCAACTACGGAAAGGCAAAAAGGGCTAGTCCATCATCCAGGGGAACATGAAGAGGTTGCATGTCAAAGGGTGCTAGAAAGGTAGGTTGTGAGAAAAGTGCAACCATCTTTGTATGATTTTTTTCTCATAGTGTATATACATTGGTAAAGGCTTAAGTAATATCAGTAGTTCAACGTGTTCAGTTATTTTTATATCAGCACTTTCTTAGTCTGTCTGCTCCTGTGCGAGCATGTGTGATTAGACCATACTACAATGGGGAACTAGCCAGACACATATTTGACTAAAGGGCTGATAATATATACATCTCCTGTATGTTCTGATATATATACATAAATGAAGATGTATGTATTCTTAACACTTATTCGAAGTGTGATGTTCTTAGTAGCATTGTACTGTGGAAAGGAAGGTACTGTTGTAGCGTGCTACTTTTGTAGTGTCATACATCAAACGAGAAAGTTTATCTCCACACATTTCAATGAACAGCATTACTGTAGCTGGGTTTTCTGTACAGATTCGCTCTATTGTGGGTTTGCAGCATGATTTTCAGTCTCACCATTACCTGTTATATCCCTATTGCAAATGCCAGATGGTGTCTTAGCACAGTTTTGTGCATCACATGATAGCACCTTGGTTTGTTCTGGTTTCTTGTTTTATATTTAGAAAACCTTATCTGTTGAGAACACAGTTGCAAATTAAATTGTGTATATAATTGCAGCAGTGTGTTTAGCAAAACTTGTCAATCATTGTAAATATGACTATGTTTTCTTTTTATTCCAGTTACTACTTGAATATAATGTTTTGTATAGCCCACAGGGCTACATTAATTTGTTATGATTCATTGTATGGTTACACATCTTCAATAAAATGGTCTTGGGTAACAGTGCTATGCTGCACAGTTATCTCAAAATATGCATATTGTTGTCTTTTCTTTCATCAGTAAAATGTTTTAGCTTTCAGTTTCATAATGATAATGCACCTAAAATTCACATACCATCCAAACATTAGTAGGTTCTTGATTTGTAACAACTTTCTTGGAATAGCTTTCTTGTTTGCCATGCATGTGAAAGTCATCAGCTGATCAACTTTACTTTCTGATTTGAGCACTGAAGTTCACTGATTCTTCGTTATCATTTTTATAGTGTCTTTTACAGTAACTTATAGTGAATATATGGAATTTTTAATGCCAGGAATAAATGTAGGATCACAGCTAAGTCACATACTAAATTTATTTGAAATGTTACAGTGACTGCTTTGTGGAGAGAATAGAATTTCTGCCCATGCTGCTTCACAATAGTGGAATAATAGGAGCAATCTGTTATAACCCCGGATTTCAGCATCCTAGACTTGGGGCTTTGCGAGTCACCGAAAAGAAAAAGACAGTCAGATATCAAGATGAATATGGAAGAGGCAAATGTACCTACATTGGTTTTATAAAGAGAATAGTTGCATATCAATTTTTTATTCAGAAACCTCAACTGTACTTGAGTTTGCACTGGCTCGATAACGCAAGCCTCGCAGGATACACCAGTCCAGAAACTTGAAAACTAAAATTACTTCAGAGCTTAAAGACAACCTATATAAGGTCATTTTGGTCAAACTCCATATGTAAACATGGATTGGCAAAGCTGCCAATAGGTCTGGCGTTGGCCTCCAGCCTTTTCGGTTTGTCAATGCTTGTTTTTGTTTCGTCATGGGTTTTTCCCTATGCAATTGTTGGGGAAGCTGCTGGGCAATTGGCAAAGGCAATAGGTATAGTTTGTAACTGAAGATGCCTGGATTCTTCCAAATATGCAGTGAGTCATCCGACATCCTTGCATTCAGTCACTCATTATCCATGCGCACAGACATTCATTCTTGCACTTATGAATCTTTTTATCCACCTTCTTGACTCATTCTTGCATTCACCTACTCACCCATTGACAGTACAACACACAAAAAGTCACTAATCAATGAAGAGGTACTTTCAGTCCTAAGAAAGTTAGAACCTTTTGCTTTTGCTCCTTGTCTGTGAGAGGGCTTCTAGTTCTGTTTGACTGCTAGTGTTTTAAGGGTGTGAAAATGCTGTTGGCACTGTGAGACCGCTAGGATGTGAGAAGGGTGCGACTGCACTTGGTAGTGTGAGACTGCTAGTGTGATGGTGTGAGAGTGCTGTCAGTGATGTGAGACTACTATTTAACCACTATTCAATGGTGGGTGTGAGAGTGCTTCCAGTAGTGTATGAGTCCTAGTCTTAGTGCATCTGTTTGTAGGAGTAAATTTATGTATGTTTCCCGGGCATGAAGAGCCATTAACAAAGTTTGTGAAAACTCTCAAAGTTCAAAAGTTGTGGGTGTCAAGTACTTGCATCCTAATCCTTCTCCTCTGGAGACACCCATGTTCTCAACACTGCCCTACACTTACTACTGCAGCAAATTATCCTCATTAGTAAGTTGCATGTGTTCGGAAAATATATGCAGATTGTGATTTAGAATCATAATTTGATAATTGTGACCACAGATAAATACCTATGTTGAACCTCAGTGCACCAAGACTTCGGTGAATCAAACTTCATGTATGGTGCTCGACTTCTTTTAGATTTCATGCTTTTCATGATTTGGTTTTATGTTTTAACTTATGTTTAAGTGTTTTTCATAATACTTGTCTATAAATTCTCATCAATGCTTTTATTTTGCCGCTGCAGTGCATAGATTATGCATAACATTTACCATGTTGATTTTACTTTTTCCATAAACTCATTAAATGGTAAATTCTATTGCCCCAGATTAATTTTGCAGTGAACCAGATTTAAATTCTTGCAGGCCAAATTCTTTCTCATGTATTAAATTCCAAAGATTTACCACACAACATAAATGTATTAGTCTGAGTGTAACACATATCCATATGTTGTTCTTATCATATGTACTATAAGTTGAGCTCGAGAACGTATGACAATGGAGATTCTAGTTATGATTGACTCACAATTTACATTGAAGTACGTTTTGTTATGCAGTTAGCTTTTGCCTCGCTTGAGCAACGTGCAGAAAGTTTCATACAGATTGATCTAGGGGGAAAGTTACAGATGGGTCCCAAACCGAGAATTTACATTTGATATACACTTGTTAAGGCGCACAGCAATATCTGCTGACTGATTTAAACCAAAACTGGGCCAGAGGATATCATATGGAACAAGTTAGAATCCGAGATTAGTTCAGTGCAAGTCCATTTATTATTTTTTGAGAAAACTATAAAATAAAAATGTAGGCTACAGGTTTGGAGTAGAGGTACGGAGAGGAGAGGTGAACTGAGTTACATATTTAGTGGAGATCTGCGAAGCTACAGCACTTTTGGAAAGAGATACTTAGTAAAATTGAGCAGCTACTAGCATTTCCCTGTACAGGATGCACCAGAGGTGCTTTTACTGGATCTTAGAGATCCAAAGGTGAAGGGTATTGCTAAGAACAACAAAACATTGGTGGGACATCTCTTAACAGCTGGCACGCAACTAATTGCTAGACACTGGGAAAAAAAAGACCCACCAATGCTTCTGAAATAGTTTACACAGGTGTGGAATACGATTGCAATGGAAAAACAGATCTGGCATCTACTGATTGATCGCTGTTTAGAATAGAAGCCAGCTCTACCAGACCGCACAGACTGAGAGCTTTGGAACTAAATTACTAAAATGAAGGGTCATCAATGTGAAAGGAGGAACTATCAGGAGACAAGAGATGAAACACCCACACAGAGAACTATTGGCCTAAACATAGCGTACTGTGAGCAGGGGAGGTGAGGTTGGAGGGGGGGGGGAGGTGTAAAAGGTTGGGGCGTAGGGAGAGGGAAGCAAAAGGGACTACCAATATGAAAAGCATTTTTGAGTGTATTTTTTGAGTGTTATAATTTTGGGACGGTATGTTCAATAAAAAAGTTATTAAAAAAATGTAAACGTAGGAATATTTTGTTAGCTAGTTACATGAGCCAGTTTACAATCGGATATTTTAAAATAGAATCTGATTATCTGAATAACTTTGTCTTGTGAGCCATTTCATGGTTCGATAAAGGATGGTATCAGAATGAACAGGATGCAAGGTGGGTGAGACAGCACTGGTAGGACATTGGGACTCTGTATACTCGCTGAGAGAAGTAGGGGTGGGTATCAGGCCTTTTTCCAGACATATCCACTTGCTGAAAAGTTACCCAGCTGGAGGTGCTGCCTGAAAATAGGGCTTAGAGTTCTTGTCTGAAGTGGAGGAGAGATGGTGCCTTGCACATAGCAGGAACCAGTTTGACTTATGTTCTTCATCTTCCTGGTCTCCAGTCTGGTGATCTGCTGATGAGAGTTTTGCTTAGTCCTTCAGACATCTTGATCTTTGTCTGCAAGATTTATGGGCTGCTCTTGGTGGCTGCCTTGTAGACCATACAGTAGAACTTGAGGGTGATGCGTGTGGGCAGAGGAAGACAATGGATGTCTCTGTGCATTTAAGTTATCTTAGTAATCGTCTGAATGCCATTGGTAAGTCGGCCATTGCATTAGGCACATTAAATGGGCGACACTAATTCCAGCAAGAAGAGTGTTGCCACCTTCCAGGTGAGTTAGGAAAAGTGCTTAGAAGGCCATCTTGAAATTGTGCTTGGCCAGGAAGGGCTTCACTCTCTGTAGAAGGTCATTCATCTGTATTGGGTGACCTCAACTTCCATTGGTTTTTAGCCAGTTTTAAAGTTTGATGTCTCCAGGAGACCTGGCCGCTCACCTTGATGCATAACCAGTGTACCGTTGCTTACTTTATATACGTATGTTTGCCTGATCACCTTGGTCTCAGTTGACCTTCTTAGTGGACATATTAAGCTATCCCTCCCTCACTTCTCAAGCTCCAGCTGTAAAATCTAAAGTGGGTAACTTTATTTTTGTATAATGTATACAAGCAAAGAAGGCCCAATTTTGAACACTTGTATTCTTCTAATTTGTTCTTTGGATACTACTTACTATTCCTTTGCGATCTCTGGCAAATTTAACATATCGTGATGCCATTCCATTCAATTCAAAACATGCTTTGTGCACTGAAGCCTATGGCTTCCAGGTGACACCGAAGGCACAGGCGGTGAAGTAAACGGGTGAAAGAGAGCAATGTGGTGCAAGCAGAGAGAAACAGACGGGGGAGAAAGCAATGCTAGGGAACTGGGGGAGAAGCAAACAGGCAAGACAGAGTCACAGATCGGAGAGGAGAAGAGAATTACATGAGGGAGGCAACTGGAAAACATGCACTATCGTAGACTGCTTAAAAAAATTGTACTTGGAAAGTGAGCAGTAGAAGGACACAAGTATTATGTCCATGGTCCAGGGGAGGGGCACAGGCATAAAGAGGAAGGAGAACCCACATGATGTAGCGAATAAGGAGCAAGCTAATGAGAGTGACAATAAAGTCAACCAATGGTATGCAATGGGTGGGCTATAAGCCCAATCTAATATGTCTGTCTTGCGTCTCGCAGTAGACAATGCATATACAGTAATATGAAACCATGTGTGGTAGTCTCAGTCCACCAGATGATGTGTGTGCTTCAAGTTTGGGTCACTTCAATCTGGGTCACCTGCCCCCATTTGTAGTATTTAATTTGTCAATGGATGGAAAAGTCCTCGGCATGGCTGAAGACGTGTACCCCTACCCTAAGTGCTCAACTGTACTGTTGTCTGGATTTCTAATGCTGATTTTTGTCATAGGTAAACACGGATCATGCGCGTGCATCATGACATAGGCCTTTCACACGGATTGCGGTCTTGTTGAACCGAGAGGGGCACCCAAAGCGCTACCCTCATAGTGATGGAAGGCTACTGCCTTCACCTGGAGTTAAGCAGCACAACCCCGGTGGTGGGAGCATACAGTGTAGTGATCAGCAGTACTGAACAGGTCCTTTTTAGGTCGAGCCTCGAGTAGCGCGCAAGCGCTGCTAGGCGAAGACTTTAAGTAAGGGGGTTTCAGAAGCAGTCCAAACGCTCGTGCGTCGTGGCTGGCCTTTTTCGGATGGTTACGCGCGGCAGACATGTGTTTCCAATTATCGTGCCCAGACGCGTGCGCGATAATTGGAAAAACATGCCGGCAAAAGGCCATGACGCACGAGCGTCTGGTCAGCTGAGCAGGCTGCCGCGCTCGCTCGCCCTCGCCCCCGCTCCTCTCGTCCCCGCTCCTCTCTTGTTCTATGTCCACAGGATTCAGACTGCAGACTCCCGTTTTTTTAAAGCCGATATTGGCTTTAATTTAGCTCTCTCCTGCCTAAAAGTGCCTCCACGTCAATGCGTAAAATACAATCAACAGATTTATTTTTCAGCAGCTCCCTCTATTCTGATTCCGAAGCCTGTCATGAATGCCTCCACCACCTGCATTGCCAACGGCACCCAAAAAAGCATTGCCTGTACTTCTGGATAAAAGTGTCTGTGCGGGGGGACGCAGCATCGGGACTGCTCGGCCTTCTGTTCTATCAGAGATGCAGCTGTCTGGACCGCAGGAGATGCAGGAGGGGCAGAGCGGCATCGTGGCGGGAAGACGGGCGCACTGCGCCTGCCTTACGACAGTGTCTACTGGATGCACTCACTGCTTGGCATTCCGGAGGGGCGCCTCTTTCATCCCTCACGATCCTCAAAGCGTAATCTTTGCAGGCTCTGATGTCCTGATCAAAGCTTTCCCAGTCTCATTATTCACGTGGTGGCGCACGCGCTGCGCAGGCCGCGGGCCTCGCCGCGCGCACCAAACCTGCTTTCAAGTGGAGCTGGGAAAAATGGCGCGCGGGACGTCACTGCGAACGAACGCAAGGATTACCCGCTGAGCAGGGTGCGTGGGTGCCATCCTCGGCCTTATTATCACACCCCTTGAGGGTCAGGCGAGGCTGACTCCTGTTCTTTGCAGGTTCTGAGCGCTTTATGTTGGTGGAGCACGTCTCGTGTTCACGAAAGCAGCTGCAGGGAACAAAAGATTTAATTTATAAAAAACATTTTCAGCCTTCGTTAACCAGCTTGATAATTGATCTCCGATAATCCTGCTGGGTATCTGTCTGACACCCAGGGCTTTAAGTGGGATGAAAAAACTGGGGGAGGAGTCTCTCAAATAGGCGAGGTCGATGTGATTAAGCATATAAACTAAAACTCTGTGCTTAGCAAAGTGTGTCGCCTGACTGGCATTTTGCTGCTTCTGTCATTGTACCCAGATATATAATACAAGAAGTAACATTGCACCTAAAACAAGCCAGGACTATTGGCTGTTTAGTCGCCCCAAGAGCAGGGCATGCAGCAGTACCATGAACAGGAGGGGTAATGGTACATAACAGTTCACAGAGGGAGCGAGTGAGAAGGGAAAGCAGGCACACAGCCATGCCATGAACATAAGAGGGATATGCAACAATCCTGGGAGCGAGGGTGGGAGTGGAACATGCAGCAAATCTACGTGTAAGAAGGAGAGCTGTACAATTTATTGTAGACAGGGCTTTAAGTGGGCTGGGTCCTGCCGGTGCTCAGCACCAGCAGTTATAAAAAGCAGGTGCTGAGACGGGTCCCTATTGGGCTCTCCAAATTGCCCTCACCCTTAGGGCGAAAAAAAAAATCTCAACTCTGCAGCAGTACCACCCTTCGCTGCCTATGATGCAACTTCAATAAGACTCTTTGTAGTTCTTTCACAGTCTCATCATTTCAGAACTGGCGCATTTTCAATGTTATATACAGCAAAGCTGTAGTTATTACTTATTTATCTTATGCAACTAACAACCATTGACAAAGCCAATAGTCCTGGCTTGTTGTAGGTGTAATGTTACTTGTCTTATATATCTGGATGCAATGACAGAAGCAGCAAAATACCAGTCGGTGGCACACTATGCTAAGCACAGATTTTTAGCATACATGTTTTTAAGCCATGACCTTAATTACATCGGCCACGCCCCTTTGAGAGACCCTCCCCAGTTTTTTCACCCCACTTAAAGCCCTGATCGTAGATCTATATAATGCTTATTAACCCTGATGAGGTGTGCTAGCGCTTTGTCGACAGGTAGCACACTACTCCCTGGAACTCAGAGTTAGTTTGTAGTTTTAGTTGTAAGTGCTGTAGTTACTCCTATATTATGCAACACAATAATGACACATCAAGGAACACCATAACATCCTCACCCCAGATATGACCAATCTCTGATGGGGTCATGCCCTGTACTCACCCCTTCTTTTGACCAAACCACTTACACACCCCACAGTCTGCAATACCTAATGCCACATCCCAGTACAATCACAATGAAAGAGGGTCAAACCCTCAGGCATCAGAGAAGGCATGACCAGTGAGGCTACGCATCAGAAATAGACCCGTAGCTCCCTGTATGGCATCCCACTACCAGGCATCAGAAACAGATCCTTAGCGCCTTGAATGAGGACCAGGCACAACCAGACACTGGAGAAGATATCATTAGCTTGTTGGCTGCAGGACACCCACTAGACATCAACAAGCATTTGCAATGCAATAGGTCTCGCATTTACACAAGTTTAAGCTATTGGCATTGTAAATGACAATGCCTTTTATTTATGTTTTAAAAACCAAAACATAAATAAAAGGCATTGTCATTTACAATGCCAATAGCTCCAACTCGCGTAAATACGAGACCTATTGCATTGCAAATGCTTGTTACCCTTTGTCACTGGAATAAGGCCATCAGGCTCACTCACCTATTTCAAAGTTCCGCTGTGTTCTTAACTCACCATCGGCCTGCATCAGGTAGATGTGAAGTGCTACGCAGCGCAGGAGTAGTGACTGCGCTGGATGGATATGTGCCCGGGAAGGGTACAGTACAGGGATAGAGCAGTACTTTGTAGTGCATGTATGCCTGCGAGTAATACATGACATGAAAGATGTAGTGCTGTGAAGTGCATGCACAATAAAAGCATGTGCTTTGTGTATGTGTGCTTGCATGAAGTACAATACAAAAAGGGTGTGTGTTTGTAAATAGCACACCCTTCTCCAGTAGAGAAAAGCTTCAGTGCTGAACAGTGCACACAGACTGAATGTGTGTGCTGAATGTATGTGTACTTGTCATGGTGCAATGCATGTAGGTAACAGTGCTGGACAGTAAGACCCATATTTATCATAGTCTTGTGTCGCCCTTGCACCTCTCTAGGGGGCGCAAGGGTGATGCAACAATAAAGTCAGATTCATCAAGCCATACAGGTCCACATTGCGTGACCCTGCTTGGCTTGATAAATCTGGAGTAATGCAAGGCAGCGCAAATCGCTGCCTTGCGTTACTCTGCCTTAGTGAGGCATTCCACGGTTGGAGCGTGGGCGTTCCCACGCGTCCACCCATGGATTTTGGCGCATTCTCAGATTTACCCTAAGTGGTAGACCTGGGAATGTGTCAAAATGTTGCACCTCCCCAGGGGAGGCGTAACAAAGAGAAAAATCTTTATTTCTCTTTTTTTATTCCTCTTTTTACGTGTACCACATTCTGTAGCACACACTGTAGGAAGCTGGCTCTGTATATACTATACCAAAGTGAGGTATAGTGTGCACAGAGTCCAGTGGAACCCCAAAGGTAGGCAGAGGCAAAGTTAGATAGAACCTTACTCTCTATTTGTGGTACAGTGGTCGAGCAATAAGGCAGTATCAGAGGACAGTGTTAAGCATTTGTTGTACACACTCAGTCAGCAAATGAATTCACACACTCAAAGACTGAACTTCAGACCAATTGTTTTTGTATCAAAATATTCTTTTAGTTATTTTATTTCTAGAACCAAGCAATCCTGGCACAGGTAAGCAATAAATACTTTACAGTAGTAAATGCTGATTGGAAAACAGTTCAATTGCAATTGTAAATGTACTATGGTTTGACTTACAGTATTGTTTCAGAGAAATGCAATCACCTGTAAATACAGTACATTGACTTCAATGGGATTTTCAGTAAAATAGCAGGTAAGTTACTTTTGGATTACTTTTTCTTACTCAGTGCTGTAGACCTAGCTGCAGCACTGGGGCATTTCCTGTAAACAGGTGAGTAAAAGCGTTTTTGTTAAATCGTACAATTTTAAAGAATTTCTTTAATTTTCAAAACTCCACACTTAGAAACTTTTTCAGGAAAAAGTGTCAATGTTATCCTATGGAGGAAAATATGGTTATCGGTTTTTAGGTAAGTAATCGGTCTGTGGAGTTGATGTTCTGGGGTTAGACTCAGGGGTCCCCCAGGGTCAGTGATGCACTCTTGGTACACCCTCAGCGGCAGTAGGGCAGCCGGGTGCAGAGTGTTGAGGCCCAATGTTATCCAAAGGGGGATAGGGGGCCTCCGGTTGGTGGCTGCTGGCAAGCAGGCCACTGGGTTGTGGGAGCATAGCTCCTGGACTTTAGCTCCGGGCAAATGGGGAAACAAATTAGCACCAAAGGTGCACCCTCAGCGGCACTAGGGCGGCAGGGTGCAGGGTGCTGTTTCGAGGTCGGATGCCCTGTTGTTTCCAATGGAGAACCTCCGGTTTGCAAAACCACTGCAGGCAGGGAGACGAAGGACTTCTGGGTGCGACCACCACTTCGAGAGGCAAGTTGGGAAGTCAGGGGTTGGTTAGGCACCGTTGGTTTGGGCACACAAGGCCGTGGGGCGTCGGGTGCAGGGATGCCTTTTGGGGTCGGATCTTCTTACCAGCTCCTAGTTGCGGTTAGGGGGGCCTTCTGGATTTAGGCTGCAGGCGTCGGCTGGAGGCTTGAGGCAGGTCAGGGGTCGCCGGATCTCGGTTCAGGATCACCAGGGTGACCTCCTCGTGGTGTTTGCCCACTCGAGCTCGGGCCGGGCAGAGTGGGGCGGATCCGCGGTGTCCAGCTGGAGCCAGAGGTTGCAGTTGAACAAATCTGGTGTTCACGGGAGAAGCAGTCTTTGGAAGTGAAGGCAGGCAGGTCCTCCGCGGTTTTTTAGGTTGCTGGCTGCAGGACACACCGGGGTTTCGCAGGAGCAGGTTCGAGGGGGAGACAGGCCGGTAGGGCTGGGGCCAAGTTAGTGGGCGTCTTCCTCTTATTAGCTGCTGCACGGCTGTTCGGTCCTTCTTCTTCTTTTCTTCTGGTTTCTTGGCTGGATCTGCTTTCCTGGTTCAGGGCTGCCCCCTAAATACTGTATTTAGGGGGCGTTTTAGGGGTCTTGAGGTCAGTAGCCAATGGGCTACTGACCTTAGGGTGACTACACCCTTGGTGTGCTCACCCCACATGGGGGGGTGAGCACAATCCCTAATCCTGACTGGGGAGTGCCTGCCATCTGCAAGATGGCGAGCACTGAAGAGAGGGCTTCACCTCGCCTCTCCCACCTGAGGGGTGGAGTTGGCAGAGGTAGGCACACCTTCTGGGCTGGCTAGTTTTTCCCACCTGTCTTCCTGCCGAAAAGGAGGGGAGACAGGAAGGGGGCCTGCTCCTGCTAGCAGGAGAGGCTGGGGGTCGCATTACAAAGGCTGCCAGGCCTTTGAAGCGTCCCTGCCACAGATGGCTCTTCCTAGCCTGGGGGAGGTGTGCACACCTCCGCCCAGGAAAGGCTTTGTTTCTGGGCTCAGGGAGCGAAGGCTCCCACCCTAGGGGTCCAGAAACATGTCTCGTGGTGGCAGGCTGGTGTGTACCAGTCAGGGAACCCACCAGAGGCTGGTCGTTTTTCAGGGGGCATCTCTAAGATGCCCTCTGTGTGCATTTTTCATTAAATCCCACACTGGCATCAGTGTGGGTTTAATGTGCTGAGAAGTTTGATTCCAAACTTCTCAGTTTTCAGTGTAGCCATTGTGGTGCTGTGGAGTTCGTAATGACAAGCTCCCAGCACCAAATACTCTTAATGGCAGCACTGCACTTACAATGTCTAAGAATGGACTTAGACACTGTAGGGGTACAGGGCTCATGCACCTGTACCCTCACCACTGGTATAGGGCACCCAGCTAGAGGGGTGACTGATCTATGCCAGGGCAGTGGGTTGTAGGCATGGCACACAGGGATGTGTGCCATGTCGACTCTTCACTTTATTCTGCACCAAAACACGCAGCCTGCAAAGGCAGTGTGTGAGTGTAGGGGTACAGGACCTCTAAGGGTGGCACAATAAGTGCTGCAGCCCTTAGAGGTCTTCCCTGGTCACAGTGCCCTGGGTACCTGTGGTACCATTTACCAGGGGCTGACCTGTGGCCAGAGAACGCAATTGGGTTAGTTTTGGGGAAAGAACACAGGCCCTGGGTACCTGATTGGCAGGGACCCAGGGCACATCAAGTCAAAGTGCATCAGTAGTCTGGCAAAAAGTGGGGGGGTAACTGCAACAGAAACCCACTTTCCTACACACACAGAAAGAGGACAATTCCTCAGGATTGTTTTTGTGCAGGAAGGAGGCCCTTCCTGCATGAAAACAATCCTGCCCTCAACGCAGGCACCCTTGCGCCAAAGTGCAAGGGTGCCTGAGTTGGCCCAAGGCAGCACATTGTGTGCCAGAGCAAGGAAAGGACCGGAATGCACTGTATAATGTTAAATACAGGGGACATCACCCAAGAAAACCAAGACCACCTGCCCTGGAGCACCAGCACCTGCCTGCTTGCTAAAACAGTGTGCCATGTGAGGAAGAGTTGAACATTGGAAGGAGCAAGGTTCAGTGTGGATCCCTACCTCAAGGACTCACTGTGCGAGGTCTGAGGATTCGTATGTGCACCCATCAGATTATTGTCTGTGTGCAGTGTCGGCTCGGTCACCCCCATATGCCAGGAGAGGGCCTCCATGGACTGAGCTGTGAGTTAAGTACCATGAGGGACTGGACGGGCTCTCACTGTTGCGCAGACCCCGTATGCCAGAGGAGGCATATCGCAGCAACCCCATATGCCAGGAGGGGCTTCCGGTACCAACATTGCTGAAGGATTAGGGCTGCTGCCTGAATGAGAGACTGAGGCTACATTTGGCAGGATGGGCCTACAGTGCGAGGGAACTGCCCCTGACTGACCACTGAGGACTGCTGAGGATGCAATTGATGCTATTGCACCCTCACTGGGAGTTGAACAAATGATCCCCTCAATAGCCCCCCCGGGCTAAAGCCAACTTACTGTATCTTCGCGAGCTGGGAGCTGCTCTGACAACTGAGACACTGCCACATGGGCTGTTGGCAGCCAGACTTCTCCGAGCAGAGCAGGACTTGTTGATGCTTGCACAGAGGACACGCTGCAACACTGAACTCTTCCGTGCTGCGAGAGCAGGTAAGATGTGAACTTGGCTGATTAGGCCCATGAGCTCTCACTGCTAAATGTGCTGTGACACTACAGAAACCTTTGACCTAAACCTGTAGAGTCAAAGGGGAACTTTTAAGTACAGCCTAATAGTGAGCATTCCCTGGATTGGGCCACCAGTGAATGGAGAATAACCCTGAACATGTTACATGAAGGCAGTAGGACAGGGATTTGCCTGACAACTGCTAGAGCATCGACCTCAAGGCTATTGTGTTGTTGCTTCTGAATGTCGTATTTCTTTGCATGTGTAGAGCTAGAATTGAAATACATCTTTTCCTTTAAAAAACAAACAAGTATTTGACTGGACATTGATTTATTGTTCTTACTGTTTGCACTTTGAGTTGTGAGTCGTGTCACTGACCTGTATCTACATATCTCCCTTCACCCCCCCTCAACCAACCCCCTCACGAGGGAGATTTGACTGCTTGACCACAGCTACCCCTGAGAGTCAAGTGAGAAAGGGGTACCTGGCCCAGCTGCCCAGGATCCATAGTATGTCAGGCAACAAGACATTAGGAGTCTAAAGGCCTCAACCACCATGGTTAGGCCCAGTAGCCCCTGCATGCCCCATCGTCCTCTCAAAGGGGTTGTGACAGTAAGGATTTACTTAACAATCTTGAGAGCATTACAAAGACCTAGTAGGAGCATGGTGCAACTGACGTTCTGAATATGACTATCTGTATATTGACACACATGGATAGGTTCAGATGAAACAACTGGGTGAAGTCATTCTTGGTGCATGTTATGAAGGGTGCTACCTACGGTTTTGAACTGGTATCATACGCAGACGACACGCAGATTATCATATCAATCTCGAGCAAAAATCATGATACAGCTCTGAATTTTAAGGAGTGCAGGAGAGGTGTCAGCGAATGGATGGCTGAAAACTGCCTTAAGTTGAACTCAAATAAAACAGAGGTTCTACTTTTTGGCAAGGATACAACATTCTGGTCCTCAGACTGGTGGCCATCTGATTTGGAGACTGTTCCCGTCCCAGTCACCAAGGCCAAAAACCTTGGAGTCACTATGGATTCCACCCTATCTTTTTCCCAGCATGTAAAAATCCTTACTGCATCCATTTATTACACTATGAAAATTCTAAGGAAAGTGCTCCCATTTATACCGACAAATTTGCAGAAAACTGTGGTGCCAGCCTTAGTGTTATCAAAACTGGATTACTGCAATGGGCTACTGGTCGGAGTAAACAAATCGGTAGTGGCAAAGCTACAGGTACTCCAGAACTCCGCTGCGAGATTGCTCTTTGGATTAGACAAATACACGTCAGCTAAACATGCTCTCGATTCTCTGAGCTGGTTATCAATGGAGAAGCGCATCAGGTTTAAAGCCTTATGTATTGCCTTTAAGGCATTACAAAATTCAGGCCCTAGTTACCTGATAAAGCGCTTCAAATGGCATACCCCTGCACGCACACTTCGATCGACCTCATTGAAGCTGGTGACAGAGCCTACCTTCCGTCTCCAGAGATGGGGTGGCAAAAGTTTCTTTAGCATCACCACAAGATGGTGGAATAAGCTACCATTCTATTTAAAGAATGCTTCTGATCTATTGTCCTTTAGGAAGGGACTCAAGACTTGGCTCTTTACTCTGTAAATCTGCCCAAGGACTGCAAATCCAACATCTCAGTGTCTTCTGCGTGCCTATTCTGCAAGCGCCTAGACGCCCTCGGGTAGTAGTGCGATATATAAATATTTAAATAAATAAATATTGTTTTCTGACATTTGTTCTAGTCCTCTATTAATATATATTCCTACATATTTATTGTATGTCATGGCTGCTGAGGCTGGCTCTATTAGCAACTTGGGACGTGCTTTGCATTTCTTACATTTTATTTTGTAGCTAAAGAAATGTGAGAAGGATTGAATTAGTTCAAAACAAATCCTGTGCACACGTTTAAGGATAACGCTATTGAAAGGTAAAGGTACAGTTGTAGTGTTCAATTAATGAGGATTCACAGAGATCGACACCGGTAGTTTCATGTGGAAAAGATGTTTATGCGAGCTTTAGAGTTCGTCAAAACAAAAGCGCCAGCCGACACGTGTTTCGTCAACAGGGCAGTGACCTGTGACTCTTCAGGGCTGGGAACAATACAAGACGTATATTGGATTAAAATAACAGTGTCTATACTATGATAATATCAATGTGTAATAGCAGTGAAATGAGTGAGGTGACAACACACGACACCCAACTTAAAGTGGAAACCCTAATGAGACATCTTTCAGAGGATCGAAAGGGAGAACAAAACAAATAAGTGAAAAAATCAAGAGTTGTGACTTCACAGAATTGTCTAATATGGATTTGTTCATCACAAGAATGACTATCAGTATCCCCCACAACAAATGCCTATATTTGCAAATAGCCATGGTGACTGTTACTGCGGGTGAAAGTATGGTCAGTGACCGGGTGTTAACGTGAGAAGAACAAGTGACATCTGGTGACGTTGCATGTAAAGACATTCAAAATTAAACATCGGTTCGGTTGTTTATTATAAAATGCCAATAAAATCGGAAGTCCTGCGACAGCAGAGTAATGTTGTATCAATGCCAGGATTAAGGCCAACTATGTTAACAGAGGAGAGATTTAGTAATACTGAGTAGCAAAATTAGCTGGTGAAAAAAGAATAGTCTAGCAGCCTCAAGAGAAGCCGAAGAAACGGCATGCACGAGAGTAGAAAAGTTTCTATGCCGTGATAATATGCTTGTGTATATAATAAGAATCAAAGAAGGCGCGTGGGGGGGAGCAAGTTACCTTGATGGCGTGCAACGATTGCGATATCTAATGTAAGAGAAAAAGAGAGGGAAAAAGACCAAAGTGGCGTGTTTAAAATAGAAAGCAGGGGAAGAGGCCGGGAGTATAGACATGGAGGCGAATGGTAAAATGTGCGCGTGTTTGAGCACTCACCGGTGGACCGGTGATAATTCCAACCCGGTCTTGGGCGGGTATTCCTAAAAGTGCCGTATAAGTGGTGCGGGATAAAACAACGGGCCGGTACGTCCGTGGTGGTTGTATCCTGAAAGGAAGTAAATACAGAATCAGGGACCGACTAGGAGGATCTGTGTGAAGACACTCCGAATGGGGTGGCAGGGGTTCTCAATAATACCTGTGTGTAGCAGGATCCAGCGTTAATCCGTCTCGCTTCCGTATTGCGGGAGGAGCGGTATAGAACAGGAAGTGGCTTTTATTTGCCGGGTGAAGTAGAAACTAGAGCGCTGCCTTCTGTGCGCCATGGAACACGGAAGTAGAAGTACGAAGAGATTAGTGTCACCAGTGAAAGGAATGGAGACGTTGGTGAATAGTAGAAGTGGTTTAGCCTCTACGGCAAATAAAAACATAGTGAAAATGTGTAATCCGACTTTACAATCTGATAGTCGGTTACGAGTGCCGTATCTCGATCATGTATCGTGTTACAGTACCATAGGTGCATATAAATTCCAATGCAGATGTAGATGTACCATGCTACTGGTGCATATAAATACGAAAACAAAACAAAAACATATGCAGGTGTAATGTACAATTAGGCCGGAAATGTTATGAATCGTATGGTGATTCACGTTAGGCAGCACGTACTTCTTGCTATTAACAGAATTAGGCTAGAAATGCTATGTAAAGTTTATCGGTACGTAAGGCAGCATGTACTCCTTACTGTTACCAGAACTAGGCTAAAGATACTATGTTAATCTTATCCATACAAATGTAGGTGTACCATGCAATGGGTGAATACATTTAAAACAAATGCAGGTGTAGCATACAACTATGTTGGAAATGTTAAGATTAATTGGTTCATTTATAGTAGGCCGAACGTACTTCTTACTGTTACACAAAACTAGGCTAGAAATACTCTGTTGAGTGTATCAAACAATATATTCGGAGCTGATTAAGAGCATTATGAGACGCTAGTGCTCAATTAAACGTATGTGACACAAATATATAGTGTCCAGAGCATGTATGTAAAAATAATATAAGTACAAAAACAGTTAGAGCAAGAACATCTAGTTATAGTGCCATCTGGATTACGGTGACAAAGGAAACAATGGCATATAAAGAGATTTGAAGTAATATAGTCATTCCTCTACAGGGGATGTCAGAGTGACAGATCAAGTAGTGGGAGACAAACACAAATGCTATGGCTCATATGTCCTGTTACCTGACTGGATATCATGGTGTGGTGCTCACATATGGAGACAAGGTCCAATCCACGAATGTGGCCTCAAGTGCCCAAGAAGTATTGTAGTTCATGGTCGGTGTTCTGGCCGTGTCTCACCGTGTGTAAACGCATTATCCAGGTGGCTTCAAGACGTCTCAATTTGAGTTCACGATTGCCCCCCCTTATGTTGGGTTGGGCAATATCAATGCCAAAGAATGTGAATCTTTTGTGGGTGCCCTGCGTGGGGGACGACGCTATATGTAGAGCCATAGGGTATCTGGCATCTTGTTGGTAGATGGCTCTGGTGTGCTCCCCAATGCGGTCTTTCAGGGCCCTGATGGTGCTCCCGACGTATTGGCTTTTACAGGTGCACTCAAGCACATACACCACATACTTGGTGTTACAGTTGATATTTACATTAATCTCATACCAGCGTTTGTTGTGGCTAGTGAATTTCTTTATTCCATTGTGTGCCCATTTGCAAACACCACAGCACCCGCATTTGTAGAAACCTTTTGTATGTGGCGTTAGCCACATAGAGGTTGTAGCAGTGAGCGGAACTGTTGGGCTTAATCTGTTCCTAAGTGTTTTGCCACGTCTGTATGTAATCAGGGGCCTGGCAGTAATGATCCCACTGAGAGTTCTATCAGCCAGTAAGATGTTCCAATGTTTGTTAAGGCTCCTTCTGATCACTACACTGATGTCATTGTAGTCTGTTATCAATCTAGTATGTTGAGTAGGTGGTTTCTTGTGGGTTTTAGGTCTAAGTGTACTGTCTGTATTGATTTTTCCAATTCTGGTTACAGCTTTGTTGATAGTATTTTGTCTGTAGCCCCTTCTAGAGAACCTCTCTTTCATGTCAGAAACACAGTTCAGGAATTCAGTCTCCTCGCTACAATTTCTCCTTGCTCTCACGAGTTCTCCATAAGGAATGGACTCTATCTGGTGCGTCGGGTGGGAGCTTTCTGCATGAAGAATTGCATTGCAAGAGGTCTCCTTGCGAAATAGTTTACTGTGTAAGATGTTCTTTTTCACGTACAGTTCTACATCTAAGAACGTGATCAGTGATGTGCTGGAATTACATGTGAATCTCATATCCATGTTGTTTGAGTTCAAGTAGTTGCAAAAGTCTTCTAGTTTTTCTTGTGTGCCTGACCACAGAAGGAGACTATCATCGATATAGCGTCCCCAGTATATGATGGAATTTGTCCAGTGGGCACCCTTCTTGCCCCAAATCCAATCTGCCTCTAATGAGCCCATGTAGAGGTTGGCAAAAGAAGGTGAGAACTTTGAGCCCATAGCCACACCTTTGACCATTTTCTGTCGTACATAAAGCAATTGTTTTTGAGTATAATGTCCATCATGGAGATTATCATATTGGTGTGCTGCCATAGGTTAGCTGATCTGTTGTCTAGATATTGTGTAACGGCTTTTAAGCCTATATCTGGTTTGATAGAGGTGTATAAGGACACCACATCCAGGGTTGCCATGATCATGCCTGGTTGCCACTCGATGTCACTAAGGATACCGAGAATATGCTTAGTGTCCTGAATGAATGATGGGAGATTTTTGACCATAGGGTTAAGAAACAAGTCGACGTACTCAGCCAGTCTTTTCGTAGGCCCCCCTATACCAGAAACAATGGGTCTACCTGGTGGGAATGTTGCCTGCTTGTGTATTTTTGGGAGTGTATATAGCCATGGTGAGATAGGTCTTAATACAAATTTGACAAACCTAAACGTAGAAGCAGAGACAATCTCACTAAAAACGAACGTGCAGCCCTCAAAACCCTTATCTCGGATCATGACATAATCATAAGAGAGGCAGACAAAGGCGGGAACGTCATTATAATGGACAGATCAGACTACCATAACGAGATACTCACTCAACTGAGTGACGCCACTTGCCACGAACTCCTCGCTAGTAACCCCACAAGTGCACTGAATAATCTAATTAATAAACATTTGACTGACTGGCACACCATAGGTCTTCTGGATGAAAACGAAGTACTGTACATGAGAGTATTAAGACCTATCTCACCATGGCTATATACACTCCCAAAAATACACAAGCAGGCAACATTCCCACCAGGTAGACCCATTGTTTCTGGTATAGGGGGGCCTACGGAAAGACTGGCTGAGTACGTCGACTTGTTTCTTAACCCCATGGTCAAAAATCTCCCATCATTCATTCAGGACACTAAGCATATTCTCGGAATCCTTAGTGACATCGAGTGGCAACCAGGCATGATCATGGCAACCCTGGATGTGGTGTCCTTATACACCTCTATCAAACCAGATATAGGCTTAAAAGCCGTTACACAATATCTAGACAACAGATCAGCTAACCTATGGCAGCACACCAATATGATAATCTCCATGATGGACATTATACTCAAAAACAATTGCTTTATGTACGACAGAAAATGGTACAAGCAAATCAAAGGTGTGGCTATGGGCTCAAAGTTCTCACCTTCTTTTGCCAACCTCTACATGGGCTCATTAGAGGCAGATTGCATTTGGGGCAAGAAGGGTGCCCACTGGACAAATTCCATCATATACTGGGGACGCTATATCGATGATTGTCTTCTTCTGTGGTCAGGCACACAAGAAAAACTAGAAGACTTTTGCAACTACTTGAACTCAAACAACATGGATATGAGATTCACATGTAATTCCAGCACATCACTGATCACGTTCTTAGATGTAGAACTGTACGTGAAAAAGAACATCTTACACAGTAAACTATTTCGCAAGGAGACCTCTTGCAATGCAATTCTTCATGCAGAAAGCTCCCACCCGACGCACCAGATAGAGTCCATTCCTTATGGAGAACTCGTGAGAGCAAGGAGAAATTGTAGCGAGGAGACTGAATTCCTGAACTGTGTTTCTGACATGAAAGAGAGGTTCTCTAGAAGGGGCTACAGACAAAATACTATCAACAAAGCTGTAACCAGAATTGGAAAAATCAATAGAGACAGAACACTTAGACCTAAAACCCACAAGAAACCACCTACTCAACATACTAGATTGATAACAGACTACAATGACATCAGTGTAGTGATCAGAAAGAGCCTTAACAAACATTGGAACATCTTACTGGCTGATAGAACTCTCAGTGGGATCATTACCGCCAGGCCCCTGATTACATACAGACGTGGCAAAACACTTAGGAACAGATTAAGCCCAACAGTTCCGCTCACTGCTACAACCTCTATGTGGCTAACGCCACATACAAAAGGTTTCTACAAATGCGGGTGCTGTGGTGTTTGCAAATGGGCACACAATGGAATAAAGAAATTCACTAGCCACAACAAACGCTGGTATGAGATTAATGTAAATATCAACTGTAACACCAAGTATGTGGTGTACGTTCTTGAGTGCACCTGTAAAAGCCAATACGTCGGGAGCACCATCAGGGCCCTGAAAGACCGCATCGGGGAGCACACCAGAGCCATCTACCAACAAGATGCCAGATACCCTATGGCTCTACATATAGCGTCGTGCCCCACGCAGGGCACCCACAAAAGATTCACATTCTTTGGCATTGATATTGCCCAACCCAACATAAGGGGGGGCAATCGTGAACTCAAATTGAGACGCCTTGAAGCCACCTGGATAATGTGTTTACACACGATGAGACACGGCCAGAACACCGACCATGAACTACAATACTTCTTGGGCACTTGAGGCCACATTCGTGGATTGGACCGTGTCTCCATATGTGAGCACCACACCATGATATCCAGTCAGGTAACAGGACCTATGAGCCATAGCATTTGTGTTTGTCTCCCACTACTTGATCTGTCACTCTGACATCCCCTGTAGAGGAATGACTATAATACTTCAAATCTCTTTATATGCCATTGTTTCCTTTGTCACCGTAATCCAGATGGCACTATAACTAGATGTTCTTGCTCTAACTGTTTTTGTACTTATATTATTTTTACATACATGCTCTGGACACTATATATTTATGTGTCACATACGTTTAATTGAGCACTAGCGTCTCATAATGCTCTTAATCAGCTCCGAATATATTGTTTGATACACTCAACAGAGTATTTCTAGCCTAGTTTTGTGTAACAGTAAGAAGAACGTTCTGCCTACTATAAATGAACCAATTAATCTTAACATTTCCAACATAGTTGTATGCTACACCTGCATTTGTTTTAAATGTATTCACCCATTGCATGGTTCACCTACATTTGTATGGATAAGATTAACATAGTATCTTTAGCGTAGTTCTGGTAACAGTAAGGAGTACATGCTGCCTTACGTACCGATAAACTTTACATAGCATTTCTAGCCTACTTCTGTTAATAGCAAGAAGTACGTGCTGCCTAACGTGAATCACCATACGATTCATAACATTTCCGGCCTAATTGTACATTACACCTGCCTAAGTTTTTGTTTTTGTTTTGTTTTCGTATTTATATGCACCAGTAGCATGGTACATCTACATCTGCATTGGAATTTATATGCACCTATGGTACTGTAACACGATACATGATCGAGATACGGTACTCGTAACCGACTATCAGATTGTAAAGTCGGATTACACATTTTCACTATGTTTTTATTTGCCGTAGAGGCTAAACCACTTCTACTATTCACCAACTTCTCCATTCCTTTCACTGGTGACACTAATCTCTTCGTACTTCTACTTCCGTGTTCCATGGCGCACAGAAGGCAGCGCTCTAGTTTCTACTTCACCCGGCAAATAAAAGCCACTTCCTGTTCTATACCGCTCCTCCCGCAATATGGAAGCGAGACGGATTAACGCTGGATCCTGCTACACACAGGTATTATTGAGAACCCCTGCCACCCCATTCGGAGTGCCTTCACACAGATCCTCCTAGTCGGTCCCTGATTCTGTATTTACTTCCTTTCAGGATACAACCACCACGGACGTACCCGCCCGTTGTTTTATCCCGCACCACTTATACAGCACTTTTAGGAATACCCGCCCACGACCGGGTTGGAATTATCACCGGTCCACCGGTGAGTGCTCAAACACGCGCACATTTTACCATTCGCCTCCATGTCTATACTCCCGGCCTCTTCCCCTGCTTTCTATTTTAAACACGCCACTTTGGTCTTTTTCCCTCTCTTTTTCTCTTACATTAGATATTGCAATCGTTGCACGCCATCAAGGTAACTTGCTCCCCCCCACGCGCCTTCTTTGATTCTTATTATATACACGAGCATATTATCACCGCATAGAAACTTTTCTACTCTCGTGCACGCCGTTTCTTCGGCTTCTCTTGAGGCTGCTAGACTATTCTTTTTTCACCAGCTAATTTTGCTACTCGGTATTACTAAATCTCTCCTCTGTTAACATAGTTGGCCTTAATCCTGGCATTGATACAACATTACTCTGCTGTCGCAGGACTTACGATTTTATTGGCATTTTATAATAAACAACCGAACCGATGTTTAATTTTGAATGTCTTTACATGCAACGTCACCAGATGTCACTTGTTCTTCTCACGTTAACACCCGGTCACTGACCATACTTTCACCCGCAGTAACAGTCACCATGGCTATTTGCAAATATAGGCATTTGTTGTGGGGGATACTGATAGTCATTCTTGTGATGAACAAATCCATATTAGACAATTCTGTGAAGTCACAACTCTTGATTTTTTCACTTATTTGTTTTGTTCTCCCTTTCGATCCTCTGAAAGATGTCTCATTAGGGTTTCCACTTTAAGTTGGGTGTCGTGTGTTGTCACCTCACTCATTTCACTGCTATTACACATTGATATTATCATAGTATAGACACTGTTATTTTAATCCAATATACGTCTTGTATTGTTCCCAGCCCTGAAGAGTCACAGGTCACTGCCCTGTTGACGAAACACGTGTCGGCTGGCGCTTTTGTTTTGACGAACTCTAAAGCTTGCATAAACATCTTTTCCACATGAAACTACCGGTGTCGATCTCTGTGAATCCTCATTAATTGAACACTACAACTGTACCTTTACCTTTCAATAGCGTTATCCTTAAACGTGTGCACAGGATTTGTTTTGAACTTGTTATGTGGGTGCTTGGCCTACATATTATATAGGGGTTTCGTGTCTTCCCCTTACCTTTTGCACCGTGAAACACTAGTGCTTGTTCATTATACCTCACCGCTAACCTGCTCGAGCGCCACTATCCTGCTTATCTAAAACCCCTTGCAGGAATTGTAAGGATTGAATTAGTGACTTCAAAGCAGGAAGGAATGGTGAAGGTTTGAGGTCATTGAGGAGGATGTTGGTGGCAAATGGGAACACCTTAATTGGATCAAATATAATAGATATCCCTATTATTGATTCTGCTTGTTGGATCGATGCAGATAAATGTTCTCAGGCTACAGGGAATAGTAGGTTAGATGGTGGGCAGCCCTGCCACGTCCCTCAATGAATCGTAAATGGCTTTGAAGGGAACGCCCCCCCCCCCGAGGTGATGCTATATGTCGGAGAACAATACAGCCAGCAAACCTTCGTGATAAAATCATTGTAGAGACTGGCTCTTTCAGATGTATGGAAGAGGTATGTCTAGTCAACACGGTTGAAAGCCTTCTCTGTATCAAGCGATACAGTCAAGGCCTCCTCAGTTAATTCCTTTGTTATCCAAAGTAACTGTGACAAAGTTCAAATGCGATTCCTTGCGTAGCGACCTGGCGCGAATCCTACCTGTGATGAGTGTATTAAGGAAGGTAGGACCTTTAGTTATCTACTTGTCTGAATCTTATCCAAGAATCTGACATCCAGATTTATTGATGAAATAAGACAACTAATCATTGAGTTTAAAGGATCTTTATGACATAATGAGATTGTGGCCTTATTGGAAGTCGGTCCCAGGGAACCTGAGGACTTAGCTTCTTTATATGCTTTATATGGCAGGGTTACTAGATGTGGTTTCTAATCTTATAGAACTGTTCCGGGAAACTGACTTCTCTAGAGGTTTTACAAGTAAGCAAGTCTGAAATAGTTGCTTCTAGTTTCAAGATTTTGCATTCTAATAAAGTTGCTGATTATAAAGAAATTAGATACTGGTGTTTATACAGGGATTACAGAATTCCATGTATTATAAATAAAGCTCCCTGTTTTCCATTTTTACTGATTTTTACAGGAAAAAATACAGACAAAAAACCATTTATTTTATTGTCTGCATTTATTATTAAATGTGGATAAAAACGGAAATTGGGTGCTTTTTGAGTGATACTAAATACACTTTGCCATGACTGCCAGGCCAATAGCTGTGTGGATTGATAGGTAAGGGGGTTAAAATAGAAAAATAGAAAGGAATTTTAGTAAAGAGTCTTAAACAGCAGTAGATATGCACAAGGCTGATACTGAAATGTGCATATTAGTATAAGTGCATTGATTTATCTTCTGCAGGTGTTCATATCACTGGAACCTGGCAGGCATTCAAGCATGACTGCATATTTATTGGTTAAATAAATGTGGAAATATACCAGTTTCAGCTTTATTTTTTTCACAAAACCCATAATAAATATGAATAAATACAGATAAAGTTGATAAAAAATAAATATGGATAAATACAGACGGAAATGTCAAAAAACATAAATACCATAAATCCGGGAGTCCTAATTATAAAGCAATTAGAGACTAGCTTTTATACAGGGATTATAGAATACCATATCTTATAATACAGACTTATAAGTAAGTTGAATATGCCAATAGGGAATATGCCAATTCAACCATGTTAAAAGAGGGAGCACAAGAACGTTGCTGCTGGTTACCAGGGATAAAGTGCACAGGGTTCTAAAGCCAGCAGAAATATAGGGTCCGGCAAAGGCAAACAATCGTGGGTACCACACAGAACAGGTGGCCTTAATATAGGCTGCAAGAGAATGCCTCAATTGCATATGTGTATAAATCTGTGACTTTTGTAATTCGAATTCTGAATGCAGCATGGAGAATGGTTTCATATGAGGTCCCTGCCATACATCTTCCAACTTGGCGATCTCAATGAGGTATAATTTTTCAAATCATTCCAATTAAATACTGTGCTTCAGCTAATTCCCAGACCATACATAAGGGTGCTTTCTTAGTTTGTTTCCCATATCATTGGATCCAAATAAGAGCTTTATGCCAACAATTTATTGCCACTTTTGTAATGACATAGAGTGCCTCAGGCCTAGGATCACCATATCACAGGCTGGTCCAGCTGAGATGGTACAGCACTGTCTGGTATCTTGTTTGCTTATGAAGAGGGCTGATAAACTCCATTCACCTTCACTTGTGCACGTGGCTGGCTTATAGGTTTTGGTCATAGGACAAAAAGTGATGGCTTAAATTCATGCTTTTGAGCACACAAAAACAAATGTCCATTGAAGGGTGTTGAACGCTTTCTCGAAGTCAACTAACATCAACAAATAGGGAACGTTACATTCATGTGCTTGTGCATGGCCACAGGAACACTGCGAATGCAATGCCTCCTACCTTGATTCAGCAAACATACACTTTGACCGGGATTTAATAAGGACAGGATAAATTAAACATGCCTTTTAGGCAACAACTTGGCAAAGATTTTTATTGCTACATCCGGCTGATGAGCCCTAACTAGGGCAAAAACGGTCTTGGGTTGTTTGTGTTCTGGTTCAGGGAGTACCTGGCCCAGCAGTTTTGCCTGGACTGTTCCCATTGGAGCAGGGTTGAGACTGATTTACATATAGTTGGGTCCAAACTGAGGTGACATGGTGTGCAAAATAACGATAGTTTTGGATGCAGCCATGAGTGATTACCAGTGGCTGAGATTAATTCAAGCATTCCATCCATCACTTTTTTGTATTCTTTTGTGTGTCACCCTAAGTGGGATGAGCATGCCCAGATGTGGATCCCGAGCACACTGTATCACAGGAACCAAGCTATACCTAGCTGATGATCCCTAACTAGGGTAAACCGGCCCATTATATCGATGGACTGGGATGTGACCCCGAGTGATTACTAGTGGCTGAAGTTAATTCAAGCATTCCATCCTTCACCTTTTGGTATACTTCTTTTTGTATATTTTAATACTGTTGATAAGGATAAGCGGGTCAAAGCACAACACCATCAGATCAACACTCAAATCAATTTAAATTCATCATAAAAGCCAAACCAAGACCGTTTTCATTGCTGTGGTCCACCTTTCATTCTGCCCCTCAAAGTATTCCTTCCTTTTTGCTGCTTTGAACAAAGTAACAAAAAGCTAAATCATTCCATAGATAATTCTGGAATACAAGCATGTGTGACATACAATTTGGATGTGGCAGTGGCAGTGCAAAATGAGGTGTGTTGTCTGGCAATCGAATATCTGATCTTCCCTCCCCCTCCTAACAGTCTTTTCTGAAACTCTCATGGCATGATTATGCTAGTAATTATTTTACCACTGAATTGGTGAAGTGATTAGATCTTTGATAAGCCAATATAGGGAAGACATGCCCCTTTTCCCTTCTCTGTCAGGGAGTTGGATTAAACCATCTCTACTGCACACAGATTTGTGAACCTGCCCCCTTCCTTAATTCCTTCTCCTTTAACACAGCTAGATACAGCAGACAGAGCCATCTCTCTAATGAAGAGCCTATTTTTTCCTGTCACTGCTTGCAATTTAAAGACAAGTAAAGGGCTTCTCCTTTTTACACAGATATGATGAAATGAGTGTCTACCTAGGGTGGTGAGTGAGAGTGACAGTCTTTGCAAGGCTTTATATCCAGAGAAAAAGTAATGACTTTTTCAGTTTACAAACATCTATGATGAATTTTAAGAGTGTGGAAAATATACTCTCTGCCAACACACAGTGATATGTAGGCAACAAAAGAAAAGGCAAAAAGGAAGTTTGTTATGAATGAATTAAATAGATTTGTGGAGTGCACTCCTACCCAAAAATGGCGCCTGGCACTAGAAAGACCATCATCCATACAGGGAGAACTGGATTTGTGAATTTCCTGAATAGAGTTAAAGAAATAGAATTAGGCAAGTAGAGAGGAAGAGTGTTCCACCATTTTTCTAGGAAAGAAAAAGAGCGAACACCACGACAGCTGCTCCTCATGAGTGTTTTTTTTTAATAACAAATTTTATTGGTATTTTTGCTGGTACATCATGGCCCAGGGGGGCCATTGCATACATCCACTTAGAGAATATTACATTAGTATACCGAGATTGTGATACATCAACAAAGGCATAAAGGAATAATAAAACTATAAAAACCAACTCTGGCACAGGCGGTGCACCCCACCCCAACCCATAAAGATTACCATCTGAGTGATCAGGTCCGCTAATCAGGGGAGGGTCTGTGACTATGTAAGTGGATGTCCTGTATAATGGAAGATTCTAGGGATTATGCAGGGGGCTGGTCTATACTTCTGTATGTGGCCCAGCGAGACCAAATCTTATTATGCTTCTGTGGGCAGCCCCGCGCCTTGAAGACCGCTATCTCCATCCCCATGCATTTATCCATGGCGCATTTCCACCCACCCAAAGATAGCGGATAGGTCCCTTTCCAGTGCTGGGCTAGGTCCCGCTTGGCTAGTGTAAGCCCCAGAAATAAAAGGTGCTGCTTATATCGGTTTCCCCCAATCCCGTCAGTGCTGTGTAGTAGGAACAATTTGGGATCCAGAGTGAGTCGCCAGGATAAGACCTGTTCTAGGCACGAGATCACCTTACGCCCAAAGGGCTGAAGTGCCCTGCAACTCCATACTATATGCAAGAAGGTCACCTCCTCGTCTCCGCATCTAAGGCAGGTGGGGGACGGAATAGCGCCCATACGCCAGAGACGGGACCTCGTGTAGTATGCTCTATGTAAATATTTGAATTGGATTAAGCGGTACCGTGTAGCGATTGCGGCTCCACAGGGTCTTGCTAAGACCTCAGTCCAGTCATCATCAGTGAGGTCAGGAATGTCTACTTCCCATGTCGTGAGTAGAGTGTCTAGTGTTGTGTGATTATAAGTGATTAGTGTCTGGTAAATTTGTCTGATTTTGTGGGTGCCGAGGTCTCCCATCAACAAGCTCCCCTCCAGTGAGTAGAACTCCGGTACGTCATCCAGGGATCGGATATGTGGTGCCAATGCATGCCTGAGCTGAATATATCTATAGAATTGGCTGTGGTGCAGCTGATATTCTGTTTGCAATTGTTAGAAGGACTTAAGCACCGTCTCGTGCATTATATCACCCAGTGTTGAGATCCCAATAGTGTCCCATGCCGGGAATCCTGGTAATGTGGCTACCTGGCGAAGGTAGATACTGTGCCAGAGGGGGGGTCATCTGTGTCAGTCGCCCGTTCCAGCCCATCTTCTTAACTGTGCAGCGCCATATTGATAAAACCACCTTGCATGCGGGCGGTAGGTGATTTAGGTTTGTCTGCCCATATAGGAGGTCTAGTAAGGTCTGAGGGTTCATCGCTCGCCTTTCAACTGCGAATGCTGGATCCACCTGTGCACTGTACCACCACTCGTTAATGTTGAGTAGGTGAGAGGTGGAGTAGTAAGCGTATATGTCAGCCGCAACGATCCCTCTGCAATAGGTAACTGTGTGGAGGGCCGTAGGGCCACCCTAATAGCGCCCCCCCACAGGAACTGATTTAGAAGAGCATTAACTTGTCAAAACCACGATTGTGGGATGACAAACGGGAAGTTTTGAAGTCGGTACAGTATTCGTGGAAGGGAGACCATTTTGAAGATGGCTGACCGCCCATATAGGGGTAGAGGCGACCACACCATTGTCTCCTCTCTGAGACGCGGTAATATTGGATGAATATTGTGCGACCATGAGATAATTGGACATGGTGAAATGAATACTCCTAGGTATAGGAACCCTCCTGTAGCATGGGTTAGTTGAGTCGACTGGGAGCCCCTCCCCTGGTCTCCACAGGCCGGGAACAACACCGACTTCACCGGGTTGGTTCTAAGCCCAGTGGTTTCCCCGAATACGCAAAGTATTTGCAAGATACGTGGGCCGGAGAGCCCGGGGTCCGTAAGAAAAACAATACGTCATCTGCATATAATGCAATTCTGTCGGACGTTTCTACGGACCATTCATATCCCAGCACTAGGGGGTCCCACCTCACCCATGTCACAAGGGGCTCGATCGCCAGAGCGCATTCCTGCCTTGTGCCCCGATGGATTGGGAATCGCTTCGAATGTGTCCCTGCCACCCATACTGAGGCGGAGAGATCTGTGTATAGGAGACGGACATATGAGAGAAAACGCAGGCCGAAATTAAGAGCTCGCAAGAGGAGGAATATATAGTCCCAACTGAGTGAGTCAAATGCCTTGTCAATGTCGGCGAGTAGGAGGGCTGCGGGACGTCCAAGGTCTGGGGCCTTCGCGATGGCATTGTGGACTCACCTGATAATATGTCGTGTGGATCTGTGTGGCATGAAACCCGCCTGGTCTGCATGAACGAGCTCATGGATGTGTGCATAGGCGGTCAGCAAGGACCTTGCCAAGGAGCTTGGACTCAATGTTCAGGAGGGAAATAGGGCAGTATGAAGAAGGTTCCTCAGGTGGGCATCCCAGCTTGAGGAGCACCACAATTTCGGCGTGTCGCCAATCCGGGGATTTGCTGTTCTTGGGCTTCATGGAGCACCTTAAGGAGGTGTGGGCCCAAGAGGATCATGTGAGAGCGTGCAAATTCACTTGGGAATCCATTGGGGCCCGGTGCTCTGCCTGGACACTGGCCCGATAGTGCAGTACTAAATTCTTCCACTGTGATTGGCTCCTCGAGGTGCTCACGGAAGTGGTCGGGTAGTGATTTTGGTGGTATGTCTCTTAGAAATTCCTCAATTTGGTCTTGGGATATGGTTTCTTGTTTTGTGTACAGTGCCGAGTAGTATGATACAAACACCTGAGCGACCGCAGTGGGTGTGGTGCATAAAGTCCCCTCTGTGTTTCGCAGTGGTGGCACTGGAGTGGACGACAGTGCCGCCTGACAGAGACTATCCAGCATTTTGCTTGACTTGTCACCCCATTGGTATATTCTGGATTGGGTCGCTTGCCATATGTGCTGGGCTTCCTTTGTATGCAACTGGTACAGTTGCTGTTGCGTGTGGAGGAGATCGCGTTTGGCATTGACTCTTGTGCCCTCCCTTACTTCAGACTCTAGAGCACGCTGGCGTGTCTTAACGTCCACCACCTGTGCTTGGTGGCGGTGTTTCTCTCCCTCTTGGTAGCTGATATCCACCCACCATATTGTGGGTTTAAGGGCTTCCCATAATGTCGTACGAGAAGGGGCCATGTCCGTGTTGGACTCTAGGTAGTCAATTATTGCTTGTCTGAGGGTGGCTTGATAAGACGGGTCTCGCAGATGCCAGGGTGACATGCGCGTCGGCGCTTGTGATACTCCTACGATTGTTTGAATGTTGTGTTATTATATTATTGATATGTACTGAATATATTGGTATCTATTGCTTTGTTGTGTTGCTTTAGTTATTGTATGTATGTTGGTTGTTTGCATAAAAGAGGTATGACAGTATGTTTGCAGTTGTGAGTTGTCTGAATGAGTGGTGGGACTATGTATATGTATATTTATTTATTCAATAATTAGCTTTGTATCATATTTGAGTATTTTGTATCTTTATTAAAAAAATAAATTTATTTTGTGATACCTCTGTCTCTTCTATTTTCCAGCACTGTTCAGATTTTTATATTATATGACGTTTAGCATATTGTTAAATAAATAGGTAGGGGATTCTTGTTTGTTTGATTGCTCCTTTGTTTCCCCTATGATCCCACTACCTCCATTTGCTCAGATAGGGGCCCCCGTTGTTTGAGTACCCGTGCCAGGGTGACATGCGCTATCTGAAGGGAGATGTACGAGGTCCTACGTGTAGCCTTAGTGTTACTGGGGAATGATCCGATAACCCCCTGAGCAGGATAGAGACTCCTGTGACCCTATGAATGTGTACTTGTGGGAGAAAAAGATAGTCTATTCTAGTAAGTGATCCGTGTACTGCCGAGAGGTATGTGAAGCGTGACTCCGCTGGATGAAAGGCACACCATGCATCCGACCACCCCAGAGCAGAGACCAAACCGTGCAGTTTAGATTCCCCTGCACTGCATCCTGGGCCTGCCTCTCGCCACTGGTTGATGGGTCCCATGATGTCAATACAGTCGCCCCCTATTACTGATAAGCCATCTGGGAGCTCTCCCCATAAGTGTACGATTTTGTCTACAAAGGTTTGTCCCAAAGTTTGGGGGGCATAAAAACAACCAAGTGTCTGGGATTCCCCATGTATTGTTCCCGTGATAATGGTATACCTCCCACCTGGGTCGGACCATATTTTGGAACAACTGTATGGGACCCTATGGTGCATTAGAATCGCAGTACCCATGACCCACGGAAGAATCCGGAGTGAAAAACCTGGTTAAATCCATAACGGGCTAGGCATGGTGCCTTAGTTCCCATCATATGGGTTTCCTGCATGAGGAGTATGTCAACTTCTAGTCTTTTAGCCTGCTTTAGAACTGCTCCCTGTTTGATTTTATCTAGTACCCCACAGACATTCCATGTCATGATATTGAGCCCACCGGACTCAGTATTAGCGGTATATGTAGTCATCTGTTTCTCAGGGGGGATTCCGGGTGTGAGGTGCGTGTATGAGGTCTATGGTGCAGCCGTGCCTAAACTGAACTGAACTCTGCAGAACTAAATAGAACTCTCCCCCCCCCACCACCCCAATACCTCAGCCAACATGAAGTATCTGTCGCGGTCGGGATGGCCCCAGAGCCCCAATGGGGGGCCCCAGGAGGCGCCCACCAATAGTTCCCCAACGTCCCAATACCCTCAACCATGGTGTTTCAGGGCATGCAGTTAACACCTGTTGGGGTCCACCAAGCCAAGTAATAGTCCAAGGGCGGACCGGCCAAACCAAGTCTATGTATAATCAGTCTGGGAGCATGTAACTGGGCTCTCTGCGGATTCCCATTGTAGTCAGTAGTCTTCGCCCTGCGCCTGGGAGCACCAGTTGGA
This sequence comes from Calotriton arnoldi, assembly GCA_963921515.1. Lineage (NCBI taxonomy): Eukaryota > Metazoa > Chordata > Amphibia > Caudata > Salamandridae > Calotriton > Calotriton arnoldi. The sequence continues at coordinate 12,738 of CAWUFW010015308.1, read as the reverse complement.
CCTGGACCTGTGCCATCGTTTGGAAGTGGAGTTCTTCGGCCGATTCCTTCCGTTGCCTTGGGAAGAGTCTGATTCAAGTGGAGGCGGAGTATGCAGCCTTAGGTGAACGGTTTCGTCAGCCCATGTGAAGGTAGCCTCCGGAGTGTCAAAGAATAAGGATTTGTTCTTGTAAATTATACGCATCTGTGCCGGGTACAATACACATATATTGAATGTTCAGTTCTCTGAGTCTACGTTTGGCCGCAGCAAATGACTGGCGCTGCTGTTGAACAAGCCGGGTATAGTCGGGAAAGATCATGATGTTATGGGAGTCATATACCAGTTTATCTCTGTGGCTCCTGGCAAATTGAAGGATGGTGTCCCTGTCCATATAGTTCAACAGTTTAGCTATGATAGGTCGGGGCCGCTCCCCGGGGAATGTGGGGGGCTTCCTTATAAGTGCTCTATGGGCTTGTTCCACTACAAAGTAGGAGGAAAGGGAGCCCTCCGGCTAAAGAGACCCCAACCTCTGCATCAGGAAACCCTCCGTTGATGCGCCTTCGCATCCCTCCAGGAATCCGATACGGTGTAGGTTGTTTCGTCTTGCTTGGCCGTCTGCGTCTTCCACCCGTGAGGCAAGTTCCTGGGTCACAACTGTGAGCTTATTGACTTTTTGCTGTAGGGTTGCGACCGTATCTTCCACAGATGACACTATTGTTTCTGCCTCGGTGATGCGGTCCACGGCCTTCCTGACGTCCTGACGGAGAAAGGAAACTTCTGAACCGACTGCACTGATCTTGGCGTCCAACATATCGCGGACTGCGTTATTGTGGCAAGCAGGGCGGCGTTGTCTGGAACGGGGTCCCTGCCATCGAGCGTGAGGGCAGTGGTGTATTGGTCCAGTGTGCTTTGTATGAGGTTGGGCCTGAGGACTTGTCTTTTGTCATGATGATAAGAGGAAACCACAGTCCGAGCACCACCACTCCTGTCACTGCACGTAGGGAGCGACTGCTGGGTGGCATTGCTGTCTTCTCCAGGTATCTCTTTGGGAGGGGGGTTATCAGGGCAGATCACTGCAGGCCTGGCCTCACGGAAACAGCCCGCCTCAGGCCACAAGTCGCACCGGGCTTAGTTTGGCTGCTTCCGCAGCCCGGGAACAGACCGCAAGGCAGACCCCTTAAGGGGATCACACCCGCCGGACCCCCAGCTCTACGCCCACCTCTCCGTTGCACTGTCACCCGGGTTACCCCTCAGTCTGACCGAACAGGTGTGGGCACAGACTGCGCCCACGCCAAGCGTCTCCCGCAAGAGTCCCCGGCTTTGGGCTGTTGTTGTGTTGTGATGGGGGGAGGAAAGGAGGCACTAAGTCACCTCTGCCCTGTGTGTAGTAGTGTATGGTCCCACGCTATGGGCCTATCTTATTTCGGGCCAGGATCCTTGTGGGGCTGATGATTCAGGGCTACAGTTTGAGCTCCTGGGGTGCAGGGCCTCCTTTTTGGCCTGATGGATTGAGCGTGCCGCTCAGGTACTGTGGCTGGTATCCCGCCAGAGTCCTCTGTGCTCCCAGGTTGTTGTCATGCTGCGCTGGGGTGACGAGTGGTCCAGCACTGCGGGCCTACCTTGTATGGGCCAAGAGCCCTAGTGGTTCTGTGATTCTGGGCTGCAGGTTAGGCCCCCGGGGCGCAGGTTCCTCCACTTGGCCCTGCGGGCCGCCCATGCCTTTCAGACACAGCGAGCCAGAGCGCTGTGCCGGAGCCCTTCATGTGCTGTTACTGAGCCGGCCCTCTGGGGGAAGAGCTGACTCGCCTTGTCACAACCGCATGGGGGGGTGTCGCCAAGTGCGCGCGGCCTCTTCTCGTCACCTCCCCGGCCCCAGCCAGGTAAGCTCACCGGAGTGGGCCCTGCCCTACCGCTGCTCTGATATCCTCCTTGTACCGCCAGGGCAGGGGGGCCCACTGTGCCGTGTTGTCAGCCCGCTCTGAGCCTCACCCCGGAGCAGCCGGGGCCGAGTGCGAAGTGCCACGAGTCGCGGAGGCTGGGCCCAGACGACCCCACTTCAGGGTCGATCTCTCACATCCCGGGGTGCCTCTCTCCCGGTTCTGGCTCATCACCCTGGGCTCCCCACTGTTGTGAGTATCGCTGGGTCCACCCGAAGGGATGATGCCGGATTACAGGCTTGGTGAGACGGAGCTCTTTCAAATGGCATCCGCCATGATAGCTTCCCAAGCCACGCACCCGCATGAGTGGTTTTTGAATCAAATGAATATTGGGAAGATCGAGGGGGGAGAGAGCAACAATAAGTACTAGATCTGCACTCAAAGTAGACAGGGCCAGAGTTGTGGATAGCCCTCTAACTAGACAGAGTGATTGAAAAAACAGAGCTCTTACCGATTGGAAACCAATGGAAATTTCTGAGATGAATTGAGATGGACTGGCGGAAAGGCTGGTCTAGGATTAATCAAACTGAGATGTTTTGTACCACCAGCAGATGGTGTATCAAATACTCAGGAAGCCCTCAGTAAAGAGAGTTCCCATAATCAAGCCAGGATGAGATAAAAAAAATGAGTGATAGTCTTGCATGTAGAGACTGGTAGAAAGGGAATGATTTTCCCATGCTTATGAAGAATCCTGAAACAGGAGGCTGCTAACTGAGTGATATGAGGTGTTAAGATAAGATTGCTATCAAATAGTATGCCAAGATTTCTGGCAGAGGTGACAGGGACTGGAGTGGTGCCGCCTTGTTCAGTGGGCCATTACGCAGGAGACCAAATAGAGGACTGGCTGTCAAACAGTAGAATTTCAGTTTTATTGCTGTTGAGCTTCGGGCTGTTAGAGCTTGTCCAAATAGCAGCACCTAGCGTACTCTCACAGAAGTGTTCTTAGTTAAAGGTAATATTGTACGAAAAGTACACCATAATCTGTCATCAGCATTAGACCCAAAAGATCTAATCAGAGGAGCCATGCACGTTAAATGAGGATCCTTGAGGTACTCCGCAGAAGACTGAAGAAGAAATATATTGAAACTCAGGGAGAAGAAAGGATCATGATCTATTGGTCAGAAATGAACTGACCCATCTAAGGGCCTGCAAACAGGTGCCATTTTCAGAAAGTCACTTCAGGAGGAGGATATGGGAGGCAGTATTGAAAGCTGCAGAGAGGCCACTTATGACCTAGGCCAGGTTGTACGGTCATAAGACACCGGAAGGAAGGTGGTTTCAGTACTATGTTGTGATCAGGAACCTGAATGAGTATAGTCCAGTGGATTGTGAGATTCTAGAAAGCAAGTAAGTTGTTTATTAACCTCTATTGCCAAGATATTTTAGGGAACATGGAGAAGGAAATGGGGTGATAGTTGTTAAGCAAGTTAGTACCAGCTGTATGTTTCTTAAGAAGTGGTAGAACTATGGCATGCATCCAGCTGGGAGGAACTTGGGCAGCTGACTGAGCAAGGTTACAGAGATCAGTAAAGGTATATCCTCTACTAATATGTCAATGTTGGGGGCAGAAGCATTTAGGTGTTAGCCAGACTTTATCGAGGTGAAAGCAGATTTGATTGATTTTTTGGAACAGGCAGATAAGAGCCCATGTTGGGGAAAGAGGCCCAGGTTTATTTAACAAGAGAACCAGGAGCCGCTGTATTGGGCAAAGCCACTTGGAATTTACAAGATCTTGTCTTGAATAACGACTGCCAGATTGTTGAAAGGTTCATGAGAAAGAGACTCTGTTGCTGTAAGCCTTTAGTGACAGATATTTTTTACTATTGACAAAGTTTCTTCAGAGGAGGTCTTGGTGATGTCAATTGTATTAAAAATTAAATTGATACATGCAATGATATTTTGTTAATCACTGCTCTATAGATGTCTTTGGCATCAGAGCAGTAGGACTTTTTCCACTCATGCTGCAGTCCCTTGCAATTACATTTTGCTTCTCATAGTTCAGGGGTAGATCAAGAAGCAGGTGGTTTTGTCCAGTGGCATGATAGGGCTTGAGGGGAGCAGTGTGATCACTGTTGCTCTCAGCAGCTATTGAACATTAAGGGGTCGATTCCGATTCGGGCCGGAAAAAGCACCGACCGACTCGGAGCCGGAAAAATTACCGACCGACACGTACCAGTGGCGCCCGACACGCCAAGTACGATGCAAGCCGCGATAAATCCGACCGACACGTAAGGAAACCAAGCCGACCGACCGAGCCGCACGGAAAATAGCAATCCGGCCGGAAAAACACGCGAATCCAACCGACCGACACGCACCCGGAACAAATCCGACCGAAACGTACCCGCCAACTCCAAACCGCAAAGTACGATGCAAGGCGCGAAAAACACGACCGAGTCGGACGGAGGACAAGCCGTACGACCGACACGCATACAAAACCGAGCCGAAGCAATACAATACACCGCGACCGACGCGTACGCAGCATAGAAAACTGCACAAACACAGCGTGAACGAAACGGAAAACACCGTACGAGACCAATGCAGGGTCCGACTCGGTCACAAGAACGTTTCCAACATACACAAACAACACAAAGGAAAAATCACCCAAAAAAGGCCAAACAAGCAATTACCAAGCCAATAAATACTGGTGGGGGTGGGGACAGAGAACAAAGACACACCCACAACTCCACCTATATAAAGGACACAAATCACTACCATGAGCCTTTGCAAATGCCATTCCACTGCCAGCACCCAAGAGAAAGCAACCACACACCCACAGCTCATCCCTCACACAAGCCACACACCATCAGCACACCAACAAATACCTACCTCACATACACCCAGCAAAACACACACTCACACACCCTCACCTGCACACCAACACACACATCACTCACCATCACCACCCATCACCATGCCCCCAAGAAGAATCACAAGTTCCTAGATTGTGAATTGGAAGTCCTGGTAGACGAGATCCTCAGGGTAGAGCCACAGCTGTTTGGCACATTGGTCCAACAGACCCCCATGTCGCAGAAAACCAAGATGTGGGAGAGGATCATCAACAGGGTGAACGCCCAATCACCATGTCGGCGCACAAAGACCGACATCCAGAACAGGTGGTATGACGTGCGCAGGAGGGTACGGAAACTGCTGAAGCAAGACTACATCAACAGCCAACACACCGGCAGTGGCCCTCCTGCCAAGCCAATATACCTCAGGCCCTGGGAGGAGAAGGTGCGGGCCATCCTACCGCCAGTGAGCATATATGGACTAGAGGACATCCCAGAGCCTGGTGAGTACACAACAAATGTACACAATATACTGCCACAAAACACACACACATCACTGTCAAGGGGAGAGTCAAACCATGCACTCATAGCAATCACACAGCAACCAGAACAGAATCATCCCAAAATGTGTATGTCAGTCAGAGAAACACAACACATGCCATCAAAAAAGTCACATCCAACTGTGCCAACACATGTACAAACACAACCACAACTACAGCTAGGCAGTGGCACAAATAGAACCAACAAACACATCCACACATGTAGCCACCACAACAACACCAACACACAGTGAAGACCACTCAAAGGAAGGAATTCTGTGTATGCTGGCCAAGTCAGTGTAGCCAATAGCATCATGGGAGTTGCAGTCACACATATTGCCCGCCCCAAAACTGTCCCATCAACACCACCATGAACCATGCGCACATCACAGGGAGTGGAGAAGGACTCACAAGATGGCTGACACTGGCTACTGCTGTGGGGAGCACAAGGCCCTGCTGCCAACTGTGCACCAACAAACAGCAGGACACCACTGACTGACATCCTGAGAGACAACTTACACTCCCTGCAATGCAAGCACGTTCCATGGTGGGATATCTGGCTGGCTGGGTGGGAAGGGGGACTTGCAGCACTGACTATAGTCACCAGCACCTCCCCTCACACCCCCCCAACACAAACTCCACAGTACCCACCTGGTAGAATGCAATGCCCTCCATCCTAACACAAGATCCCACAAAGCACCACCACCCTGGGTTATGTTGTGTGAAGCACAGGGACACTCTTGGGACTCTTAGCCAAACAACTGCCAGGACAACACTCCCAGCCATCCTGTCAGCACAGCCAGCCCAACCCACAGGGAAGCAGAGTCAAAAGGAAGGAAGCATGGGCATGCTGGGAAGGGGGTGGAGGCAATAGCATGATGGGAGTCGTAGTCACAGACATTGCTCAGCCTCACAACTGGCCCATCAACACCACCCTGAACCGTGCTCACATCACAGGGAGTGGAGAAGGACTCACAAGATGGCTGACACTGGCTACTGCTGTGGGGAGCACAAGGCCCTGCTGCCAACTGTGCACCAACAAACAGCAGGACACCACTGACTGACATCCTGAGAGACAACTCACACTCCCTGCAATGCAAGCACGTTCCATGGTGAGATATCTGGCTGGCTGGGTGGGAAGGGGGACTTGCAGCACTGACTATAGTCACCAGCACCTCCCCTCACACCCTCCCCAACACAAACTCCACAGTACCCACCTGGTAGAATGCAATGCCCTCCATCCTAACACAAGATCCCACAAAGCACCACCACCCTGGGTTATGTTGTGTGAAGCACAGGGACACTCTTGGGACTCTTAGCCAAACAACTGCCAGGACAACACTCCCAGCCATCCTGTCAGCACAGCCAGCCCAACCCACAGGGAAGCAGAGTCAAAAGGAAGGAAGCATGGGCATGTTGGGAAGGGGGAGGAGGCAATAGCATGATGGGAGTCGTACTCACAGCCCTACATCCCCCACCACATGGCCCAGCAAGCTCACACTCACGCATGCACATCCCACAGAGAGTTGGAAAGGCCCATCAAAGATGTCTGACACTGTTGCTGTGTCGTGGGGAGCACAAGGGCATGCTGGGTACTGCTCAGCAACCAACAGCAGGACACCACTGTCAGCCATCTTGCCATTGCCCTCACACCCACACCCACTGAACTCCACACAAAAGCAAGTAAGTATGGGAATGCTGGCAAGTGGGGTGGAGGCAATGGCATGATGGGAGTCGTAGTCACAGACATAGCTCACCCCCACAACTGTCCCATCAACACCACCCTGAACCATGCTCACATCACAGGGAGTGGAGAAGGACTCACAAGATGGCTGACACTGGCTACTGCTGTGGGGAGCACAAGGCCCTGCTGGCAACTGTGCACCAACAAACAGCAGGACACCACTGACTGACATCCTGAGAGACAACTTCCACTCCCTGCAATGCAAGCACGTTCCATGGTGGGATATCTGGCTGGCTGGGTGGGAAGGAGGACTCACAGCACTGACCATAGTCACCAGTACCTCCCCTCACACCCTCCCCAACACAAACTCCACAGTACCCACCTGGTAGAATGCAATGCCCTCCATCCTAACACAAGATCCCACAAAGCACCACCACCCTGGGTTATGTTGTGTGAAGCACAGGGACACTCTTGGGACTCTTAGCCAAACAACTGCCAGGACAACACTCCCAGCCATCCTGTCAGCACAGCCAGCCCAACCCACAGGGAAGCAGAGTCAAAAGGAAGGAAGCATGGGCATGCTGGGAAGGGGGTGGAGGCAATAGCATGATGGGAGTCGTAGTCACAGACATTGCTCAGCCTCACAACTGGCCCATCAACACCACCCTGAACCGTGCTCACATCACAGGGAGTGGAGAAGGACTCACAAGATGGCTGACACTGGCTACTGCTGTGGGGAGCACAAGGCCCTGCTGCCAACTGTGCACCAACAAACAGCAGGACACCACTGACTGACATCCTGAGAGACAACTTACACTCCCTGCAATGCAAGCACGTTCCATGGTGGGATAACTGACTGGCTGGCTGGGTGGGTGGGAAGGAGGTCTGGCTGTCAACCAAACCCAAGCAATGCAGACCATGTTCACACCCCAGAGAATACATAGAAATGCCCAAATAATGCAGGACAATGTGCCACACCAATATCAACCCCTGACTGTGACGACTTAGGACAATACAATGTACAGGCCCGCACCCCGAGGCACAGTCACAACTGTCAGGTGTGTCAACCACTGATGCCTGCAGAAACATGACATACATTGTTTGTGTCTCCCAAAAACAGGTGATGATGGGGACACAGCAGCAGACGCTGAGGAGTCCCAGTCCCAGGCTCAAGAGGATGCCGAGCTCACTGGCGTCGTACAGCCTCTGTCCTCCTCGGACGATGAACAACCTGGCACATCCGGTGCAAGTCAACATGCTGCACCAGCAGGACCACCAGCTGCAGCACCAGCAGGTCCACCATCTGCACCCCCTGCACCCACCCCTCCAACGACTGTCACCACGAATACCATCCCTGCCGACATGGACAGAATAAGGAGCAACACCAGCGCAGTGACCCTGGACCAACCTGGGGCCATGGACACCACCACCACCACCAACCCCCAAGGTGGACCAGGGTTATCTGTGCGTGCAACTGCACACACTGCACATGTCAGCAGGGGTGGTGGGAGGGGTGGGAGACAGAGGTCGCTGCTTGCAGACGTTGCTGGTGTGCATGAAGACCCACAACTGGTACGCATAGCTGATGCGTACCAGTCCAGCACCGGAGAGCTCAGCCAGGTAGTGGGGCTCCTCAGAGACATCAAACAGCAGCAGGCTGCCCATCATGCCCGCTTGGACTCCCACATGTCCCACGTGGAGTCACACATGTCACGTGTGGACTCCCACATGTCCCGCGTGGAGTCCAAGTGGGATGTACTACATGAGATGACGGCGGTGCACAGGGACATTTTACAATGCCTCCGCCAGATGAACAGCAACCAGTCCACACCTCCCTGTGTGCCAACAACATCTGGTACTGAACAAACTGCAACTGCCACAGGGAGGGAGGAGGACTCTGGCGGAGAGTCCCCTGCACCGCAGCAGCCTGCACTTGAGGGCCCCCCCAAGAAGAGGGGTCGTCCGAGGAGGGGAAAGTGAGAGGCTGATGGCCAAGCGCAACTCCCAGGAAGCCTGAACCTGTTCTGGATGTTCGCCTTTGTGCACAGACTGTTCACCCTGTTGACGGCAACACTACTCCCACACATTGCATGGGGAGTACAAGTTGGAACAATGTGTCAGACAACTGTGGCCCCGATACTGGGGATCCTGTCTACCTGGACTTTCAATTCACCTAGGAACTTGGGATTGCAAGATTCATGTACAGCACAACCCATCCTATGCACTATTAACACAGATGTATCACAATAAACACACTAATACACCATACTTGCCTCTGTCGTGATTCCAACGTGGGTGCTGTTATGGGGATGATGAACTGCAAAATTACACTGTGTATGCGAACTGCAACAGCAAGGACAACACAGGCATGTGAGTACAGGCAACGTGACACATATGAGGGAGACACACCACCAGGGGTACACAACACATACACACCTAGGCCATCTGACTCATTGCCTACACTGATGTTGCCAGGGAAGACGGTGCAATGCACAGACACCACACCCATTCCCAGTTGTAGTCAAGTAGCCCACAGGTGCAGTAAGCAAATGGCAGTCAAATGTGTGACCACAGACAACGCACATCACTAAGTGAAGCACAGGTTTATTACACAGTAGCAACATGCCGTAACCACTACAGATGCAAGGTAACCCCACCTGGTAGCGGGCACACAGTCAACAACTGTAGACGGAAGGAAGTCCATGGGTGTGGCGCACATCACCTGTAGGGACACAACAGCTACCAGCCTGGATGTGCAATCACGCCGTCGGTGGACACAGTTGACCAAACGAATCTGAAAGTACCCTGTGAAGGACAGAAATGACACACAGTCAAAAGCAATGCAGTACAGGACAGAACAGCAAAACTCATGCACAATACATGTTACAAGATACCCACCCAGAACCAAGTTAGCATGTCAACACTGTTGGGGAGTACAGCCCACCTGTCACCACACATCGCAACACACATCCTGTCAAGTAGCCCATGGACACACTCCAACAGCACCAGAGCACCACCCACACATCATGCCAACTCACATCATTCACATGACACCTCAGGATACTCACATTCAGCTAAAGAAGTTGGTGATGAGCTGTGTGCGGACATCACCATCACCATCATCATCATCATCATCGTCACTGGCATCGTGGTCCAGGCCAGGATCCTCCACAGGTGGCGGATGTTGGTCATCGTCATCCTGGATGAGAGGCAACTCCTTCCGCACTGCCAGGTTGTGTAGCATGCAGCAGACGATGATAATCTTGCACACTTTCGCAGGGGCATATGGGAGGGACCCTCCGGTCTTGTCCAGGCAGCGGAAGCGGCTCTTCAGGAGACCAAAGGTCCGCTCAATCACTCTCCTGCTCCGACCATGTGCCTCATTGTAGCGCATCTGGGCAGGTGTCACAGGGTTCCTGAGGGGTGTCAGCAACCACGGCATGTTGGGGTATCCCGAGTCACCTACGGACAGACAAGTGCACATCAGCTGACTTGGAAAAGTGGGCGGAATACTACAGATCAGATCACACACAATGGCACAAAGTCAGTACACACCGACAAGCCAGGCACCGACAAGTTCTGCATCTGTGCCATCATCCTGGGGATGCGACTACTCCTCATCACAAAGGCATCGTGTGCTGAACCAGGGAAACGGGCACACACGTGTGTGATGGTCATGTCTGCAAGACACACCACCAGTGCATTGACCGAGTGGTAGTGCTTGCGGTTACGGTAGGCCTGCTCCTGGGCCTGTGGTGGTACCAAAGCCACATGTGTCCCATCAATGGAGCCAATGACATGCGGCATCCTCCCCAGGGCATAAAAGTCACTCTTCACGTCAGTGAGTCGTCGCAGTCTAGGGAAATAGATGTACCGGTTCAGGAAGAGCAACATTGCCGCCAAAACATCGCGGAGCACACGGCTGAACATGGTCTGTGACATCCCACCAGCAGACGCCACAGTATGTTGGAAGGTACCGGTGGCAAAGAAGTGTAGGGCTGCCATCACCTTCACCTTGGGGGTCAGCGCTGTAGGATACGGCCGGCCAGGCTGCAAATGTGGGGACAACTGCACTGCCAAATCCTCAATCAGCTGCCTGGTGAAGCGGTACCGTCGGATGCTGTCCCGTTCCACCATCGTTGCCAGGTCTGGGAATGGCCGATGGACAGCAGGAGCCCTGCAGTGCAGAGGAGAAGTAAGCAAGATCGTCAGTCACCCCACATATGCGGCATTGAACACACTCAAGATCCCAACATACATCATCATGAGGCACAACTACATGAAGTGTGCAGTACCGGAACGACATGTATGGTACATACATGGCCAACATCTGTCAACACGGTCCTACAGGTGGCATCAATTTGTCCCAGGTTGGCCCATTGGATATCATGAGGCTGTGTCACAGTCACCCCCACAGTGACATGTGAGGACAGATGTGCCCCAGGCACCACAGCTCAACGACAGGCACATTCCCAGGGACCCTGTAATGCCACATGGACACTGGCATCACCTGGAGTATCATGTGTACACCACAGCAAAACAAACATGACCCCCACAGGTAGTGGCCACACTTGCCATGGCAGGACAGACATGGACGTCTGTGACACACACGCACAACATCAGAGTCCATGCACACACAACGTGGATGTGGAGACTGTCTCCCATTGTGCACATGAAATCAGAGACATTGTAAACACTACATGCACAAAGACTGTGGAGGGCCATCACTATTGTGCCACTGGGACACCCTGGCTCAAACATACCGTCCCACATGGGACTCACGGGGTATGTGACATGACATACACAAACACCACTGTGAAATGTGACCATGACACATGCACAGATATGAACAGTTGCACATCACAGTGGTCACGTACACGTAACACCCAGGATCCTGTCCCCATGAACACGTGCACAGCCTGGGGGTGGCTGCCCACAGGTGACACCCACAGGACAACATGTACACCAACATACACACAATAGGAAATGCAGCCTTACATGCCTTATGATAAGGTTTGGACAGGCTGTCGTGATGTAGGTGTGCCCCTCACTCCCTGGGAGCTATCTGTGGCTGGCATATGTCCATCTGAGACAGGCATGCTGACCTATGCCAGTCACATGTACAGTGATGCGTTGAACCGCAATGGACCGATCGGTGCCTCCGGCCGGCCCATTGCCTTCAATGTGTGCGGGTACGCGTTGTACCCCTGTGCGTGTTGAACTGCAATGGACCGATCGGTGCCTCCGGCCGGCCCATTGCCTTCAATGTGTGCGGGTACGCGTTGTACCCCTGTGCGCGTTGAACTGCAATGGACCGATCGGTGCCTCCGGCCGGCCCATTGCTTTCAATGTGTGCGGGTACGCGTTGTACCCCTGTGCGTGTTGAACTGCAATGGACCGATCGGTGCCTCCGGCCGGCCCATTGCTTTCAATGTGTGCGGTACGCGTTGTACCCCTAGTGCGCGTTGTACCGCAATGGACCGATCGGTGCCTCCGGCCGGCCCATTGCCTTCAATGTGTGCGGGTACGCGTTGTACCCCTGTGCGCGTTGAACTGCAATGGACCGATCGGTGCCTCCGGCCGGCCCATTGCTTTCAATGTGTGCGGGTACGCGTTGTACCCCTGTGCGTGTTGAACTGCAATGGACCGATCGGTGCCTCCGGCCGGCCCATTGCTTTCAATGTGTGCGGGTACGCGTTGTACCCCTGTGCGCGTTGTACCGCAATGGACCGATCGGTGCCTCCGGCCGGCCCATTGCCTTCAATGTGTGCGGGTACGCGTTGTACCCCTGTGCGCGTTGAACTGCAGTGGAC